>JAPPVO010000014.1:101858867-102070175 GCA_030407325.1 Camellia japonica | reverse complement strand
CAAATGCAACACCTTTTGAACAAATAGCTGTTCATTTCCGTCATGTATTTCTAAAAAAAAAAAAAACAAGAGGAGAAAATATGCGATTTCAAAAATAGAACCTGCCTGAGGCAATGCAATATGCTAGACTCCTAATAAAAAGGAAAGTAAAGCAGGAAAATAACAGGGTAGAGGGTACCGGAATGGATACCAGTAACCTCCCCTGCGGTCATTGTACCTTTCGCGCCCTTGTTCGGGTCAATTGTGTGGTTTGGCACCTTCATCACTCAAGGCAATACAAGAAAATGCACTGTCGAATGTAAGTGGACCTTCGAGTTGACCTCAGGCCATGACTTTTGTGAGCGATGCTCGGTACATGCGAAGGACGCTCCTTCCCGTATCCTTTTATATATCTTTTGAATTCCGTAAATCATATCAATCATACTGTGTTGCAAGTACGTTGCATTTCCGCGTCATGTTTTACCATGTTCAATTTCAAGTTCCTTTATATACACATTGCGTGCATGCGTGCATTGCTTTACTGATATGTGTTCAAGTTCCTTTATATACACATTGCGTGATGCGTGCATTGCTTTACTGATATGTGTTCAAGTTCCTTTATATACACATTGCGTGCATGCGTGCATTGCTTTACTGATATGTGTTCAAGTTCCTTTATATACACATTGCGTGCATGCGTGCATTGCTTTACTGATATGTGTTCAAGTTCCTTTATATACACATTGCGTGCATGCGTGCATTGCTTTACTGATATGTGTTCAAGTTCCTTTATATACACATTGCGTGCATGCGTGCATTGCTTTACTGATATGTGTTCAAGTTCCTTTATATACACATTGCGTGCATGCGTGCATTGCTTTACTGATATGTGTTCAAGTTCCTTTATATACACATTGCTGCATGCGTGCATTGCTTTACTGATATGTGTTCAAGTTCCTTTATATACACATTGCTGCATGCGTGCATTCTTTACTGATATGTGTTCAAGTTCCTTTTTATATACACATTGCTTGCATGCATGTATTGCTTTACTATATGTGTTCAAGTCCCTTTTCATACACATTGCATGCACGCGTGCATCGCTTTACTTATATGTGTTCAAGTTCCCTTTCCATACACATTGCTTGCATACGTGCATTGCTTTACTCACATGTGTTCAAATCCTACTATCTTACCATAACACATGGCACGCGTTATCACGCACTTTCGACTGCATTGCATGCATATTGTTACGACATTGTACCTGTTAAGTTTGCTTTCTTTGCAGGCACGATATTGTATGTACGGTTCATTTGAGGCCGGTGCAACCGGACGAGCCGCACAGGTATTGTATCCTCCGCGTGAGACGTTTTGAGAATTGCATAATTCTCTTACATCCTTTCTGCATTGTAGTGTAGATTGGCCTATGCTAGCTTATAACTGTCGCATGCGTGCTTCATTACAGCTTTCTTTGCATGATCATAAGTTATGCTCGGCTTCTTGCATTTTCAGTTGCATTTTGCCCCTGCCTTCGGGCGCATACCTGTTTTCTTGCATGTTTGTCCAAGTCTTGGCCTTGTCAAAAATGGGTCGTCTCTGGCTTTGACATTCACTCCCGTCATTGTTATGACTTTCGAGTTCTGTCAAAGAGGGGCAACTGTAGACACCCCATTTTTGACCGTCCTCAAGACTTGGACGTCACCGTTTGAACACCCGGTGATCATCCATGTTTGTGTTCGTTTGGAGTTCCCGGAGGTCTCGGCTACGCGCCTTGCCTCAGGATCTCCGAACTCGACTGTTTTGTGTCTGGTTTTGCACCAAACACTTGTGTTTTGCCTTGGAAGGCAGGGAATGGCTTGTTGGCCATCCCCACACCCCACCGGCCCTTCCCTACCATCACCGGCCGCATATGTGTACGCCGGCACTGTTTTTAAAAATTTGGCCGGTCGGCACTATATGTTGCCGACCGGCACTTTTTTGTGCCGATGATTTATTGGCTGGCCGGGTGCACCCTTTGCACCTCTGAGGCATGGTGCATGCCAGCTGTGCCAGCTGGAATGCACTATCACTCATCCCCGTACACAGGGGTGACCACTTTGCACCTTTGCACCCCTAAAGCTTCTAGAAGCTTGCACCTTTGGCCAAGCTTCTTGGAGAAGCTTGGCCAGCTGTCTTAGCTTCTCCAAGAAGCCAAGACCCCTTTGCACCTCTTGCCCCTTTTCCTTTGCTTAGCCATTAAGTCTTTGGCTTGGTCTTGGCCTATATAAACACCACCTCTCTCCCTTTGAGGGGGTTAGCCATTTTCAACACAAAACCAGAGCTTCTATATCTATACATCTGTGTTGTACTCTCTCTCTCTATATCTCACTCTCTCTCATCCTTGTGTGTGTGTTTTGAGCCTAAATAGTGTGTTTTTACCTCACTTTTGCACTAATACACACACCATTACACCTTATTTCGAGATTGAGGGACTTGGAGGGTTGTTTGTTGAGTTTTTGGACTGGTTTTGATCACTAGAGGAGGGCTGCACCACCTGTTCTTCAAGTGTTCTTCAAGGGTGAGCTAGTTACTTTAGTTTCCCCATTTTTGCAACTAGTTTTTACCTATCTTGCTTTGTGTTTTAGGCTTTGTGTATAACTAAAAAAAGTCTTAGATTTTCTTGCTCTTGAACTTTCATTAAGGTCATTTTGTGGTTTGAGTGCAAACTCACCCTTTTAGGCCTTGTTTTGGCCTATTTGGTGTCTTTTCCTTGAAGCCTTGTTTGCTTTGTTGTTTTTGTCTTCTCATCACTGAAAATCAGAGGGTTTTTAGTGTTGGGAAAGTGTTTTGAGTCTTGTATAGGGGAGGGACACCCCTCTCCCTTTTGTCCCTTTCTTGCCTTTGTCTTTGGCCAAAAGGGTAGCATGCATGAGTGGTTGCATTTGGCTTCATTTCAGAGTTTTTCTTGGTGTTTTGGAGCATGTTTAACCTCTGTCTAATGTGGGTTTGTTGGCCCTTAACATGCTTTCTATACTTGCTTTGTACCCCTCCATTTTGCTTGGAAATGTGCCATGCCATTAGCCTAGCATATCCTTTGTTTTAGCCTAACATTTTGAAGCACTTGATCATGATTTGTCATGTTTTAGATCTGTTAGCCACTGGTTTTTCCATGTTTGGTGTGCTTGATGTGGTTACTTTGTGTTTTGGCTTGTAAGCCTTAAGCATATCGACCTCTAACATGCTTAGCTTGGACCATCCTCATGATTTGGCATCATTTAGGGTCATATTTCAGTCCATAAATCATGTTTGTATGTTTGCATATGTGGCTTATTTCATGCTTTTAGGGTGTGCCCTTTTATGCCTAGGAATAGGCCTTATGCAAGCTTGTATGTTTAGAGCATTTCGGGGCTGCCATATCAAGGGGATTTGGGTGCGTTTTTTTTGCATGCTAGAACTCTGTTTTTATGTGCCTAATATATGCCATGAGTGGTCATGATAATGGTAGTAAGATGCTCTCTTTGGTGCCATAGGTTTAGGCCCATTTGTTTGCATGCTTGCATGAGTGTTGGTCTACTATTTTGGGCATGTTTTGTCACTGTTTTGGGGAGATTTGAGGTCTGCCCCATTGTGGTTAAGTACACCATTACACATTTATTTGATGTTTGTTGCATGCTTGGTCAATATGGTCTTGACACATGTCAATCCTATTGCCTTAAATGTCCATGTTTGCATCATACTCTGCGTCTTGCATACCTAGTATTGCACACTTGCCATAATATGTTGCATTACATTCGATATGTCTTGCATTTCATCTCATATTGCACCCTTTGAGCCATGTTTGCATAACATGCATTGCATTACTTGGTTTGGGGTGTCAAACCAAGTATGAGAAATGAGGGGTGTTTGTATTTTAAGTGACAAAACACACCTCAATTCTCATGTCACTAGGGCCCTTGATCTTGACATGATAGGGACTTAGTTCTCATTTTGTATGTTGCATGCATTTTACATTGAAATGCAATCTTGGTTCCTTAGATTATCATGCACCAAGATGCATAATTGATGGCTCGAGGACCAAGGGTCATGCTTCCTTGAGTCCTATACATGATAGGGAGCATTGGCCATGCTTACATATGCTCAAAATTCCACCATGCACTGTCTGTCTGCTGTTGCTGTCAAAACTGTCCTCTGCAGGAATTCTCTGCCGACCGTGCCGACCGGCACTACATTCATGGCCGATAATCTCCTAAACAGCCGATGGAAATTGTGAGTGGCCGGTGGGCATTTCCTCCAGCCGGTGGTACACAGCAGTATGCAAGGAAGGTGTTCTAGGACTTTGGCAATTTTTGGAGAGACAGGGCAGTAAGAACAGAGGCAGCAGTGGCATGGTGCGGGTTTTCCGGGCGAGTCGGATTCGAGCATGCATCATTCGCGCACCCCGAGACGAGCGGTTGTGGCCACCTTTCTTTTTGCATTTAATTTATTAATTAAATTAGAAGTTTTGTAATAATTAATTCCATATTATTTATTCGGCCTGTATATTCTTTTGGTCCCTCCGAGCGAGGGCAAATCTGTAATAAGTGTGTGTGAGTATGTGTATGTCTTCCACCCCCACGTCTTTCTTCCCTTTTATTTACTAGCTTTTGATGGTTAGTTTAGGGCATATTTAAATTAGCATACAGTATGACAGCATGCGTGCACCCATACATTTGTCTTACATGCACCGGGCTCGGTACATCACGCTAACTGCATTGTATTTCAATTTCCAAATTGAATACTTGTTACTTGTCGCATTTCACATGCCATGTTTAGGTTAGCCGAGCCTATCCTAATCACGTTCTGTATGCGATGCATTAGTCACTCTAACATGAACTAGGGCATGCATTTTTGCTAACTAGTTCATTGTTTTGGCACGGAGTACGATGTAAGTATTTATGCTTTAGCATATCGCATGCGTGCGAATGTTAACATAACAGCATGATTATCATGTGGCTAAATGTTTATATGAGATAAACTGTTTGAATGCCTGTGGGTGGAGGTTGGATTGCTTGAGTTGGAAAAACTCGTTGAAATTCGTGTTTTAGCCTACTTGCGAGTAGCAAATTTCAAAACGTTTCAAAACGAACGGATATGCAATGCTTATTTCCAAATTAGGCAATCTAGTCTATACTTGTTTGCTGCATGCATAACATAGTAATTCTAGGCTAATAATTGGTATAAGAACACATAACGTTTTCAAAATCGGATATCATGGTTAGTAGAAGCCGGTCTTCGGACCGGGCGAAAGGGGGTGCTCATAGCTGACCTTCCCCGATCGTACCCAAGCTCCCGAGCCAAGACATTTGGTGATGACGAACACGTGGCCTTCGGCACCGAGTCAGGGTTTCCTAAATTTCCCAAAAATAAAATATTTAGGTGGCGACTCTGTATCTGGCAAAGCAGTCCATGTTTGGCACTTCTTTTCAAAATCTGTTTTTTTCTCAAAACGATTTGCCAGAGTTGGACTCTTTGGTTCAGATTACGAACCGCAACAAACAAAAAAGGGGAGTCCGAACTATAACCCGTGAGTTCCCTCGCGGACCTGTTACATCAGGCCTTGTTTGGCAAGTGCCCCTTTTAGCCAAAAAGTCAAAAAGTTACTAAAAAAACCAAAAAGCCAACCACCCATACCAAAAAGTGAAAGATTCTCTTTCTCTCTACTTTTTGCACATTTTTTCGTAAAAAGTCAAAAAGTCATCCCAAATATACTAGTTTTTTTTTTTACATTACATTTTAGCCAAAAGTCAAAAAGTTACGAAAAAAGACTGTTCCCAAACGAGGCCTCAGTTGCATTCCTTTTTCTGGCCCTCCACTTCTTCTGTTTCTTCTTCTTTCAGCTCTCCTTCTTCTATTTCTCCTTCTTTCAGCTCTCCTTCTTCTATTTCTCCTTCTTCTTCTTTATTTGCACCTCCAATTGTTCCTTCTTCTTCTTTATTTGCACCTCCAATTGTTCCTCTGCTTGTTCCTAGTTCTACTGCTCAACCTATTCCCTCTACTGGTCTCCCTCTGTCTGTTCCTAGTTCTACAGTTCCTTCATCCTCTCCTCCTATTCCTATTTCTTCTATTTCTATTGACTTACCTCTCTCTACTCTAGTTTCTACTCATCTTCCTCCTCTCCTCAGCTCCAACACTCATTCTATGGTCACAAGGTCCAAGTCCACTTATCTTTCTCCTACTGCTCATATGGCTCATGTTCCCACTGAACCTTTTTCCTATAAAGAAGCCTCTTAATCTCCAGATTGGACTCAGGCTATGCATGAAGAATTTTAGGCCCTTCAACTCCAACACACTTGGTCCTTGGTTGATCTTCCTCCCAACAAGAATGTCATTGGGTGTAAGTGGGTTTATCGGTTGAAAAAGAACTCTGATGGTTCCATTGCTCGTTATAAAGCACGGTTAGTGGACAAAGGCTATCTCTAGGAGGAGGGTATTGACTATCAAGAAACTTTTAGTCCTGTTGCAAAGAAGCCCATTATCCAGATTTTATTGTGTCTTGCTCTTCATTTTGGTTGGTCTATCAAACAATTGGATGTATCTAATGCTTTCTTACATGGTGTGCTTCATGAGGAGGTTACATGACTCAACCCTCGGTTTTATTGATTCTTCTCATCCTTATCAGGTGTGTAAACTTCATAAGGCCTTATATGGGCTTAAGCAAGCCCCCCGGGCATGGTTCTCTACATTCTCCACTTTCCTCTTGTCTCAAGGTTTCCTTGCTAGTCATTGTGACTCTTCTTTATTTATTAAGAAGACTGCATCTTCCATCACCGTTCTCCTCATATACATTGATGATATTTTGCTGACTGGAAGTGATGTTTCTTATATTAACTCCTTGCTTGCTCAAATGCATAAAGTCTTTTCCATGAAAGAGTTGGGTCTTCTTAATTATTTCTTGGGCATCTCTGTTCACACCTCTGCTGTTGGTTTTTTTTTTGCACCAATCTAAGTATGCCACTGAGATATTAGCCAAAGCTGGGATGCCCAATTGCAAGCCCTATGCCTCTCCCATGGCTACTAAATCCTCCAGTTTCCCAAACTCTGATCTTCCTTTTGCTCAGCCTGCTTTGTATCGCAGCATCGTTGGGGCTCTTCAATACTCGCCCCGACATTACTTTTGTTGTCAACTCCGCCTGCCAATTTATGCATGCTCCTTTGGTCAGTCATTTTAATGCTGTCAAACGCTTATTGCGTTATCTGAAGGGTACTCTAGATAAGGGTCTTCAGTTTCTGCCAGGCCCTTTTGTCCTCACTGCTTATTCTGATTCCAATTGGGCTGGGAAAGCCATTGATCACAGGTCAACCACTAGGTTCTGTATTTTTCTTCGTCCTAACTTGGTTTCTTGGTCTGAGAAGAAACAACCTACTATTTCTCACTCCTCCACTGAAGTTGAGTATCATGCTCTTGCTCAAACTTCGGCCGAGCTTAGCTGGCTTGGCATGCTTCTTCAGAATCTTCACATTCCTCTTGTCCTACCTACTCTATGGTGTGACAATCTCTCTGCTATTGCCCTATCTAGTAACCCTGTTTTCCACGCTCGGTCTAAGCATATTGAAGTGGACTATCATTTTGTCCGTGAACGTGTTGTTTCCAAACAGTTGGTTATTAAACATCTTGCTACTGTTGACCAGATTACGGATATTCTCACCAAACCCCTTTTTGTTTCTCAGTTCCACTTTCTTCAACACAAGCTTCTGCATCATTCTTCTCCTGTCAGCTTGATGGGGGAATGATAAGCAGCCTCAGTTGCAGAATAGTAAGCAGCTTCAGTTGCTGCCGAAGTAGTTGCAACAGCAAGACCAATCCAACTCATCTACTTCGACTTATAGATACAACACTGAAGTCAGTTAGATTAGTCAAAGTTAGTTAGACCAGTTAGCATGAACTATAGCAGTTGTAAAGTTATTAGAACCATAGTCAATTGTAACTACAATTAGGTAAAGTGCATCTGACTATAAATATTGTATGTGATCTTTATAGATATTTTAGATTGTGATTGAATAAGATGATCTTCTTTGAATCTTCTTCATAACCCTTTTGGTGTTGAATTCTTCGTCTAGCCCAGGCCTTTTGACATCAGGACAGTCCTCTTTCTAAAAGTTACCACTTCCACTTGGTATTCTCTTTAATGGAACATTATTAGCATCTTCAACTCCTTGGAACACAATAGCCAAATTCTCAACTTGGAGTGTTCTGTTTTGTGCCACAAAGACATCCACATCAGCTTCATCTTCTTCCTCTTTCACTGGTGTTCTGTTTTGTGCCACACAGGCACCAAATTAGTATTAATTATTCATTTCAAACAATAGAAACCAATACCAAAAAAAAAAAAAAATGTTGTGAAATCAAGCTACAACCAAATTACAAAATTAAGAGCAAGCCAAACCTTGAATTCAAACTTCAGCTAAAATTAAGACCAACCAATTATTCACATCAAACTTCATCTTCTTCCTCTTTCACTGGTGTTCTGTTTTATGCCACACATGCTTTATTCACATCAGACACCACATGCTTTATTCATTTCAAACAATAGAAACAATAGAACACCAGCAAAAAAAAAAAAATGTAGTGAAATCAAGCTACAACCAAACTAAACTGCAAAATTAAGAGCAAGCCAAGCCTTGAATTCAAACTTTAGCCAAAATTAAGACCAACCAATTATTCATATCAAACTTCATCTTCTTCCTCTTTCACTGGTGTTATGTTTTGTGCCACACATGCTTTATTCACATCAGACACCACATGCTTTATTCATTTCAGACAATAGAAACAATAGAAACCGAAAAAAATATATATATATTTGTAGTGAAATCAAGCTACAACCAAACTGCAGCCAAACTACAATCAAACTGAAAAATTAATAGGAAGAAATAAATCAATTATTACAAATGGTATCAAACTACTTTTTATATGAATTGAACTTAAAATTTCACGTTACAAAGGGTGTCACAACTATTAGACTAATGCTCTAGTTAAAATTCATATAAAAATATTTATCAAAATGATTTGTCAATGAACCCCAAGGCAAGTGGCCGAATGGTAAAGTCTGGAGGATAAAATCCACAGGTCTCGAGTTCGAGTCACCCCTTGGGGCCACTGGAGGTTTGCCCGGTCGTTAACTTCAAGGCCCTCAGGATTAGTCCTGACTTCCCTTAAAATCAGCGGGTTGGGAATACCTGAGTTATCAAAAAAAAAAAATGATGTGTCAATGATATTTGTGAAATTACAAGGATAATAGTGAATGTTTTGATTGAAAATGAAATAATTACAAGATCCCAATTAATTACATATACAATTTTTGTACAAACATTATATTTGTATATTATTACTCTTTTTTTAAAACACCATATAAGGAATTCTTTTTCAAAAATTTAAAATATTAAATACCTCAAAATAATTTAAAAGGAACACTAATATAATTTTATAAAAAAATATATTACAGATATTTTTTAATTCATAAATACTAGTACAAATTTTAATAAATGAGGGATCACATGCCCCATAAGCTTTCATTGATTTCGTCCCTCGATATCATCCCTTTTGGAGGAAATATAATTTATTATAATGTCATTTGTTTTGTACTAGATAATCAGTAAATGTGATAGCACTGTCTGTCTATGTGTTTACAAAATTAAGACCAACCAATTATTCATATCAAACTTCATCTTCTTCCTCTTCCACCGGTGTTCTGTTTTGTGCCACACATGCTTTATTCACATCAAACACCACATGCTTTATTCATTTCAGACAATAGAAACAATAGAAATCAAAAAAAATAAATAAATAAATAAATTTGTAGTGAAATCAAGCTACAACCAAACTGCAACTAAACTATAACCAAACTGAAAAATTAACAGCAAGCCAAAGCCTTGATGCACGCATACAACAATTAAGATGAGTAAAGAGCCCTTAAATGTAAAAAGTATGATATAAGTCAAATAAATTATGTAATTGTGTGCCGTATATTATTATTTTATGATTTGTCCATGTTTCTTAGTTTTTACTATTGTGGAAGTACACAGTCAACATGATGTATTTAGCGTTCATTTGGTTAATTTAGTTGGATTAAAATAATATAAAAGATAAAATAAGTTAAATAAGTTAATAAGATAAAATGTCATATTCAAATTATTATCGTATCACTTTTTTTTTTAATAAAAGTAAAAAAAGTTAAAAAAATGTCAAACTAAATGAACTTTTTAGTCCCAACTTAAAAAAGTCCAAACTCAAAAATGTCAACTAAAAAAAGCCAATACCAAATGGCAACTTAAAATACCAGATAATTACTGCTTCAACTGTGTAAAAAAAAAAAAAAAAAAATAGATATATGTATTCTGTTTATATATATTTTAACATGTACCCTACTTATCATCAGTGGCGGAGCCAGAAAATTAATTTAGAGGGGGCACTTACTAATTATAATAATTTTTACAAAAATATTTCACGTAAATTTTTTACAATTGATTTCAGGAAACATCAAGAAAAAAAATATTATTTGTAACTAGTGTATCATGGACAATACAAAAAAAAAAATTATGGATATAAGCCTTAAAATAAATTATATAATGATAAATTATTTTTTGATACAAAATTTGATTAAAAATTCAATATAATTGTAATACCACGTCATCACTGGTATGTAACATCACCCACTAATGGTAAATAAACGCATGAATAGTGAACCTCACATATCAAATGTAACTAACAATCTAATAAATTTCATATCTTTATAGTGAGATTACTTATACTTGCATACAACTAATAATGACATCGCCGTTACATTCAAAAAATTTCATAGTTAATATGGTTTATTTATAATAGTCTCTTCATTTTCAATCAAAACAATCATTATTGTTTTTATAATTTTTAAAATGTCATTGACATTTCACTCTAATAATATTTTTGTAATTTTTTATTTAATTTTTTTTTTTATATTTGTAAAAAAAAAAAAATCCCAAAATCAGAGGGACACGTGACCCCCCGGTCACATGTTCCCTCCGCCCCTGATTATCATGTTAACAAAATGTATTTTTAATAAATTGAAATTTCAACAAATGTGTGCATGTGTAGTTGTAAGCACACCTTACCTTACGTGTTCCATTACCATTTCATAATCTAGAGAAAAGTTAAATCCTTGCAAAATGAGAGACTTGAACTTGAGACTTACAGATGTTCATATTTTACTTTTAGTGTGTGCGCCTGAATGTCCTTCCATTTGGGTTTGTGAAAACGTTTGTATTCCAAAACCTTGGGATTCAATTCACATGTAATGTGAAGCTAATTGCTAATGCTGGTCACATTTGACACGTCTAGAACATGAAGAGGTGGCAAGAAAGAAAAATTTCGGAAGATTTTCTGGATAACCATTCTTATGTGGAAACCTTATGTTCGTCTTCTTCATGTGTGGTTTATTCCTTGCATTCATTGTAGCGTCCTCCAAGAAAGTCTTCAATTTGAATGTGATGTTATTATTTTATCTTCTCAAATCAATTATTTGTAGATCTTGAATCTCTCTCTCTCCCTCTCGCTTTCTCACTAATACATTTGTGGTTGTCAAGCCTTCTTGCAGGACAATATTTTTCCTAAAATAATAATAATAATAATCACTGTTTTGACCCAATAAGAGGTCTATAAAGGCGTTCGCTACGATTTGAGTGACAACATTAATAATGCTAGTATTGTCATTATCGCATCATCTAGCCAATCTTAATTTTTTGAGGAAAAGCTTTATAAGACTTTGAAATGTCGAAAGAAATTTTTAGGCTTATGTGGAGAAAGCAAATAGGATTAAGAATTCAATCTTTCAATTGTAAATGTTTGACTCGGGTTGTAGCTCGAGTGATTTACGAGACGCTTAAGTGCTCGTATGAGGTTTTGAATTTGAGTCTATAAAGAGATATCAGCGTGTATTAGTATTTTAACTATTAGCAAGCAAACATCTTACCTTGTATCCAAATAAATAAAAAAAAATAAAAAAAAAGAAATTTATTGTAGAAGTCTACTAATATGCAGGAGTAATTTTTGTATGCGGATAAGGTGTGTTATGTAGTACTTTTTACTATTGTGATTAACTTTGATAGTAAGGTCCACTAAATTTATGTTAGGTGGCATACAAAAATTTCTCAATATGTAGAGTACAAAATCTCTTAGTAAACTTTAAATCTTTAAACTGTACATGTTTACTAATAGAAAAATATTTTGAGTGTAACAATAATACCATTCTATATACTCTCACCAGTCAATTAGAAACCGCAAATATATTATGTGATTGAGCCTTATCTCCTACTAATCCAACACTATTGTGGTCCTAATACAAATCAGCAATGCTTATTGGATGGTGATATTACCATGTGGTATTACCATTACATTCAATTTTTTTATTTTTATTTTAATAGTCACATCCAATATTTACTTCTACTATTGAGCTTAGTCTTCCTGTTACTAGTTCTAATGGGCATATTCCAAAGTCTATTACCTTTGGGTAAATTATATTAGTAGTTTCTATATTTTAGTTATTATGTCATTTTTATCTTTATAATTTCAGTTAGTTCAATTTTTATTCTAAATTTATGATTTTGTCTTAGTTTAGTACAATTGATTACAATTGTACAAAAAAATTTCATGAAAAATGCGTTCAGGAGCACATGTTATACTTTTGACCAACTCAATCAATTAATATCAACCAATTCAATGACTATTTTTTGTCAACTCAGATGTGCTCATTGATGCGTTACATGAGCAATTCCATGGTCGACGGCTGATTTATTGTAAGCAAGTTTTTGAGTTTATGTCCGATTGGAAGATTGCGCTTATGTTGGGTGATTGCTAGGTTCGTTGGGCAATCAATGATCTCATTGAAATTCTCCCAATACTTGGCGTTATATGCCTTCAAAGAGTCACCCGGTTCCATCTTGACTCCTAAAAGATGGTTGACTTCCTTTGGTGTTTTAGTGTTTGTTTTGAATCGGGTGACGAACGCCTCCGCTAACTGTTGCCACCTTTCGGCACTCTCCTCCGGCAGCCTTTTGAACCATTTCAGGCCCAATTCAGCTAAACTCGATGGGAAAATCAGGCACATTAATTGTCGCATCGCCCGGGGTTACCCGTGCGCGCTAAACAGTTCGGACCTTCGATTTCTTTGATCTGCTCTCACGAGTATAATGTGAAACATTGATGAGAGTCCAAATTTGACAATTTTTATAGGAAACCCATTTTATTGCAAAACATTTGTCAGATCTCAGAGTCACCACCTAATATTTTGGAAAAATTAGAAAACCTGTGACTCGTGCCAAGGTCACTATTTGTCGTAACTAGAGATGTCTTGGTTTGGAACCTTAGGTATGGGAGGAGAATGTCATTAATTGAGCACCATCGCTCACCTGATCAAAAGATTGGCCTCTACTAAACCATGATATAAATTTCATAGACAATATATGTTAATGTTCTAATTATTTAATAAATCCTAAAATTTACTATGGGAAGCAAATAAGTATAGACAATTTAGTGTTCCAAAATGAATGATATGGTTTATACTTGTTTGCTTCACATAGTAAATTTTAAGATTTATTAAATAATCTGAATATGAACATATATTATCTATAAAATTCATATCATGGTTTAGTAAAGGTCAATCTTTTGATCGAGTGAGCGGGAATTCTCAATTAATGGCATTCCCTCTCATACCTAAGGTTCTGACGAATAGTGGTCTTAGCACGAGTCACGGGTTTCCTAATTTTTTCAAAATATTAGGTGGCGACTCTAAGATCTGGTGATACAGTCCATTTCTAGCAAAGGTTTTGCAATAAAATGAATTTTCTATAAAAAATTGTCGGATTTGGACTCTCATCTATGTTTTATATTGCACTCGTGAGACTAGATCAAAGAAATCGAGGATTCGAACTGTTTTGCGCAAATGGGCACCCCCCGGCAATGCGACAGTTTCTGACGACTTTGCTGGAGATTTTATGAAACCTTGACTCGAACTCATGATATGACTTGCATTGCATGCATTGGTGCACTTAAAGTCTCTGTGTTGGCCAGATACTGGTGGAAGGACATGTAATCTTTTTGTGACACTATACCTATCTTCACGTTACTTTTGAGATGTTGTGTTAATACTTTTTAAGATTTGCCAAAAAGGTAGCTCCGCTATCTAAGGTTATCAAACTTCGAAAATAGGTTATATTGACTCTTTTGACTTCTTGGGATCTTAACTGGTCATTAAAAAAGGGCTCTTTCGTGACGTCACCTTGACTTCAACCCCTAGAGTAGAGCTGACATTGTACATATAGTGAACCATAATACCTTCCAAAATTAGGACATAAGACTCTCACATTTCTAGGATGTATGATTTCGTTTGTTTGAATAGTGAAACCCTAGATCATTTCAACCTAAGACAGCATAACCTTACCCCCTATAAGGGTGTTTGTTCTTTTTTCTACTATGTGCTATGTGCAATGTATGGGATCTGTACAAGGGTTCCCAAATTTGAATGAATGGCTCAGGCATATCATTTTAAAGGGTTTGATTCAGTGTTTCAGCATATTATATAATGATCAGCTGAACCGAAATGCTGTTGAAATTTTGATTGGGAGTTCCATTTTTTGTTTTGCTAGGAAGTCATAGCACTATAGCTTCAGAACGGTTAATATCTCTCAAGTTTTGTGGACTTGCATTGGTAGACAGATTGGTTCAGGGACAACAAGTGTTAGTTTCTTTGCCGCCAGTTACAAGGAGAAGAGTTAAAACCTCACTGTTAGTATTTCTCCAGTCGGAATTTTTAGAATCTATGATGGATCCATCTCCAATGGTGATAGATGACCAACCTCCAATTGATATAACAAACTTGTTTTTATCCCTTCAATGAAGCATAGATGCTCTTACCAATAAGGTTGTTGCCAACAGTGAGGCTCTTGTCAGATTGCAACGCCCATCTGGGACATCTACATCTCATCCACCCCTAGTGGTTAATCTAGTTATGGAACTACCTTCACCAGTTGAGGAACTTCATGAATCTAATCCACAAATGGGAGGACTTTTTCTTATGGATTTTAATGAAGTTGACCCGCCTATGCTGAAAATATCCAACTTAGAGAAAATGATCAAGAAATCACAAGGGATCAACTCTGTTCTAGACATCAATGATGGGTTTACAGAAACAACTGTGAGGTTACCCGAGCGATTCAAGATGCCACACATAAATAGATTTGATAGGGCTAGTGATCCTATAGTTCATATTCCCCACTTCTCAGACATTCTGAAACCCATGGGCTTATCTAGAGCTCAAAAGCTTTTCTTGTTCAGAAGAACTATGTCAGGAGTGGCTGCTATTTAGTACGCCAAGTTAGATGATTCGGTTAAGCAAAACTAGGAGGAGTTAACTTATACAACTCGGGAACTAAAAGCGACCTGGCAAGAGCCCAACGAGAGCTTCATGGAATTTATCACTAGGTGGAGGGCAAAGGCAGCTATGATGACAAACATGCCCTTGAAAAATATCAAGTCCGTATGGTTGTCAAGAATTTGCATGGAAGATTACTGCAAAAGATAATAGTTCTCCTACTCTTCAACTTCAAGGACTTCAGTGAGATTGGGGTTCAAATTGAGGATACTATCAAACAGGTAATCATTGCAGAGAAAAATGAGCCTGTGAGAAAGATATTCACTCGTAGTTCCAAGACTACTCCCAGTAGTAGCACAGTTGCCAAATGTATACCTTCATAAGTCAACACAGTCATTGCCATCATTGCCAAAACAGCCAAGCCCTTTGCCAACACTAGCCCACAAACAACCAAGTCAACCCGACCCCAAATAAACCCTTTCATCCGCTCCACATGTCTCCAACTCGTGCCATGGAAATCATAGTCCAAAAGGGGCACTTTAAGCTCCTTGATCCCTAACCTCTCCTTGATATTCTACCAGCCAGACATGACCCCAACAAATACTGTGCCTTTCACCAACAACATGGTGTAGACACCCCATTTTTGACCGACCTTAAGACTCAGACGTCACCGATTGAGCGCTTGGTGATGTCGCATATTGTGCTCGTTCTGAGGTTGCGGAGTCTCGGCTGCGAGCCTTGCCTCCAGACTTCCGGACTCTTTTATACCTTGCCTCGGTTTGCGAACCAAGTCCTGTTTTCTCCGTTTTCTCTTCTCGAAGGGAGGGAGAGGTCTCGTAGATCATCTCTCAGTGGCCGTAGGCTACGTTTCGTGGTCGTAGGCCATTTTTCCCGTTTGGAGCCCGGTTTCTGATTTTTCGGAGCCGTCGGCCGTGTGCCTCGGTTCGGGACCGCTTAACCACCTCCGTTTGCTCCGGTTTTTGGCATACACCTTATTTCCTCCCTTTTGAGGGACACTGTGGTCTGAGAGACCAACTTCGTGGTCGAACGCCACTTCCGGTGCCTAACAGCCTATTTTCGGGGCCCCAAACTACGTGTTTCGGCCCCCGAACCTCCGTTTTGCATTCGTCTTGGTTCATTTTTGGTGGAGACCTTATTTTCATTGTTAAAAAGGTTGTAGGAGAGTCGGAGGCCAGCAATTTTTCTGAAAAACCAGCTTTTTTTGGTCAAAAGTGATTCAGCATGAATCCGGGAAGGAGGAAAACATTTGCGCGGCTTCACCGAAACGGGCATAACTCTTTGTACAGGAGGAATTAAGATATGAGGCCACCACCGTTGGAAAGCTTACTTCCGGGGCTTCATTTTCACTCAAGAATCTCCTAGAGCCAAGTCCGGGTGGAGGAGATATGGTTGGTTGAAATCCGTTTGGACCGAATCTGCGTGGCTTCACCAAAACAGGCATAACGTTTTGCACAGGAGGAATTTTGATGCAAGGTTTGCGGCGTTGGAAAGCTAACTTCTGGGGCTTCATCCTAGGGGGTGGCCGACCACCTTGACCCTTTTGACCTGGTCGGCCGGCCACCTGAACTGGTCGGCCGGCCACCTTGCCTGGCCAGCCGGCCACCTGAACCTTTTGAACCTGGTCAGCCATTTTTGCCCTCCTGAGTGTGTTCCAGCTGTGCTAGCTATTCTGCACTTGACCCACTATCCGAGGGTCTGCCATTTGGGGGGAAATTTGAATTGGTTTTCCCCCCCCCCCCTTTCCTTTGCTTCTCTCCCTCTATAAAGCCAGCACCTAAGCTTCATTTTCAAGGGTTAGAAACCAGCTAAGGCACCATTATACATACAACCCTATATCTATACATTCAACCCTCCAAACCCTAAGATTCTTGCACCATTTGCACTACAACCCATAGCACCACACCACCATCATCCATTTCAGCACCTTGGAAGCCATTTGCAAAGGTTGAAAGCTCATTTCCTTAGACCAAAGGCTTCTGGAAAGTTGTGCTACAAGGGTATGCTCCTATTCTCCCCATTCTTGCACTATTTTATTCTATATCTTAGCCCCTCTTGCTTACATTTTTGGGCTCCGACCTGAACTTGAAATAGTCTTATTTTGAGCTCATCTTCATGTTTGATTAAGGAATTTTTTCTGTTTGAGGCCATCTACTGCTCCTTTCCCTTTGTCTCTCTTTTAGGGCTATTTCTTGCATGATATATTAGCCTTGCTTGTGAGCATTTTTGGGCTTCGAGATAAACTGTAAAGTGACTTATTTTGAGCCCTTCTTCAACTTTGTTGAAGGTCTCTTCACTGTTTGAGGCCAGCTACTACCTCTTACTCTCTATCTCTCTTTTGGGGCTATTTTTGCATCATATTTTAGACTTACTTGTAAGCATATTTGAGACTTTCCATAAACTGTAAAGTGTCTTGTTTTGAGCCTCTATTCAACTTTGTTGAAGGGCTCTTTGCTGTTTGAGGCCATCTTCTATCCTTTGTGCTCAATCCCTCTTTTAGGACCATTTTTGCATCATGTTTTAGCCCTACTTGTGAATATTTTCGAGGTTTGATATAAACTAGAAAAAGTCTTTTTTTGACCTTATATTTAAGTATTCTTAAGGTCACTTTTCTTTTTGGGGTCATCTTCCCCCCATGCATGCTTCATCTCTCCATGATTAGGGCCATACATGTGAGCATTTGCATTGGCCTTGTTTTGGCCTCTTAGCCACTGAAATTTGATATGTTTTTGAGAGCCCAAATTAGAGGGGGGTGACCCCCTCTCTCCTTGCCTTGTTTGATGTTCTTTTTGGCTTTCCAAAGTGACCCTATCTTGTATGCTTTGAAGTCACATTTCAGGGTCAATTTGGTGAGTTTTAGAGCTATCATATTTGATTTTCAGAGTTTTTTGCACCATTCTAAGTGTCCATCTTGTATGTGCTTAATAATCCCTTGCATAGCCCTCTAAAGGAGCTCATCATTTTTGCATGTGTTGGCTTCATTTCAGTGGTTATTTGGGCATATTTTGGCATGTTTTATTCACTGATTTTGGCTGGTTTGATGAGATTCCATATGCTTCATATACTTTCCATATAAACCATGTTTGCTAGTCAAAGTTGCATGCTATTTTAGTCCATCTTGTTAGCATCTTTTGGCCATGCTTTGAACTAAAATATGCATATTTTGGGACTGCCTTGGCTCTGCCTTTATGCTTCATGATCAAATAATGCATGCTTTGTATAGCTATAGGTCAATACATGTGCCTAGTTTTGTGTTTCGGGACCATTCCATGCATCGGGTGCCATGTTTCCATGTTTCGGGATCATTTTGCATCACATTTCAGTGCTGAAACTTGCATGTTTGTATGTCGTATTTCATGCCTTGCCATGCCTCGTTAGAGTGGCATTTATGCCTTAGGATCGGTCCTCGGTTTGCGTGCATGTGTGTACGCATCTCGAGTGTCTCATTTTCATCTTATGGCTACTGATGCGAGTGTGGCTGAGGTCCACTCATATTGGTGTAAGTCCATCGTGCATTGTGCCATTCCATTTCACAGCATTGCATATGCTAGGTTGTATATTAGAGCATCGTGTATGCCATGTTACATCGTGCATTGTGTATGCCATTTCATAGCATTGCATATGCTAGGTTATATGTTAGGATTGCATTCATGCATGTCATGCATATTGCATTGTGTTTGGGATAGGAGTTAGCCCAAACACGGGAAACGAGGGACATTTCGTACTCCGAGTGACGGAACGTGTCTCAATTCCCAGTCGCCGACACTCCCGATTAACCATGATGGAGTCTCGGTATTGTTGTGTTTACATGTGCATTCATTTCACATTGAGTCGTGCAATTCGACTCCTCAGCCATCAGGCATCGAGATGCGTGATTGGTGGCACGAGGATCGAGGCGTGCATACATATGTGAAAATACTTTGCCATGCCCCTTTCTTGCTCTCTGTTGCAGCAAATCAAGAATCAACAGCCTTTCAGAGCTTTGCACAATATTCCGGGCTTAATTGTAAACAGAGGCTAATTGGGGCATCGCAATGGATTTCCACGCCAAGCAACCCGAACATGCATCATTCATCATCCGGAGCAGAGTCGAGGCAGTCCCTAGCTTGCATGCAAATTTACTTCTTTCCTAGATTAATTTGTTAATTAATTAGGATTTTGTATTTATTCGGACTGTAATTATTCATTTGGGACTGTATATTATTTATTCGGACCCTCCGAGCGAGGGCAATATTGTAATAAGTGTGCGTGTGTGTGATGTATGTCTTCCAACCCCACGTCTTTCTCCCTTTTATTTACCAGCTTATGATGGTTAGAATAGGGCATGTTTCAATTAGCATACAGTATGATAGCATGTTTGCATTCATTCATCTGTTTTGCATGCACCGGGCTCGGCGCATCATACTCACTGCATTGTATTTCAATTCTGAGTTGAATACGTGTTAGCTGTAGCATTCTATATGCCATGTTTAGAATAGCCGAGCCTATCTTAGTTGCATTCCTGCATGTGTTGCATTAGGCATTTCTGTATAGTTAGGATCATGCATGGATTTCTAATTAGCTTCTGTTTTGGCTTGGAGTACTCGGTAAGTTTTTACGCTTTAGCATCCTTGCATGTGTGTGAGTGACTGCCATGATAGCATGCTTACCATGAGGCTATTTGCTTATGTGATATAACTGCCTGAGTGCCTGTGGGTGAAGGTTGGGTTATTTGGATTGGAACAATGCATTGACTGTGAGTTTTAAGCCCACTAGATAGTGGCAAAACCATGTTTTCTAAGCCCACCTGAGGGTGGCAAAATCTACATTTTAAGCCTACTTGCGAGTAGCAAACCATCTTTTAAAAAAACAAATATGAAATGTTTTGTTCAAATTCAGGCGACCCGGTCTATACTTGTATGCTGTGCGCATCACATAGTAAATCTAGGCTAATAATCGGAATAAGAATGCATAAGGTTTTCAAAACTCGATATCATGGTTAGTAGAGGCCGATCTTTGATCGGGCGAGCGGGGGTGCTCACGAAGTGACCTTCCCCAATTGTACCCAAGTTCCCTAGCCGAGGCAACTTTGGTGATGACGGACACGTGGCCTTAGGCAAACGAGTCAGGGTTTCCTAAATTTCCCCAAAAAATAAAATATTTAGGTGGCGACTTTGTATTTGGCAAAGCAGTCCATGTTTGGCACTTCTTTCAAAAAAAATCTGTTTTCTCAAAACGATTTACCGGATTTGGACTCTTTGGTTCAGATTAAGAACCGTGACATTTGAGTCCTGAACTGTAGTGTGCCCAAAATGAACAGAACGGGACTCATCCCTCCTGAGGCGTTCGGGGACGTCTACACATGGTTATGAGGCTAATCTTTGTTTTCGCTTGTACCATGCAATTCAAGATCTCATCTACAGCAAAACCATAGCTCTACCTTAACCCCAAAGAGCCAAGGCCACCTTCAACCCATTGTCACCCTATGACCAAACCCCACAATCTTCCTAACTCACCATCATCCATATACTACCACCCACTTTCAACCTGATGTAGGTTGAAAGGTACCATATTGAGGCCACTTAAGTTACATTTATAGTCTTTGAATTTTGTTTATTTAGTGAAGATGATGTGTTTTGTGCACTTGTACAAATTTGGCAAGCAACTCGCAAATTCTAGTAAAAAGCGACGCAAAAGCAGATTCTCCGTGCAAGTAGTAAAAATGCCTAGCCTACCACTTCACTGCACGAGCGGCTAAGCTCCACCACACGTGCGGCCCACCACCGCTCCAGTGGTTTACCTAGGGTTCTGTGCGCAAAAATTCATTCTATTCTGCTGGGAATAAAAAGAAGAAAAGAAGCTGTTCTTAGGGGTCGAAAAATATTTTCAGAGAAAAGAGAGAGGCTAAGGTTTAGAAGAAAAAAACTTGAAGTTTGAAGAATGTCTCTCATGGTGGCTTCTTTTCCCTCTACCTCTTCCCACTCCTCCATGAGTGGCTAGGCTACTATTTTTAGGGTTTTGATGAAACCCTAGCCATGTAAAGAGATTTTTCTTAGGCTTTGATTGTGAAATGGTTTGAATAAATGTATGGATATTTTAGAAGTTTATAATAATTTTCCTTTTCATCTCTTCAAGTATTTTATTCTCTGTGATTGTTTAATGCTTTCCATACATTAGTTTTCCTTGGGTTTGTGTTCAAAGTATGAGACTAGTCATGCTAAGAGAGACGGGTCGTGTTGGTACTATGGTTTAGAGCAAACGACTCGTGCTACTTGGGATGATTCGTGCCTGTACATTGAATGCAACAATCCTCTTCATCAACGTTTCAAATTTGTAGTTATGAAATATTGGGTAGTTTAAACCGGATTGCAATTGATGGCCGATGTTAAGTCTTATTTATCTTATTAGTGGTGAACTCTTTGCCTTAGGATTTTCTCAAAAATCAGTATCTCAAACCTTACTTTTAATTGTCAATTCAATTTCTTAATTTCATTTAATTCTCGTTTAGTCATGATATCCCTCAAATTTTTTTTTATCAAACTTAATTTAGGAATTTAACAATTAAATTAGTTCAATTTCTCATTTGTCCCTATGGATCGATACCTGGACTTACCACAATTCTAAGGAATTTGGTATAGTTTAGTGTTTGTATTTGGTATATGAAATAACCCATCATAACCCTAGCATATACATCACACATTCCTATTTGCCCAAACCCGAGGTGCTAATTCCAAAGAGCACTGATTTATTCATGATATATGCACCTCAATTCTAACCCAAAATCTCGTGGTAGCAGTCGATTTGGAGTCAGAACTGGATATTATGGCAGATATTCCCATGGGCATGCATTTTCTTCTTTATGATTTTCTTAAGCCATGGAGTGATCAAGAAGCAAAGAAGCACGAGAAAAATTATGGGTTTGGCACTGGTTGAATCTGTGATAGAACTTGAGACTAGTGCGAGACTAGCAAACTCGGGGGATGTTGTGACCAATTCTGTGATCGGGGGTGGACCACCTGTGAATTGCACAAATTTTCTAGATGTAGTTGATAGGCTGTACTTAACTATTGAGACTAGTTTTATTCTGAGTTCTGAATTGAGTGTTGAGTCTGAGTTTGATTCCACCAAGTTTGTAGAGTTGGGATCAAGCTCGAGTCATTCTAGCAAGTCTAAGTTTGGTGATTTTGGTGGTTATAACCCAAACATCACTATCCTTTCCATGTCTATCTTTTCTTTTGCTTTTGAGTTTGTTGTCATCATTGAGTCAGAGTTTCTTTTGAATAAGAGTGTCATAGATTCTACCTACTTCTCTGTGCCTTTAGTTCATTGCCTTGATCCACAATTTTCAAAACTTTTTCCAAAACTCTGATAAAAACAAAGATGAAGAAATTCCTTGAGATTTGCACAATTTGATCGACTGAGACAAAGAGAGGCTTGTTAAGCCCTTGATGGATGAGATTGTTTCAATTAATGTGGGTATTGAGAAGGATCCTGGCTTAGTGTAGATTGGTTCTACATTGTCTTCAGAGGAGCATGATCGATTAGTCGCTTTATTAAAATGTTTCAAAAAATGTTTTTAAAAATGTTTTTGTATGGTTTTACGAAGACATACCTGGAATTAATCCCGAGGTTGTACATCATAGGATCCTTCTTGATCTTGGGACCCGACCCCCGTTAGCTTTCAAACCTTAATTCAAAATGTTCAATGATCAACCAAAGTACGAGGCTTGCATAGCCAGATTGAAAGCAACCCTAAAACTAGGGGCAAAAAAGTTGGATGTGATTTGGGATTCAAACTCAGTTATCCACCTAGTTAGAATCAATAATTTGTTTGTCGACACTTTGGTAACCCTAGCTTCAATGGTGGATATACCAATCGGGGTCAAGATGAGTCCAATCCTCATGGAGCAAAGGATGCACCAGCATACAAAACGATAGCCACAACAAAAGATGTTCAAGATGAAAATTTTGGGTATCACAACATTTGAAACCTTTTTGGAAAGTACCTTATGCCCACAAGGGGCAAATACTAAGAATAAGATATCAACGCAAGATTGCCAAATCTCAGAATTTGAGAGAAAAAGATTTAGTGTTGAAGGACAATCGAGCTCATATTCACAATCCTAGGGGCAAGTTCAGGGCCAATTTGATAGGTCCCTACAACATCAAGTGAATCTAGTCAAGGGGAGCAGTCATTTTCATAGATTGGGATGGCTTAGAGTTCTCGCAATCAATCAATATAGACAAGCTAAAGAAGTACTATCCTTGAGAGGCTCGCTAGATCGAAAACCCGAAAGGGCAGCCCAGGCAAAAGTTAGAGCATAAAAAAATAAAAAATAAAAATTTAAAATGAAAAACAGAAGCTCGCAAGGTTAAAAACCCAGAAGGACGGGTTTGACAAAAGTTAGAGCACAAAAAGAGAGTGTTAATACCCGAGTGAATCTTAACCGGAACTACGTAAGGCCTGATTCCTGTCTTTGAGATACATAGGGAGCTTTATTTTGAAGTTCGGCTCCAACCATTTTTTAACTCACTCATCACATCCATGTTTGATTGGTATATCTTTATTCGACTTGACTGTCCTATCCATGTTTGATTGGCTCATCTCCTTTCAATTTAGTTCTCATATTCCTCCTTCATGATGGGTTTAGTTGCAAGACATATTCAATTGTAATACAGTAATATCCTACTCGGGTTATCTAATTTGAGTTTGTGCATCTTAATGGTTGATTTCATATTAATCGGGTAGTATATTTTGAGGACTTTTAATGAAATTGACTGTTTTTTTCAAAAAATGTTTTATTTTTGTAAAACTCAGACCATTATTTGGACCAAAAAGGGAAAATTTTCAGTGCTCACAGCTTAATTTACATGATTTCAAAACAGAGAGTGGAACAAGCATGCTAATTTAACTCTCATGTTGATCAAAATATTTTTAGCAGAAAAACCAAAAAATAGTCAAAGCGATGATCTAAGGGCATAGTTGAGTTACGTTTTCTGTGTTTCCCCCGTATTCTCGAAAGTCTCCATTTACATTGTCAATCACTTGCCAGAAAGTGTGTAATCGTTGTCTCCGACATTGTAAAAGAACTCTTCAGTTGGCCAATTGTCTGGGTGGTTGGCTGGTGATGGCTTTTCTTTTGAATCTTGTTCTATGGCATTGCGCCCGAGATATTCTAAACCGTGCTTGCGATTGTCGCGCCCGCGGTGTTTATAATTGCACCAGCGATGAAGTTTTATGTCTTTTCTATTCGGGCAAGTGTCAATCGGTCTGTTTAGGTTGTTTTTGCTTGGTTTTTCTTTCATTGAGTTACATTTTGTGTTTTGGTCAGTTATAGGCTCAATATTCAGTTCATAACTCATTGAAATGCAACTATTTTCAATTTCAAAGTTCCAAACAAAATAGTTTTCATGTTCAAGTGTCATTCATGCCATTCGGATTTGCAAAACAAAATTCTTTTTATTAAATGTCAAGGATCAAACCACTAGAGGAGTTAGTAAAATTATTTTTTGAAAAATTACATTGATAGTCCCTATATTCTGGTCTTTATGTCATTTTGGTCTCTATAATTTGAATTCACTTGATTTTGATATTTAATTACAATTTTTATGAAAAATGAGCACATGAACGGCATATGTCATGCTTTTAAAGAAAAAATTGTATACTCGATCAACTTAGTAAATCAACTCAACCAACTCAGTGACTATTTGTTGTCAAAATCTTAAAAGCATTATCAATTTAATCAAATTAACTCAAATCTAAAATTAAAAGTCAAAATTAAATCAATTGAAGGGCAAAATGTAGACCAATATAATTTATCCTTTATTTTTTATTTGTTAGTGGATAAGAAATTATTTGTAAATATTTGAAAATTATATCAAACTAAATAATGAAGTATGAAAAAAGTTCAACAACACATCCACCACCGGTCAAAAACATGTATTGGGGAGAATTCAGAAAATAAAAAAATTGTGTTAATATAATAGTACTGGTTGACTTATATATATTGGAATGGAAACCATATATATTTTTTTAAACGATTTTCCAAAGATTTGAATGGAGGAGTTGATCAAAAATTATGTGCTGAATCACAATTGTTGTATTAAGCACGACGGGGTTACCAAATTGTTCACGTTTTCAGCTTAAAACCAATCAAAAATTGACACCTATTATAACATATTTGTGAATAGAAGTGTGAGAAGTTTTCTAGGGATCTCAAATATTTTCTATTAAATTATTATGTAAAAATTTTGGCACCGAAAAAACTTCGCCAAGTCAATGGCCTCTAATTAATATAGGTGTTTACTATGCCTTCTTTTATCCCTTATTTATCTCTTCGGAAATTATCGATATGTTTGACCAACTATGTAACTGTACGTCTACTTAAAATAATAAAATTTATAATTTCAAGTATAATATTATTTAGTATGTTTGGTTTGAGTTTTCTGGATTAAATTTTTTGAAAATTGACTTTTTTAGTTTTCGTATTTTTTTGTTTTTAGTGAATACTTTTTAAATTTTATAATTTTTTTACTTTTTAGGTGTATTTATGTTAGGTGTGTCTAAAAAGTAAAAAAATTACTTAACATATTAAAAAAATTCAGTAAAAACAAAAAAAACACGGAAAAAGAAAGTAAATTTTTTTGAAAAGTATTTTTTGAAAGGTGGAAACAAGCAAGGTGATTATATTTTTAATGTAAGAGTGAAAATTTTAAACTAATCAAATTTTGTATTTTGTTAATTTGCTCATTTGATAATTGATAGGTCAATAATGAAGAGGCAACGAGAAAGAAAATTTTAGAAGATTGTATGGGAAATCATTTTTATCTTCTTGTTGTTTCGTTTTATTATTGTTAATTACATTAGTTGTAGCCTGCTTCGAGAAGTCTTCAACTAAGACTGATGATAATAAATTTTTATTGAGAACAGAGGCTAAGTTTGACATATTGTAAAAAAGTTAAAGAGTCAAAAAGTTACTCAAAAAGTTAAAAAGTTAATACTATTCACCAAAAGTCAACAATTACGGCTGCACAACGCTCAATTCTAATTTTTCCCTACAAATCAATTTTTACAATTTTTTATTACACATTTTTCCATAAAAAGTCAAAAAGTTAACCCAAACATTCATATTTTCCCCCTCAATTTTTTAGTCTAAAAAGATAAAAATTGCATTTATTTAGAACACCCTAAACAACCCCATAATATCATATTATAATAAAACTTTATAATACACTCTAAAAATGTATTTGATGATTTTCATCACCTCATCCTTGCATCTCCCGCTACGCCTTGTGCAATTTGCCATGCCCCCAATAAATTAGCGGAACTGGAGTGGGGCAAGTTGTCATTCCCCCGCCTCCACTCATGGTTCAATTATATTCCCGTTTAATATTTTGTATATGTATAACTTATATATAATTTAATTTTCTTAAATATAGTTAGAGTAAAATGTTAAGAAATTTTTATATACTCATTTTCATTTCTTTAAATGTTATTAGTAATATATTATATTATATTATCTTACACTTTTACTAGTCTTACCATTCCTAAGGTTGTAATGACTTGTCTCCATTCCCTCAATAGGATGCGGGCGATACTATTGAATATAGAAATTATAGTATATAAATTTTTTTTTTTTAATATTATATATAATCTGTGATCGTATCAATCACTGATTTAGTATTATTTTCTTATTTATATCGTTTCCTAAATTGCATCATGAATCTGTTATATATACATGGCCTTTACCTTATTCATGGGTATGCCAAACGATATAAATAAGGATACAATACTAAATCAGTGATTGATACAATCATAAATTATATACATAATAATAAAATTAAAAAGATTCTATGTACTCTAATTTCTATATTCAACACTCTCACTGACGCAGCGGAATAAATCACGCGAGACTAGATATCGTTCTAGTAGACGAAAATTCTTGAATCCACAAGAACACCCTTGAATCCACAAGGAATATAGAAGAAAGCTCTTAAAAATATTATTGAATGAATGAATTACATATGCTTGTAGGCTTATTTATAATAAACTAAACCTAATACTTGTAGGAAAAGTGATTCCAAAATAAACTAAAAAACTTAAATCAAGATAAATTAAGAAACCGAAGAGAATAGGAAACTAGGAAACCTAAGAGACTAAAAATTATAAACTATTTAAAATCCTAGTCAAAAACCTAATTCTAAATAATAAAATTAAGAAATATAAAAATTATAGAATTTTGTTCTACATCTTTCTTGCCTTTTGTCGGTCCAATTGTTCCAAGAAGTTTTCGGTTACTTGTTCTACATCAGTCTCTTCTTCTTGGAGAGAACTCGACCTCGAGTTCGATTCTGGATAGAGGGGTTCTTCAGCATGATACTCATATAGATCAGCTACATTAAAAGTCTTGGAAATCTTCATGTCGTCTGGTAGCTCAATCACATAAGCATTGTCATTGATTTTCTTCAACACCCTATATGGACCATACTTGCGAGGCTTCAATTTATTGTATGTGCCGATTGAAAATCTGTCTTTGCGCAAAAACACCATTACTGAATCTCCTTTCTTGAACAGTTTGGAGCGCCGATGGTTGTCTGCGGCTGCCTTATATTTGGTATTTGTTTCTTCCAGCTTCTGTCGTACTTCTTCTTGTACTGTTTGGGCTTGTTTGGCCATGGTTTCGGCGGCAGTACTCACTCCTGGACCCCGAGGCAAACGGAGCAAATCAACTGCATGTTTTGGAGGCGTAACATACACTAGAGAGAATGGTGACTTTCCTGTGGCACTGTGAACTGCGCTATTATATGCGAATTCTGCTTGAGGCAAAGCAAGATCCCATTGCTTTGGTTTGCCTCCATAAATGCTGCGAACCAAATTGCCCAAAGTCCTATTAGTCACCTCTGTTTGACCATCTGTTTGAGGATGCGCGGTTGAACTACGATTCAAGGCTGTGTTAAATATCTTCCACAAAGTCACCCAGAAGTGGCTAAGGAACTTGACATCACGATCTGAGGTAATGGATTGAGGGACTCCATGTAAACGAACTACTTCTCGAAAGAATAATCGAGCCACATGAGAGGTGTCTGAAGTCTTTCGACAAGGAATAAAATGCGTCATCTTTGAAAACCTGTCAACCACTACAAACACAGAATCAACTCCACGTTGGGTACGAGGGAGTCCCAACACAAAGTCCATCGACAAGTCTTCCCAAATGCTGTTAGGAACAGGTAGAGGCATATAGAGGCTAGTATTCTGAGACTGCCCTTTGGATACTTGACAAATGTAGCACTTCCTCACAAAATTGCCAACATCTCGCTTCAACTGAGGCCAGAAATATCGTTCTTCCATACTTGCGATAGTCTTGTCCCTGCCTAAATGTCCACTTAAGCCACTACCATGGAGATCTCGAATTAGTTTCTCTCGCAAAGAGCTACGGAGAATGCATAAGTGATTTCCTCGAAATAGATAGGCATCAGTGATGTGGAAATCAGTGACTGGTTGCCTTTGAATACACTTTGCCCATATCTCCTTGAAGTCATCATCATCAGGATAAAGTTCTTTCAGGAACTCAAACCCCACAATCTCATGTGTCAACATGACTAATAAACTAGCCCGTCGACTCAAGGCATCTGCGACTCGATTCAAAACCCCTGATTTGTGGCGAATAGTAAAAGGAAATTTCTGAAGAAAAGTAGACCATCTTACATGCATGTTATCCAGGTGCTTCTGGCTGTTGATAAACTTTAAGGCTTGATGATCAGTATGCAACACAAACTCTCTCTGTATCAGGTAATGTTCCCAATGCTTCAAAGCTCGAACCACTGCATAAAATTCTTGGTCGTAAGTGCTCCACTTTTGCCGAGCTTCACTTAATTTTTCACTGAAAAAGGCCATTGGTTTATGTTCTTGAGATAGGACAGCCCTAATGCCTACACCACTGGCATCACACTCTACCTCAAAAATCTTCTCAAAACTGGGCAAAGCTAGCACTGGTGCAATGCACAACTTCTCTTTGATCAACAAGAAGCTCTCTTCTGCATCATCACCCCACATGAATTTTCCTTTCTTCATGCACTCTGTTATTGGTGCCACAATAGTGCTGAAACTTCGAATGAAATGCCTATAAAATGTAGCCAACCCATGGAAACTCCGAACATCACTAACAGTCTTGGGTGTTGGCCACTCTTGGATGGCTCGAACCTTCTCTTGATCTACATGAATACCATCTGAACTAACCACATAACCCCAAAACAACAAACTACTTGTGAGGAAACTGCACTTCTTAAGGTTGATGTACAACTTGCTTACTTCCAGTGCTATCAACACCTCTCGTAAATGGGCCATATGGTCCTCCTCTGATTTACTGTAGATTAATATGTCATCAAAATAAACCACGACAAATTTCCCAGTGAAAGGTCGTAATACCTGATGCATAACTCGCATGAAGGTGCTGGGAGCATTAGAAAGGCCAAATGGCATAACCAACCATTCATACAAACCATCCTTAGTCTTGAATGCTGTTTTCCATTCATCCCTAGGACGGATTCGAATTTGATGGTACCTACTTCGCAGATCGATCTTTGAAAACCACTTTGATCCTTCCAGCATGTCCAACATATCATCTAGTCGGGGAATAGGAAATCTATACTTGATGGTAATCTTGTTGATGGCTCGGCTGTCTACACACATTCGCCAACTTCCATCTTTCTTTGGCGTTAATAATGCCGGAACAACACATGAACTTAGGCTTTCACGAATAAGTCCTTTTCGTAGCAATTCTTCGACTTTCTCCCGCAGGATCTCACTCTCTTTTGGACTCATTCTATAGTGTGGTAGGTTTGGCAGACTTGCTCCTGGTATGAAATCAATCTGATGTTGAATGTCCCTCATGGGTGGAAGTTCATCTGGCAACTCATCAACAGTAAGCTCCTGGAATTCCTCCAACAATGGTTGAATTTTTTGAGGGATTGGTGTGACTGTGTTCTCCTTGGCCACAGGTACCATTGTTTTCACAGCCATAGCATATAACTCTTGTGAAGTTTTCGCATCTGCCACAAACTCGGCCTCTGAATTGGTTATAGTGAGGAAAGACTTTGCTTCGACTTTTGGAGACATTGTGTGTTGCTTTAAGGGACTCATAGCAATTTTATGAGACCCCTGATTGAACACATAAGTGTTGTCTCGCCCTCTAAATGTAATATCCACATCAAATTGCCAAGGTCTTCCAAGTAATACATGGCTAGCATCCATATCAACCACATCGCATAATACATTGGATTTATAATGTTTGCCAATAGAAATAGATACCTTACATACTTCGGTTATCTTGACAGCAGGTCCTTTTTTGATCCAGCCAATACTGTAGGGAGAGTGATGTGGTTCAGGAGATAACTTCAGGTGCGCTACCAATCGTTTAGCCACAAAATTTTCACAACTTCCACTGTCTACAATAAGGTCACACACCTTTTGATTTATGGTACAACAAGAGTTTAAAATACTGTGACGTTGACTGAGGTCCTCAGTTTTTGGTGTAAATAAAACCCTTTGAACTACACAGTTGACTCGTTCTCCTTCTTCTCTGGCGAGTTCGGCACCTTCATACTGATCACCCTCATATTCTGCATCTCCATCATCCCCAATTTCATCTTCTTCTTCAACTAAATTAGTAGTCCTTCTTTTTGGGTACACATTAGAGCGATGGCCAGGCGTACCACATCTATAACACTTATCCGTTGTTGGTTTGACATAAGGATTTGTGTTTTGAGGTGTCTTTCTGCTACTTGATCTAGTCATCTGGTTTCCTCCTCCACCAGCGATACTCCTCTGCTGATTTACTGGAACTGTTGGTTGGGCAGCCCCTTTTCCTTTTTCCCTAGTAGGAAACGATGAATCAAGAAGGTTTCGACGATATCCAGAATAGGTTGTCTTGCGTTCCATTAGCTCAGCTTTGAGAGCCATATTATGTGCTTCATCCACAGTCCACACTATTGATAGCCCTATCTTCTCTCGAATGGTTAATTTTAACCCATTAAGATACCAGGCTACACGCTGTCCTTCGGTCTCATTCAGATTATTACGATCTGAAAGTCGACAAAATTCAGTTGTATAATCAAATACAGATTGGCTTCCTTGGGTGCAATTTTGGTACAACTGAAACAAGAATTGATCATAATCTGGTGGTAAAAATCTGTCTTGAAGGAGTTTTTTCATCCGACGCCACGTTCATACAGATTCTTTTCCTTGTCGATGCCTATTTTTCTGCAATTGATCTCACCACACCGCAGCACCTCCTTTTAGTTTGTACGCAACCAATTTCACTATCTTTGATTCTGGAACATCCATCATCCCAAAATATCGCTTCACCTCTGAAAGCCAGTCAAGAAAATCCTCAGTATGCAGATTTCCATTGAACTGGAGAAGATCTATCTTCATTCGGTACTCATCGAACCCTTGTTGTTGTTGTCTTCTAGGTTGATAGTTGGCTGGAAGTGGTTCAAACTCTGCTTCAGACTCCTCCTCACTATCAGATGGACAATGAAAGGGACGTCTAGGAGCATTCTGAACAGGTTGACCTTGGGCGAATCCTTCGGTGCGCACTCTGTTCTGGTTAACAGGTTAGCCTTGGGAAACTCCCTCAGCACGGACCCTATCAACCACCGGTGGCCTGTTGTTGGCATTGAGATTCAGGCCAATAAGCAGATCATGAATTTCGTTCAACTGCTCTTGTTGTTTCTCATATGCTACCCATAAGGCCTCGACCCCACGATCACCGCCAGTAGGGTTTGCATGATCAACTCTGTCTTGTGCCATTGAGCCAGGTGACTCCTTCCTCTGATACCACTTGACGTAGCGGAATAAATCACGCGAGACTAGATATCGTTCTAGTAGACGAGAATTCTTGAATCCACAAGAACACCCTTGAATCCACAAGGAAGATGGAAGAAAGCTCTTAAAAATAATATTGAATGAATGAATTACATATGCTTGTAGGCTTATTTATAATAAACTAAACCTAATACTTGTAGGAAAACTGATTCCAAAATAAACTAAGAAACTTAAATCAACACAAATTAAGAAAACTAAGAGAATCGGAAACTAGGAAACCTAAGAGACTAAAAATTCTAAACTATTTAAAATCCTAGTCAAAAACCTAATTCTAAATAATAAAATTAAGAAATATAAAAATTATAGAATTTTGTTCTACATCTTTCTTGCCTTTTGTCGGTCCAATTGTTCCAAGAAGTTTTTGGTTACTTGTTTTACATCACTCACTCAAGCTGGTGTGGAGATATTCGATAATCGTAGCTTGCCAATGGATAATTGAAAGAAGCTGGACAAAACTCAACGGCTAGTCCAAATAAATGTTACTGAACAAATCCGGTACTCCACTAAATAAAAAAAGGCAAAAAAAGGCAAAAAAGGGCTTAATATATCATTGCCACACCCCAAAAAGGGAAAAAACAAAAATTGAACTGCCCTAGAAGAGCTTTCGAAGCATCTATGGCTAGGAAACACCCTAGTCGGCAGCCAACAAGACCCTGGTTGACATCAGATGCCGGAGCTAATACCGAGAGATAGTTTATGGTCGTACTGGACTGTTGTAGAAACTGGTTAGAACTAATGTCGGGACAGTTTAAAGTTATGCTAGATCGTTATAGGAATTGATTGTCGGAAGAATTTACGGGGTCATGTCGGACCATTGTAGGAGCTAACCAGAATTAATGTCCGGACAGTTTAAGGGGTCATATCGGATCGTTGTAGAGACTAACCAGAATCAATGTCGAGACAGTTTAAAGAGATCATGCTGGACCGATGTAGAGAATTAGATGTTGAACCAGCAAGCATGGCACACACATAACTTATGACGTGGTGCTGAACGATGATGGAAACAGATGACTGAGTGCGCCAAGGCACAGCTTATTAGAAGGTGCACCGGAGGGGCTTAGGTAGTGCGCCAGATATGGCGGCTTAGGTGATTCACATGGTATATCACCATGCTCAAACAGGTTTCAAGATAACCTATTTGAGGTTGAAATAGAGGGAAAGACAAAGTAGAATAAAAACACATAAAAAAATAGATTGCGAGTAAAAGAAGATATAATAAAGATATTTGGGATAGGAATAAACTAGTGGATAGAGGAAGAGATCACTACAAAGTGATACTAAAAGAAAATATGGCAGTGAAATTGGTTAAGGTCTGGTGGACCGCCAAGGCAAGGCTGTGCCGCCTGCCGGTGAAGCAAAATTACTAGGTACTTAACTTAGCTCTGACACAAAAAAGAATGAAAAGAATTATTTGGCTTACCCATGAATAAGGTAGAGGTCATGTATATGAAATATATTCATGGTACAATTTAGGAAATGATATAAATAAGAAGACGATATAAATAGGAAAACAATATTAAATCAGTGATTGATACAATCACAGATTATATACATAATACTAAAAATAAAACATTTTTATATATTCTAATTTCTATATTCAACAGTAACGAAGGATTACGAACTTGTCATTTACCTTATCCGTTGTCGTCCTTTGTTAAATGTCATAGTTATGAATACGTATGGGTTTAGTTTTAAATTATGCCTGGCTTATTTATAAGATTTTTTTTTTTAATTATTGTAAATTTGTTGTGCAATTGATTATAAGATATTATGATGATTGATTACGAGTTGAAATAATTAAGATTTTTGGTTTAATAGTTATGCAGTATCCTTTATGGTGTAAGATTATTGATTTAATTTCTATATAGAGAAAAAATGATATTCTTTGTTGAGAGGGTAATTTATATGAAAATTGGGCTGAGCTGGGTAATGGGTTGTTATGGGCCAACAATACGAAGGGCTGAGTGAAAAGAGGAATTAAGTTACTCCGGTCCGTAAGAGGCATAAAGTTACTCCGGTCCACAAGAGGTGTAAAGTTACTCCGGTCCACGAGAGGCTTGAAGTTACTCCAGTCCCAGGTAAGTTCGGTCGTTAAGCACAAAGTTATCCCGGTCGGGACCGGAGTATTGGTTATCCCGGTCAAGAACATACCATGGTTAGCATTGAGAGAGCCGAGCTAAAGTTATCTCGGTCTAATCTGCGGCTTAGCATAGCCATGCTTACCTTGGCCATATTGAAGTCTGACCATGGTAAAACGATCTCACTTGGTTTGTGCAGTGAGGGGGGTGTTGAAGGATAAGCATTATCTTTCAGGAGTATGAATCTTAGGAGGACTCTATATGGAGGAGTAAAAGTCCTACTGGGATTGTGCCACACGGAACCTACAAAAGCTCACAAACATCACCTATGGAGGGGTAACACAACTTTGATTCCCGAATACACAGAGCTTTTTGTCTATTTGTCTATTTTTCTGGCTTAGGCATCGGAGCGGTTTCCGGCACACACCCGCCGGCTAGTTCACGTTTGTGTTTTCAGGGAGTAAAGCAACGTCGTACGGAGGAGCGCAATCTTGATCAACAAGATTGTACGAGAAGGTTCATTTCTTTCCCATACAATTGGCGCCGTTTGTGGGAAATTCAGACAAGAACAAAACCTCTTGATCAAGCTCTTCCTCTTTAGAATCAATGGCGCACAACGAAGATTTACCACAGTCCGCCATTGACGGACAAAAACCAGAGGGGGGTGCGAGACGCGAAGGTTTGCCTTCTATCCCTCCTATGGCGGACTTGGAGCCACAGCGACAGAATCCCAGGAGGGATGCTAGGGGGAGGCGGAATAACAGCCCCCGTCACTCTCGTTCACAAAGTCCTGACAGACAAAGGCGGAGGATCAACCCCCAAACTCTGGAGGATCGCGTGAAAGAACATGATGAATTAATAAGGAAGATGGCGGCGGATATGGAGGCCATGAAACGCCAGATCAAGGGAAAATGGGTGACGACAGGAAAGGGGCGTAAAGGCAACACGCCCCCTCGCCACTCAGAAGATCGCAATAGGCATACCACGCCATTACAAGCAGAGAGTAGAAGCCTCAGGACAGGCGATACTCAATCCAGAACCTCCAGGACTCGTTGCTCCAGGTCTGAGAGAACGAGGACTGAGAGGTCGTATACTGAGGGAAGCACCTATCGGCCCTCGCGCACACACCAGACATCATCCAGGCAGATGGAGTTGCCAAGATCATCCAACTTACGGACCGTACTAGAAGAAAGGGCACGATGGAAGGAGGATAATAGGGCGCACGACCCTCTCAGGGTATCTGCCCTTCAGCGGTTGGCTCCTCGGACGCACGGAAGTGTTGAGGTTGGAATGCCATTACCACGGCCTGCCTACGAACCAACGGACAAAGTATTAGTGAGGCTGCAGACCTCGCCGTTCGTTCCGGCAATAGAAAACGCGCCCCTACCTTCAGGCTTCCTTCAGCCCAAATTCACCACATACGAGGGGAAGATAGACCCCTACATGCACCTAAGCCACTTTTGCCAAGTTATGGCGGTATATCGACGCAACAAGGCTTTGATGTGCATCCTCTTCCCATCAAGCCTTGGCGACCTAGGCCTGACTTGGTTCGAAAAACTTCTAGAAGGCAGCATAGCCTCTTGGGCGCAACTAGCAGAGGCATTCGTAACAAGGTTCAGAACGAACACCAAAATGCCAGTGGAGATCGACCAGCTTTTGTCTATTGACATGGGCAACAAGGAGACACTTAGATCCTACAATAGTCGCTACTGGGAGACCTTTAACCAGATTGGGGACTGCCCCACCAATCTAGCCATTGTACAGTACAAAAGAGGCCTTCCAGTCGGGAACAGACTAAGGGACTCAATCACTATGACGCCACCCCTTACCATGGAGGCCTTGATGGAAAGAGTGCATCAGCACATCAAGGTGAAAGAGGATGGCGCCCGTGCCAAAACAAAACCTGGCATGACCTCAATACCGGAGAAAAAAGCCTCAGCAAAGGTCAACACGGTAGACCGTCCGAGCAAAAACGGACGAGGCAGGCAGGACAACGGAGAAGACCAGGATAAAAGATGGTTAAGAGTCTGCACTGCCATTACCACGGTATTCAAAAAGCCAATCTACCGGATTCTAAGCGTGATACGCGACAAACCTTTCATCAGATGGCCTGCTAAGCTAGGAGAGGCTCAGAAGGACTACGACGAAAGGTTACGGTGCACCTTCTGTAAAGAAAAGGGGCACCGCACTGAAAATTGCATGCCATTGAGACAACACCTGGAGGAGTTGGTGGCAGCAGGTCACCTAGATAAATACATTGAAGGAGGGACGCAACCAGCACCCCAGGACCACAATAACCCCAACGGGATGCCAATCGACGCCCCACCTCAAGGCGTAATCAATGTGATACATGGAATCTTCGAACCTGAGAGTGTATACGAGCTCAAAGGGTCAATCAAGAAGGCCGAGCACTTAAGGGAGGTACTAAGTGCACAACCTACCATCAAAAAAGGGAAGACAGAGGCCACGAACATCATGTCCTTTTCAGATAGAGACTTGGCGAGGATATATTATCCTCGCAATGACGCCCTGGTTGTCACTCTCCGAGTCAAGGATTTTGACGTCAAGCGGATTTTGATAGACCAGGGTAGTTCATGTGAGATAATGTATTACGAAACATTCAAACAACTGAAGCTACAAGACAAAGACTTGGCACCCGCCGTATCTCCCCTGATTGGATTCAATTCAATGCCAGAATGGCCAGTCGGCAAAATAATTCTACCAATCAGAGCAGGAAGCGTGACAAAACAAGTGGAATTCTGGGTGTTGAAAGTCCCTTCCAGTTACAACATAATCTTGGGAAGAACATGGCTGCATGCCATGCGATCGGTAGCATCATCCTACCATCAGGTAATGCGGTTCCCCAACGAATCCGGGGTAATTGAAGAAGTCTTTGGAGACCAGATCATGTCCAAGCAATGCTTTTTCACTGTGAATGGCAGCCGCGCTGCTAAGGGATATGTTCATTCGGTGGAAGAACCTGAGAGTAATGAACTGTTCGCAGATGTCGGCAAAGCAGCTAATCAAAAAGCGGTGGAAGACTTGGTAGAGGTAAGAATAGATGAAAAGAACCCGGATAAGTTCTTTTTGCTCGGTTCGTCGTTGTCTAGCACTGCGAGATTAGAAGTCTTGGAATTCTTGACCTCTAACATCGAAGTGTTCGCCTGGACACCATACGACATGCCAAGCATTGATCCTAACTTCATCTGTCACCAACTCAATGTCCACCCATCCGCCAGACCAATCATTCAGTGCACACGTAGATCGGCACTCCACCACGCCGAGATAGTGGCGGAAGAAGTAGGAAACCTGCTAGAGGCAGGAGCAATCAGAGAGGTGCACTACCCTAGATGGATCTCTAATACGGTGGTAGTGCCAAAGAAGAACGACAAATGGCGTGTCTACGTCGACTACAAAATAGTCAACAAAGCATGCCCAAAGGACAGCTTCCCCCTAGCACGGATAGATCAACTGGTAGACCTAACGGCGGAGCATAACCAACTTAGCTTTCTTGATGCGTACAGAGGCTACTATCAAATCGCCATGTATGAACCAGACCAGGAGGTCACGTCCTTTACAACTCCAAGAGAACTGTATTGCTACAAGGTCATGCCCTTTGGCCTAAAAAACGTAGGGGCAATATTCCAGAGAATGGTCACCAAGATGTTTAAGCCGTTGTTAGGCAGAACAATGGAGGCCTACATCGACGACATGGTGGTCAAAAGCAAGGATAAGAATGACCATCTCAAGGACCTAGGTGAGATGTTTGAGATCCTAAAGAAGCACAAGTTGCGCCTCAATGCATCTAAATGTGCATTTGGAGTAGGATCTGGCAAATTCCTAGGCTTCCTGGTGACCAACCGGGGTATAGAAGCAGACCCCTCCCAGATCAAAGTAATTCAGGACCTGGAGAGGCCAAATTCAGCAAAAGAACTGCAGCATCTCACCGGCATGGCAGCTGCACTCAATCGATTCATAAGCCGGTCGTCAGACAGACTACGACCATTTTTCCATGCTTTAAAGGCCAAATTTGAGTGGGACGAAGAATGCGACCGCGCTCTGGAAAACTTAAAAGAATACATGTCTTCTCCACCACTACTTGTCACCCCATTACCTGGAGAAGAACTCTTCTTGTACCTGGCAGTCTCTCAGCACGCAATTAGCGCAGTGTTGGTCCGAGCAGAAGGAATCCAACATCTGCCCATCTTTTATGTCAGCAAGACATTATTGGGCGCCGAAACAAAGTACTTACAATTGGAAAAACTGGCCTTGGCCTTGATGATGGCCTCAAGGAAGTTGTCACACTACTTTCACGCCCACACCATGGTCGTCCTCACAACTTTCCCATTAAAAGCTTTGTTTGAAAGGGCGAACTTTTCTGGGAGAATTTTGAAGTGGGAAGTAGACTTGGGACAATTTGACATCAAGTTCCAACCCAGAACCGCGATAAAGGCCCAAGCTTTGGCAGACTTTGTCGCAGAATTTACCCCAGGAAGTCATCATATCTGCCCAGTCGACCTGACTGACACAACCGAACTAGGGATGGAAGTTGACGCCGGAATAACGCAACCTCTGGTACAGGATACTCAGCCAGACCCCAAGGCAGACTAGAATAAAGAAAACAAGGAAGAAGCAAACCATGCTACACCAAGCCAAGACTCACCAACAAATAAAGACTTGGTACAATCAGATAGCAAGGGCCAAACAGCAAGCATGGACCTTGAAGAAAACACCAGCAACATTTTGGACCCCAAGGCATCATCTGATCCCTCCACTTGCTGGAAGTTATTTGTTGGAGAGATGTGGAAGCTCTTCGTGGATGGAGCATCCAACCGGCATGGAGCAGGACTCGGCATAGTCCTCATCTCTCCAGACGGCCTAGTAGTGGAGCAAACAGTCAACCTGGGCTTCCCAGCATCAAACAACAAAGCGGAGTATGAAGCGCTTCTTGCAGGCCTCAAATCAGCATTCTACATGAAGGCTACCGAACTAATGGTTTACAGCGACTCGTAGCTAGTGGTAAACCAAATTTCAGGCGACTACGAAGCAAAGGACGACAGGATGGCTAAGTACCAAGAGTTGGTCAGAACAGAAATCAAGAAATTTGAAGTAGTCAGGATAGAACAAATCGGCAGGGAGGAAAACAGCAGAGCAGACGAATTAGCAGGCTTCGCTTCAATGGCAGATACTTCCATCCCTCATCCATTGCTAATCGACTACCTACCTAGACCAAGCATTGAAGACCTCGAAGCAGAAGAGGTATGTTGCGCAGAGTTAGGCCCTTCATGGATGGATCCCATCATAATGTTCCTAAAAAATTGCACCTTACCGGAAGAAAAGAAAGAGGCCAACAGAATAAGAGCGAAGTCGCAGCGATTTTGGCTCTCCCCATCTTTGGCATTATACAAAAAATCATTCTCAGGACCGTACCAAAAGTGTGTTCATCCCAGCAAAGTTGAAGCATTCTTGTTCGAAATACACGAAGGCGTGTGCGGAAGCCATCAAGGGGAAGATCATTAGCATATAGGGCAATCTCGTAAGGATATTGGTGGCCTTACATGCAAGCAGACTCAGAGAAATATGTGAAGAAGTGCGAGAAATGTCAGAAGTTCGCACACTAAATACATCAACCTGCCAGAGAACTTCTACCATTAACCAGCCCATGGCCCTTCGCAATGTGGGGCTTGGATATAGTGGGACCACTTCCAACAGCACTAGGCAACATGAAGTTCTTTCTTGCAGCAACTGACTACTTCACAAAGTGGGTGGAGGCAGAAGCCTTAGCATCAATCAAGGAAAAAGACGTGAAGAAGTTCGTCTGGTAGAACATCATCACTCGGTTTGGCATACCAAAAGCCCTAATATCAGACAACAGCACTCAGTTCGACGACAGAATCTTTAGAGGCTTTTGTAAAGAGTACAAGATAGAGTTCTACAATTCTACACCGGCATACCCCCAAGCAAATGGTCAGGCAGAAGCATCAAACAAAGTCGTCTTGGATGGATTGAAAAAAAGGCTAGAGAAAGCAAAAGGCAAGTGGGCAGAAGAACTCCCTCATGTTTTATGGGCTTACCGTACCACACCTCGGCGGTCAACAGGAGAAACTCCATTCTCCTTAGCCTATGGTATGGAAGCAGTAATCCCACTAGAAGTTGGCCTCCCCACAATTCGAAGTGAAAATTTTGATCCAGACTTAAATGGCGAAGTCATAGCATTAGAGCTCGACCTTGCAGAAGAAAGAAGAGAAAGAGCACTGGTTCACATTACCTCATACCAACAAGAGTTATGCAGGAAATATAACAAAACAGTGCATCCAAGGCAATTCAAGATCAGCGATTGGGTGATGCGCAAAGTGATGGGAAACACCATAGTACCAGGAGATGGCAAGTTAGGGCCCAATTGGGAAGGACCTTACAAAGTGATTGGATTAGCAGGAAAATGGGCATACTACTTGGAAGATGAGGACGACAAAGCCATTCCCAGGCCATGGAACACTGCCAATCTCAGATTATTTTATTTTTAACTTTTTTCAAGCATATGTAATTTTCCTTTTCCTTTCTCAATAAAACAAGTAGATTCTTTTCAGTATAAGTTATTTTCTGTAAAAGATAGTTTTAGTGAGTTAGGAACATTGTAAACATAGTTGGCCGGAAAAACTAAGCCCAGGATAAGGATCCAGGCTGCAGGACGTTTGGTCGGAATAACCAAACACTTTACTCTAGGTTGGCTGGAAAAAACCAACTTAGAGGTTGGCCGGAAAAACCAACACCCTTCCTAAGCCCAGGATAAGGATCCAGGCTGCAGGACGTTTGGTCGGAATAACCAAACATTTTTCTAAATTGGCAGGAATAACCAATTTAGAGGTTGATTGGATTAAACCAACACCCCTCCTAAGCCCAGGATAAGGATCCAGGCTGCAGGACGTTTGGTCGGAATAAACCAAACATTTTTCTAAATTAGCAGGAATAACCAATTTAGAGGTTGGCTGGATTAAACGAACTCTCACTACTCTTCAGCCGAAGTAAGGATATCGGCTAAAGAGTGGTTGGCTGGATTAAACCAACTCTTACTACTCTTCAGTCGAAGTAAGAATATCGGCTAAAGAGTGGTTGGCTGGACTAAACAAACTCTTAGTACTCTTCAGCCGAAGTAGGTTATCTCGGCTAAAAGAGTGGTTAGCAGGTGTACTTATAGTTGCAAATGTTAAAGACCGATATAAAGTATCTCGGCAAGCGATTGCTATACCTCATCCAAGACTTCAATCAGAAAGTAAAATACAAGTATGGAGATCAACCGAAATGAGAGTTGGAACAAAAAAGCAGACTTCATTAAAAATTCAAAGCAAGTACAAAAGGTGGGGCCTCAGCCCGGTTACAATTTGTTTCCCAAAACAAAGAATAAAAAAAAAAAAGCAAAAAGAAGACGAAGATACAAAGTCAGTTAAACAAATCATCTAGATCAGCATCAATATCAACCCAGAGCCCGGTTTCAGATGAGAGTACGGTCTCGTTAGGGAGCTCGGTCTCAATAGGCAGCTCGTTGGTCAGGTCTTCCACCATTGGCTCCAACCGAACTGACTAATCGACAAGATCATTGACAGCCGGGGTGTCTTTGGGCACGGTGTCTTCTTCATCATCTGAGTCCTCAAGAAATTGTTGCTTAAGGGCAGCAGAATATTCCATCATAGAGCTCGGAATGAAGTATGCAGGAGCGTTGAAGACCTCGGTCTCTGGACCATGACCGAGCTGCTCTACAGCCGCCCTCCAACCGCACTTGAAGAATAGATCCTTGGCAGCTTCACATTGTTTTATGTAAGTCGCCTCCCCCTCCTTGTAACCCCGGAGCTCGGCGTCATCAGCACTCTTCTTCAGCTGCTCTATCTCTCGGCATTTTTCTTTCCTCAAGTTTTAGCCAGTTCGCGCAGATATTTGTCTTTTATTACGGCTGCAGCCTTTTGTTTTTTTCTTTTGCTTCAGCCAAGCTAACAAGTTCGGTCAGACGACCGTTCTCGAATTTTAGCTCGGCTATTTGCTTCATGGCTTGTTCTAGCTCGGCCGTCTTTTCAGTCACTTCGGCCAGGGCTTGCCTTGTATTCTTACGAAGTTCAAGCACACGCTTATGAGTGATGTGGCTCTTCTGCATGGCCTGCAAAAGAAGGGGGAGACTTGTAATCAAACCGAGATGAAAGTTGTGCAAATTAGGAAGGTTAACAGAAGAAGCTACTTACAATCACCATGGATTTCGTGGCCGAACGGATGGCCCTTAGTTTGGTTAGATGTTGGTGGTGCTCCATGTCTGCTGGAAGGCAGACACTCTTGGCAAGGTTAAATGCCATTAAGTGATCTTTTTCAGCGACCACTGAGTCAGTGTCCTAAATATCTCGGTTTTGAAAAGTCAGTTTGGGTGCCCACTTGAAGGAGCTGGCTCGGTCAGAGCGCTCCGGTTGCGGGCTCGGTGGAGGGCTTGGTGGAAGAGTAGTTTCGTCTTCGTCAACAAGGCGTTGCTCGGTTGGGGTAGTCCGGGCACACTTGCTTGGGCGAGATGAGGAGGGTTGTTGAGATGAAAGGGCCACCACGGTTTCCTGAGTCTAGTTCGGTGGTGGTACCTCGGCTCGGTTTGTTTCGGTTAGAAGGGCCCTTACTCTGTTCCTCTTTGCCATCTCTTCTTCAGCAGTAGTTCGGACCAGGTTGATTTGAGGCAGGGATGGATTCGGTTCAGGAGTGTCTTCCAGCAAGAAGTCTGTTACTTTGGCTTTTCGTCGACTGCTGTATCTGTACGTCGGTTCAAAATTCAGTAACTTGGCCCAACTCCTTTCAGGATATCGTAGTGCGGCGCGAAGGGTGTCTAGATTGGGGTAACTGTATAGTGACTTGAGGTGGGCCGAATCTGCATAAAGAAGACAACTGTCAGTTCGATTCAGGAATAGAAAACCGAAATAAAAAGGAGCATGCAAACTAGCCGAGGTAATTATACCGGGGGTTCCTTTCTTCCAGTTTATACTGCGGCCTGGGATCTGGGCTTGGTGGTCTTCAAAATTCCCAGATACCCAGAAAAAATCATCGTCGTTTAAATCTTTGTCTGGTGTATCCTTTATTATTTTCTCACGCCGGCGTCATATTCTTAAATAATAAACCCAACCATCCTTTTTTGAGCCTATAGAGTATTGATGGAAGAGTTCAGCTAAGCCAAGGTTAATGCCAGCTCGGCGGTTTAGCTCGGCAATGCCATTTATTATGCGGTATGAATTTGTGGATAGCTGGGTGGGACATATCCTAGTTTGCTTAAGGAATTCACAAAGTAAAGGCTGTACAGGGAATCTTAGTCCGGTTTCTATAATGGATAAAAGGGTAAAGGGAACAAAGCCGGGGTTTCCCCATGGGGTGGTGTCTAGATCGGCTAGGGTGAGGTGAACATCGTCAGGGATGTTATAATCCTTTCGAAATTCAGCCATTCCACCAGGTGTGTTTACTAAAAACCTATACTTCCCCATTTATAAGTTATGAATAAATTAAGCTTGTCTTAGCTCGGTCCGAGAAAGGTGCTGAGTAGCTCGGTTGAGCGCTCAAAGGAGTGCCTGGGCAACTTAAAGCTGCAAAGTGAAAAACAAGTGTTAAGCACAGATCGTGGGACCATGCTAAAAGAAATAAAGGCAAGACAAATGTAGCCCTAGCTCGGTTTGAACAAGGGGTTCGTTAGCTCGGTTTGTGCAAAGGGTTTTGTCATCCCAGTTTTCACAAGGGACTGTTATCTCGGTTCGTGCAAGGGGGTTTTGTTATCTCGGTTTGTGCAAGGGTTTTGTTAGCCCGGTTGAGCCTGTAGGGGCAGCGCTCTTAGTTCGGGTTGAACTATGAAGGCTGGTCTAGCCCCAAGTTATAGCTCGGCCGTGGTTGAGACTATCGAGCACACTTTTATACAGACTTAGTACGGTTTGTTAGCTCGGCTAAAGTCAAATCAAAAGATGGTTCGACTTGTTTAAACTACTGGTATATAGCATGAAGTGTTGGTTCGGTTGAATGGTCTGCCTAGATTGACATCCACTACAAACAACTTCCTAGTTCGGTTATATTATGATTTTGGATCAAAACTAGTGTTTCTCATAATTATTTCTCGAATCAGAGTGGTTCTATTCCTAAGTTTTTGCAGAAAACGCAAGGCAAGGCAAAAAAAATGGAAGTAAAATGTGTTTTGCAAAAACACATAAAACAAATACTATGGATTAAACAAGTGCGAAAACAAGAAAAATAGAACAGATTTCTGAAGCTTACCAGGATGAGTAGAAGGAAATGGAAGTCGTAGCAATGAAGAACACAGCAAGCACGGAGTTGAGGAAAAATGGAGGCTCGAAGAGAGAGAGGAAAGAAAGTGAATAGTAGAGTGACTGATTCATGGCATTAGGGTTTGTTTTTGTGTAGAGAGAATGGAAAAAGGCGGGAACTGTTCAAAAAACACGGAGTATGAAGACGGCGTGACAACTGCATTAGGCCAATCAGAGTGTGCCACGTGTCCTTGGAATAAGAAGCGATTCAGTTACTATGATTGAAGAGACGTTTTGACCGGACAGCCAGAGACCGGTGTGAATTTAGCTCGGCTGGAGAGGCTAAACAGTTTTTAGCTCGGCTGGAAAGGCTAAAAGAGATTTTACACGGCTGTAAAAGATTTAGAGTTTGGCCCGGTCGTAAGACTAAAGTTTTTTAGCTCGGCTGGTAAAACAGGTAATCCTTATCATGCTACGCAGATGGAATTAAGGGGCAATTGAGAGGGTAATTTTATAAAAATTGGGCCGAGCTGGGTAATGGCCTTATGGGCCAACAATACGAAGGGCCGAGTGAAAAGAGGCATTAAGTTACTCCGGTCCGCAAGAGGCATAAAGTTACTCCGGTCCGCAAGAGGCTTGAAGTTACTCCGGTCCCAAGTAAGTTCGGTCGTTAAGCACAAAGTTATCCCGGTCGGGACCGGAGTATTGGTTATCCCGGTCAAGAACATACCATGGTTAGCATTGGGAGAGCCGATCTAAAGTTATCTCGGTCTAATCTGCGGCTTAGCATAGCCATGCTTACCTCGGCCATATTGAAGTCTAACCATGGTAAAACCATCTCACTTGGTTTGTGCAGTGAGGGGGGTGTTGAAGGATAAGCATTATCTTTCAGGAGTATGAATCCTAGGAGGACTCTATATGGAGGAGTAAACGTCCTATTGGGATTGTGCCACATGGAACCTATAAAAGCTCACAAACATCACCTATGGAGGGGTAACACAACTTTGATTCCCAAATACATAGAGCTTTTTGTCTATTTGTCTATTTTTTTGACTTAGGCATCGGAGCGGTTTCCGGCACACACCCGCCGGCTAGCTCACGTTTGTGTTTTCAGGGCGTAAAGCAACGTCGTACGGAGGAGCGCAATCTTGATCAACAGGATTATACGAGAAGGTTCATTTCTTTCCCGTACATTTGTGATGTTTATTTTTCTTCAATTATAAGCATTGAATATAATTGTTTATTTGGTCCCAATTTGAGCTGATGGCAGCTGTTAGGCTCATGTGGTGACTACAAGACTATGTGATAATTCTGGTTTACTTCCTAAATTGGACTCAAGTATGATTTTGTAGTGTTTTTGTTATATATCAAGGTAATCTTATGTATGAGCATTTACAGTACTTTTTGTTGTGAGCTAATTTATTTTCCAGTATGACCCAAAGGCATTATTGCTATTTTAATTTAAGAATTAAATTTATTTTTTAAATAAAATAATGTGGCAATCAATTAGAATATTTAAGGTAACATTTTTTTTCATATCTTCTCTACATATTAACTAATCATTTTATTTGCATATCATTTGGTTTAGAAAGTGAGTATAATAAGTAGGCTTGTGTATTATTTTTCTATATCTTTGTTGGCTTTTTGGTTTTCGAAGGTTATGTTGGTAATTGCGAGCGTGCCAGCAAGGATCAATTAGTCCTCACAGAAAATTAATTGCCAACCAATTATCAACGATTGTGTTTTAGTTCTTTCAGCCTCAATGAAGAGGACTTTTACTGGTGGCTTGACTTAGGAGAATTAAACAGATGATAATGAATTGAAGAACAGTTGAAGTATTTCATTAAGATGAAAACACTTACAATGATCCAAACTCAGCCAAGTAGAGGTTTACAGCAAATCTACTTGGAACTACTCCTATGAAACGAAGTGCAGTGCAGGAATTTTAAAGTACAGTAATGTAAAGAACTGTAAATGTAAGACTATAAATGTAAAATTGGAAAGGAAAATAAGTATAAAGGACTGGTTTTTTGGATCTGAGTCTAGGGGTTTTTTCTGGGGCCTTCTCTACTATTTATACTACTCAAGGGTGACCATCGAATTGCACTTCCAACCGTCGAACTGCTCCTCCATGATCATCGATCATGTTGCCCCAATATTAGCTCCATTACGCCATTACTTGCAGTTAAGCTTCCCTCCTAAATTTGAATCTGAAATGCGAGTAACCGTTGAAGCCACGTCACTTTGTATCCCTTTGTTGATCCGCTGCTACTCAGATCTTTTAATAACCAATACTAACTGCCACGTGTACGATCAGGATCGAGGACCTGAATAGTCTTCCTATATTACCCTTATTTCGCCACGCGTCAAATTGTAATTGGCTCGTACAAAATATGTAGCCAACATTACCCTCCGCACTAATATACCCAATATTTGGTGATATTAGTGGATCAAAGTCTTTTCCCACGTCTTAGAACGTGCATGGTTTCCAGCAATGCAACTGTCATTTATCATCTGCATTAAACTCCCCTTCAATCTTTTGAACACCTCCACCACCTTAGTATTCGAACAGACTGGTACACTTTTTATGGCCGAATCAATTATTCCCTTCATTGATCGAGCACACGAAGAGTCATATGATGATGTTGTTCTTCCTCGAAAGAACCTCATGCATTAATTAGCCACCTTTACCCACCCTTCTATATTCAGGTCATGGATGCCTTTGCAGATTATCAACCCTTGGACTTCGAACATATTGCCCTTAATCCTTCGATTCAAAAACTTACAAATATAGACATGGAAAGGTCTTCTTCTGACTCATCCTTAGACTACGAACAAACTGCTCTCAATCCTTTGATTCAGAAAGTTGCAAATATGGACATGGGAAGTTTTCCTTCACAACCCTCTGCATGGGATAAGGCTGCAACTTCTTCTTCTTCTTCTTCTGGGCTTCTGACTGGACAAACTGGTCCAAACCCGAGGTTTGTGATTTAAGGGAATGAATCAACCATCACTTTGTTGAGTTTAATGACCGTTTAGAATTCCCTTCCTATGCGCGAAGCTCGGTGGTCTATCCTTACGTGCCCATTGACCACCGACGCAGTTTGGAGGAAAATCTGCTTGTGGCATGGTATACCTCTTCCATGCCTACAAAGACAGTGCATGTCGTCCGACGCCCAGAAGAGGCACAAGGATACAATCCATCATTCTTAGCTCAGAAGGCGAAGATTTGCTCTTCTGATTGGCTCGATTATATTAATGCCCTTGTTCCTTCTGCCCTTGCTCCACCTCCTAAGATAGAAGCATCCACATTTTCTCTTCCGCCAAATCCTTGCTGGATAGAGAAACTGAGGCTTGTTCTCTCTGCGGATAAGGTCTTTCCACCTTACAAACCACCACCTTCCCTTATTCCGGCTGAGCGGAAACAAGCTTAACTTTTGCTCGCTACCTTTTCCCACTTGCCCTTCAATGTTCTTGAGGACGAAGTCCCTCTTAAGAACTTTCGATGGGCTTGTGATATTCTAACTCGGGGCCATGTCCTCAATCCCCTCGCCCAAGCAGAGCTTCACATGTTTTTGGACCAACTTCCATTGCTTCTTCACTGGCATTGGACCTCTATGACCACCACACAATCTTTAGACCAACTTTCGTCCCTTCGAATTCATGCCCAATACGAAGTAGAAAACTTTATTGAAGAATTCGATGATTTCAAGAATAAAGATTCTGCATCCTGGGATGACTTGGATATAGACGAATTGGAACAAGGATTGAGAGAAACAGCTTTCGAAATAAAGGTTGAAGAGCTCTTTTACGAAGTGAGAGCACATCAACTCATGCAGCCAATATTAGAAGAAATAGAGGACAAAATAAAGAAAGAACATAAATTCATTGATCATAGTTGGACTGAATTTCATGATCTTGTTATTTATTCCATTCCCTATTTTTATGAGCTTGAGATTGTACCCAAAAAGGGCCATTCGATGTAACTGTTTTTGCTTTAATACCACTAAGACTTCTCTTTGTTTGATATGGTTTGATCTTGTCTCCATTTGTCTTTAAAAGCAATTTCAGAGTTTCGAACTGAACAATCTTTTCCTTCGAACCTGGATTCAATCGTTTTAAATGAATATTAACAAAACGACCATGAACTTTTCCAATTTATGGAATGCAGCAGATTTGTTGTTTTTCCATTTAGGATCCATGCTTCGAATCTAACAATCTTACTCTTCAAAACTTGTTTCAGTCACAACCAACATATGGTCAATGATTTATTATGATCAATCAGTTTTAAATTGATCTTTTTGTCTTGAACAACAGTCCATACTTTCAAAAATATGGAAGCTCCTTTTGAGGGCTGCACTGTTTTAGTTCGAAAAGACAACTTTTCTGAATATATATAAACCAACTATTGGTTTTGATGTTTCGAATGCCAATTTCCATTCCTAAGGGATTTCTAGTTTTACTTCGAAGAACATCACTTTCATTGAGAAACCTAAAACAGGTCTTTAATTCCTTTGAAGTAAACGAATACTTGAGCATTCTTGCATCCATTGGGTACAAAATGTGCTTCGAAGCCGGCTTCTTAGTTTCGAAGCCGTTGTTATTGGACTTTTAGCGCCAAAATCTGGTGTGTTATGTTTTGAACACCAATTCCCATCCTCACAGGGTCTCAAGTTTCACTTCGAAGGACATTACTTTCATTAAGAAACCTAAAACAGGTCTTTTAATCCCCTTTGAAGTAAATGAATACTTGAGTATTCTTACATCCTTAAGCATGGAATGTGCTTCGAAGCCGGCTTATTAGTTTCGAAGCCGTTTGTTATTTGACTTTTGGCGCCAAAATCTGGCTTCGAAGCCAAACATTCTACTTCGAAGCTGGTATCAACATCTGGGATGTGTTTTCCCTCCAAGAGTATCAATATTGAAGGAAATTCTTCGTATTCATACTTTTAGTACTTAACGAATTTACGCGATGTATCTTTCAAATATAAAGGCTTTTGAAACCCTTTTATTTCACATTCTGAAATCACTTGCTCGCTCGACATACAAACCCTTTATCTCTATTCATCTTTCACTTCTTTCTACTCCCTTTCCCAGCTTCATCCTTTGAGAAAGCGTTCTATCAATGGCTTCCTCTTCATTGAAAGTACCAGTTGTAGAGCGTGTGAGCCAATCTGTAGCCCTGAAAAGGCTCATTGATGCAGAATGTGAAAAGTACAAGGCTGGGGAGAAAAGTGCCATTGACGGACGCATCTTCATCCCTCGTCGTCATGTGCAACAAGACTATGTACTTGGCCCCATATTCAAGGAGATTCCTATTGAGCTTCCAGCTCTATATCCTTGTTTGGAAGACCATTGTCTCCTTTACGAAGGTTTCCTTGACTGGAGGAACTGGAAGATGAACCGCCCCCACCGATGTTGGCCCACGGTGAGACTGGAGTGGCAAGAATGGTACGATCGAGTTGTCCCTAGTAGGACCCTGGACCTTCAAGAACTCTGCCTCCTCGACGCCCTCCGACTATCCAGGTTAACCATCTCAGAGGACCCCTTTTTAACTCCTGCTGCTCTGTGCTTTTGGAATTCTGTTTTTAATTTCTTCCAATTCAGATGTGGGATGATGGCCTCTACTATTCTTGACATTTGCCATCTTTTAGGATTATCTCCCATTGGAACTCCCCTTGGACCAGACTATCCTGACCTAGCCGTCCCTTTTTCCCTCCCCTCTCTTAACTCATCCTATAGTGATTTTGTCAAGGCTGAGAATAGAATGGAGGGTCCTGTGACCGATAGGGAATTCTTCTCTTTCTTATTATATTGGCTTTGCAAGTTCCTTTTCTGCACCTCCTCCCAAAGAATTATGCCTGAATTTGCCCCTCTTGCCAAAGCCCTTGTTTTACAGAAGAGGGTGGCTTTAGCCCCATACGTTCTAGGTCACGTATATAGAGCCTGCTCTCTTTTCTGTGAGAAACCCTTAGATGTCAATCAAGGGGGGCCAATTTGGATTCTTCAGCTTTGGCTTTTTGCTTATTTCCCTGAGTTACAAGCCAAATGCCTGAAATTTTATGAACCAGACCCTCCTACTCATGGCATGAGGCTAGCCAATGCTTCCCTTTATCCTTTTACTTTTGCTTTTTACTTCTTTTTCTTCCACCAACTTTCAGCTTCTCCTCTTTCCCACTGCTTTTGTCCCTTCGAACCCAATACTATTGGCCCACTTTGGTTAAAGAATTTCCTAAGTGATAGGCTCTGTGCTTCACCTGCTCACAAAGATATATGGGCCTCCATTTTAATCCCCAGAGAATTATTCATTGGGACCATGAACCCAAGAGCTTACAAATGCATTGTTGAGCCCTATTGTCCTGCACAATTTGCTAGACAATTTGGCTTCACTCAGGGGGTCCCAATACCTCTCTGTAGTAACACCAATCTAAGTCTTTCCACAAGGGATGTGAAAGTTCGAAGGTCTAGACTGGAAGAGGCAACTTCCAAATTTATACAGGACTTGATCGATTTTGAGTATATCCCCTTCCTTCCCGAAGGTAACATTTTGAAGAGATACCAAAATTGGTGGGTGACTAATATGGAAGTGCACTTGGCCATTTCCCCACAAGACCTACTGACGGTGTTGGATGTGCCCAAGCCCAAAGAAGCTGGAGTTGCTACTTCTTCCACTGTCCTGACCACTCCAGCTCTTGTGCCTACCTCCACACAATCTGCCCCTACTGCTTCAACTCCTCCTAGAGTTACTCGGGCCACCTCAAAGAAAGGTATATACCCTCATCTCTTCTCTTTTTACCTTCTTTATAATGCTTTCAGTCTTATCTTTAGTTCTTCTTTTGTGAAGGTGGTGCAGGTGCCTCACAGGGAGACTCTCCTCAAAAGACCCAGGCTCTAAATCTCCTCAAAAGCAAACGACAACAAAAGAAAATGAGACTTATACTTGAGCCTGAAAAGGAAGTTTTTAAGGTGCAAGCAGAAGAAGAAGAAGAAGAAGAAGAAGAATTAACTCAAGAGCAGGAGTCTCCCCTTAAAAGAAGGAAAAGAGTGACCGTCCCTTCTTCTGACTTAGTCCAAGATCCCACACATGAGACAACTATCAGAGTAGAGGAACTCACTTCTGAAGAATCTGAATCCCAAATTGGAGAGAAAGAAATTGAGGAAGAACACCCAATGCCAGTACAAAGAAAAAAGCGAAGGAAGATAACTGTCTCTCCTTCTGATTTTGTCGAGGACCCTGTACATGAGGTAGCTGCTAAGGCAGTGGAACAAGAGCATTCCAAGGCCATAATTGTCTTTGAGAGAGCTGAGAAGAGACGGCAGCAGCAATTATTAAGAGATGAAGCTGCCGCTGCGGATCCAATTCAAAGGGATGCTGCAAGAAGGCAACACATTGCTGAGCACTACTCTCTTCGAAGCTCTCCCATTGCTGCTGTCACTTCTGAAACAAGTAACTTCTTTAAAGCCTTTACTGTCTTCCCTTGTTGAATTTTTGGGTATTGAGCCTTGACATCACTTTGTCCTTCTCTTCTTTTGCAGCAACAACTCCTGAGCTTACTCTTCCAATGAGGACTCCCTTTGTTTCAATTGAGGTTGATCAGATGCAAAATGTGAAGGCCATTCAGATAATACTCCCACTTTCTAGGCTTACATTCCATGTACCCCTTTTGAGGCCAAACATTCCTGCACCTTTTCCTTTTGGATTAAATCCATATCTTCCTTTCTTATCTATGGATCTGCCTCCATCCAATTCTTTTCCGAGCCTTGCTCTTTCCCCTCCCCCTAAGGAAGTTCCAACCGTTGCTCCATCTTTGATGATAGCTGATTCCCCTAAAGAGGGTGCTGGAAGCTCTCCAACCCATGGTTTATTACCTTTACCTACTTCCAGCCCTTCTTCCCTTGACGTATTGGTGGCTAGGACTATAGAGACTGCTGATGTCATGACCCGAACCCGCCCCCGTGGGTTAAGGACATAACCGGCCAGTAATCGTGAGATTACCTACGGCCTCAAACCAAACCAAACGTATTTTAACAGAGTTCATAGGGGCCAAACGGAAGCAATTAGAAACTTTGTCCATAGAGCCGTGCTTATATGCACATCATTACATACATATGTTAATAACTCACGACAGAGAGTACAATGACATAAAATTCTGTATAGACAGGATCATTCAAATCTAAGTCAGCGAAACAAAACTATACACAGACGTACTTAAAACTTCGCCAACATAACAGAACAGAAACAAACGACAAAAGGCGAAGACGGGTCTCGTGAGTGAGACACAAGGGCTGACTTCCCCAAAAATCTTTGTTACTCCACACTGACTTCACTGAGGCTGGGTTTGGACTTCTCTGGGCTCACCTACAAACACATGAATGAGCGTGAGCGAAAGCCCAGTGAATAATACCAAATAAAGAATATACATTGGAACAATAAACATCAAACGGCCTTGGGCCCAATTTGCATTTCTAACTAATACATACATACATAGACATATGTAAGTTAAGTAACTGAGGTTCCAACACAACGTACGGCCTCGGGCCCAATTCATTCATGTTAAAACGGCCTTCGGCCCACATACACTTTCGTACCAAAACGGCCTTCAGCCCACATTTTATCAATCGGCCTTCGGCCTACATTTATATCAATCGGCCTTCGGCCCACATTTATATCAAACGGCCTTCGGCCCACATTTTATCAATCGGCCTTCGGCCCACATTTTATCAATCGGCCTTCGGCCCACATTTATATCAAACGGCCTTCGGCCCAAATATACTTTCGTATCAGACTGGCATTTAAGCCTTTCATGCTTGTCATATCAAACTGGCATTTAAGCCTTTCAAACTGGCATTTCAGCCCTTATATCAGACTGGCTCTTAGGCCTTTATATCAAACTGGCTCTTAGGCCTTTATATCAAACTTGTCCACCATTCAAATTAATGAACTTTACAAAACTTACATAAGAGTAAGCAAATGGGACAATAACATAATTTAGATATTACTCACAGTGATCGGTTGGTTGAATTGCCCTAGAGCTTGACCCTACATATCACATTGCACATATGGGTCACAAATAATTCAATCCGTTCTTTAATTCACATATTCCTCTTTAGGCTTCATTCTTATCCATTTAATTCAATTACAATGCTCAATGTATGCCTAAGAGTGTTTAGAAGTGAAAGGGAATGGAAAACAGAACACAGAATGCATTTTCAGATTTCCAGAAAACAGGGTCCCCGCTCGAGTGTGGACTTCCCCGCTCGAGCGGACCGTTAAGGCCTGCAAGAGTACTGGTTGCATGAAAAATACGCTTGAGCGTGTAATAGGACGCTCGAGCGGAAGGCCTGTCCAAATAGCTCCCTCGCTCGAGCGTGGCCTCCCCCGCTCGAGTGGACACCAAGTCTGCAAAAGTACTGAGAGCACGTTTTTCCCGCTCGAGCGGCCATTACCCCACTCGAGCGGAAGTCAAAATTCTGGGTTTCCCAGATTGAGTTCTTGAGCTCCCTTCCAACATTCAACCCAACATTTTTTTACATTTTATGGCTCTAATTTCGCATATACTTGTACTAACATGGTATAAACACCAAAACACATCATTATGGAGCTCAATTTCATGAATCAAACACATGCATGTCCCAAATTAATTCAAACTCAACACCAATATGCTCAATTTCAACATTTAAGCCTTACACCCCCCATGATTTGTACATGCATGTGGGAGATGCTCATCATTCTTAACTTAATTGGTGGAGAGGTGATCAAAACATGAGCTTCAATTAAAATTGCACATGGATTATACATTTTATGCTCAAACATGCAATTTCAAGGTACTTTCTTACATGCATGTGCATATAGACTACCAAATCAACAAAACCAACTCAAATTCATCATGATCAATTCATTTTATGTTCCTTATCAACATTCAACTTGAATTCACAAAAATTACAAACTAATATGCACAAATTCACTCACATAGGAGCCTTAATCTTCCCAATTTACGATTAAATCTTGAGTTAGCCTCCAAATTTCCAAGCCTCAAGACCAAAATTGCCCAATTCTTCTCTCCCTCTCTCTATAACCGGCCCTCTTTCTAACCTTGAGTTCAAATCAGCCAAATGAAGCAAAGAAGAGAGAATAAAGGGTGTAGTGCCCTCACACAACAAATTCCACTAATGCCAATAAAATAGTAATAAAGTAATTGGGCACCAATTCATTAATTTAATCAATTTAATCTGACCCAAATCAATTTTCAATTAAATTTCACCGTAGGCTCTAAAAATTATGCCAATCACAATGTCGTAATCAATTTCGGATTATGTGGCTGATAAGGCCTCCAATTTTATTTCCAAAGCAGATTATTCAAACAGATATTTCTACGGTGAACAGATAAAATTTCAAAATCGCATATATTCACATAATGGCACATAAAATCATGCTAAACACATAATCATACTCAAATTAAGGACCAATTAGCATTCTACGGAACAGGGATATCACAGTCTTCCCCCCTTTAAGAAGTTTGGTCCTCCAAACTTAATTTACCTTTAGTCGAACACAATTCGGAACACTTTTCATTCGACTGTTCCAATCCTTTTCGATAGCCATTCACTTAGTCTCAAAATCAAGCAACATTCTGTTCTCAAAGTCAGAAACCCGCATTTCCTCCATACAAGGCTTGTATGGTGCCAAACTGAAACTAGAGTGTGAGCTGTTATTGTAAGCAAAGTCTGTCAACGATGGATAGATTTTTCCAATTCCTCGAAAATCTAAAGCATACATTTGGAGCATTTCTCCCAGAATCAAAAAAAGTTCTTTCTGATTATACATCAGTTTGCGGATGGGAAGTAGCGCTGAATCACAATTCAGTTCCCATTGCCTCTTGAAGGCTTGTCAGGATTCAAACACATTTCCGGATTTCTGTCTAAACAATAGACACTGGGACCCCATACAAACAAGCAACCTTATTGATGGAAACAGTGGCTAGTCTACAGCATTATACGAAAATGTCACAGGGAGGAAACGAGCAAATTAAGTAATTCCTCATATAACAACCCAGATGGGATTTACACCTTGAGTGCTCAAGATAGCCCCCACAATGAAATTCGTAGTCACATATCCCTATTTCCATTCCGAAATAGAGAGAGATTGTAGTAGTTCTGCCAATATCCGTTATTAAACCTTGACTTGTTGGCACCGAAAACATTTAGGCACAAATTCAACAATTTCTTTCTTCACAATAGGTCGCCAACATTTTTATTTCAAATGCCAACTAGCCTTACCATAGGAGTTTGGTCCATTTCCTTGTCACAAAAGTTCAATTCATTATTCAATGGTTCCGCAATTCATAATCCGATTTGGTTCTTAATTCAGTTTCTCATCACAGTTATTCAAGGTTAATCAAAAGTCTTCAGGAATTTAAAGTGAATCCGAGCACAAATCCCCGAGTCAACAAGGATAACAACGAAACAATCCACCACACGACATACGTAACTCATGTATCCCCATAGTACCAATTGTAAAGTACAATAACACTGAAGCAGTCCATTTCTAACATAATACACGTGTTCTCAATTCATTCAACCGTTTACAGTTTACGATTTCCAATTCAGTTCAGTATTCAATTCTCTGTTCCATCAAGTCTCCCCACATTATCTGATAGTCGTCGAAAGCATAAGGCAATTCATATACTAACCCCTATGGCGTCAAAGGTAACACTAAAACAGTCAATCACGTGTTAAACACAATTTACACATCCTCAAAGCCCCAATCACAGAATATGACGACACTGAGCAGTTATTTACACAAGGCGTACTGAATTCACACACTTTCGGATAATCAGGGTTTTTCAAAGCTTCTTGGATGTTTAAACATCTACAAATTACAAAAGGATGACATTCCGAACAAAACAAAAGAATATTCGTCTCGGAATCGAAGCACACCCGTTCACGACCATCGGTGGCCGACTCGAGATCGATTGGTCAAACCCACCCGTACAAGACCGTCGGTGACAAAAAGGATATCCCAACAAAGGTGCTACATAGGCTTAACGTCCCCTAGCATGAAAGGACGCCCCAAGAATGTCATCAAAACAAACATAATACCACTCACTACAACCCGATTCCCCAAAATCTGATAACATTGAAGCAACTACTCTCCCTTACAAAACATATTCTGATCAGTCAAAGACAAATGTTCAGTACTGCTTACAATCAAATCAATCTACCATCATCAGTCCCCATAGCGTCAAACCAACCAGGATGGGACAATACACAAGCATCGTTCCTTAAGACACCCAATCACGGGATTTGTACAATTCGACTCATTTTCAATACATATGTCCTCGATAGTTGGGGGTTGGTTCTCAACGGTGTTCATGGTTAGAGCAATCTGTCATAGCCCACAAAAGGTGTTTCAAATAGGTTAAGTACTCTAAACAGATTCAAGTTTTGGGTCTATCAGTTTTTCTGCCAAGAATAATCTGGCTATTTATTTACAGGCAATCCTCAATCCCTTTTTACAAAATTAAATCAGACAGAGGGTCTTATCAAACCAATCCCGACACAGGTCTTGCCAGATTAAATCAAACAAAGGTTCCATCCAATCATATCAAATAAGGGTTCCATCGGAACAATAACAGGCAAAGGTTCTATCGGATCGAATCAAATAAAAATTTTCTCAAATAGGACACATTCGGTTCTGTAGGGCGTACTTCGTTTACTTGGGTACATGGTTGATAATTTCTCAACTGCCCTAAGTTCATCAGTTCTCAAAGTCATATCAGAATCATTCATCACAATAGTTCATATCAAGGTGTTTCAAATCAGGTACAATATGGTGTTGTCTACATAAATTCGGGGGTAGTTGCATATACATGCAGTTATTCGTATCAGGAGGTACGTATCATAATCAGTATAGCAGTTCCCAAATAAGTCTTATATGCAAGAACATGGTGCACAGTAACACATTAAACAGAATTCTTTAGGTACACATAGTATAGGATTATTACGCAAAAGTTCCAAATTAGTCACATAATCCAGTCAACTTTCTACCAATCAAAATACATGGCCTCACAGTCATAGAATTCATCATTTGGGGTGCTCAACTCGGTCACACAATCACAGAGTCATAATTCCAGTGGTTTAGTCATTGAAGACGATGACATAAGAAATCACCCTGAGCATAGGTGTAGGTATACATGTGCATGTGCAGAGTCAATCAATATCCCAAAACGTATTTCACAAATTTCCCAAACGGGGCATATACCTCCAATGAATACAGTCTCGATCATGTGGGTCTAACCGATCTAGATACACATGCAGCAGATATAGAAAAGTATGCCGATCCAAATCAAATAATATCCCAAGCGAAGATGTACAAATGTACTAATTCAGAATCAATCAACACATAGGCATTCGTTTATAAACAATATAAATACCTGGGATAAAAATCACAGTATCCTGAGTGCTTCCTGGGATGAGTGCAATTACTCCATCATGAGTAGCAATTCCTACCACTGGTACGGATTCAGCCGAGGCAGAGGATTCATTCACATTTCGTTCGATCCGGGGACAGTTCCTTACCGTATGGTCCATTTTACCACCTCTATAACGAGCCCCAGAAATCTGATAACAAACTCCTCGGTGTTTCTTACACTGGTGGTGGCAAAGGCTCTTGCCGTAGTGGCAACTGACGCTGTTGTCTCAAGATCTCTGCCAATTCTTGTACCACTCTTTTCGGCCTATCAAGTCGGGCTGTGGAAAAACCTCCCAACCCGTATGCCCTTAATTTGCTCATACTCTACACAAATTCTTATCGAACTTTACCAAATACTGGGATGCCCAATACGAAATTAAACACAAATACACATGGGTACATTCGCACATAGGCACATTGTTATATTCTCATTTCACATATCGTACGCACTTAATCACATACGTAACAGATAATTGCATACTTATCAATTATCGCATGCTGAACATTTACTAAGTAATTATATACTCAAATCATGTTCATGATTGTGCATTATAACAAAACAAACTTGTTGTACACATTAGTGTAGCAATTCATATCTCATATTCAAATGGTAATTCACAGATCTATAGCACATAACTGTTCGTATCGAAACACTTAAGCATATTCTCGATGCCTTCAGATTCATATTTGTAACATGAATGCATCCTAGATCTTTTCTAGACGCTTATTGCTCTTTTGGACAAATGTGTAAGTTATTAACTCATGCTCTGATACCACTCTGTCATGACCCGAACCCGCCCCGTGGGTTAAGGACATAACCGGCCAGTAATCGTGAGATTACCTACGGCCTCAAACCAAACCAAACGTATTTTAACAGAGTTCATGGGGGCCAAACGGAAGCAATTTAAACTTTGTCCATAGAGCCGTGCTTATATGCACATCATTACATACATATGTTAATAACTCACGACAGAAAGTACAATGACATAAAATTCTGTACAGACAGGATCATTCAAATCTAAGTCAGCCAAACAAAACTATACACAGACGTACTTAAAACTTCGCCAACATAACAGAACAGAAACAAACGACAAAAGGCGAAGGCGGGTCTCGTGAGTGAGACACAAGGGCTGACTTCCCCAAAAATCTTTGTTGTTCCACACTGACTTCACTGAGGCTGGGTTTGGACTTCTCTGGGCTCACCTACAAACACATGAATGAGCGTGAGCGAAAGCCCAGTGAATAATACCAAATAAAAAATATACATTGGAACAATATACATCAAACGGCCTTGGGGCCAATTTGCATTTCTAACTAATACATACATACATAGACATATGTAAGTTAAGTAACTGAGGTTCCAACACAACATACGGCCTTGGGCCCAATTCATTCATGTCAACACGGCCTTCGGCCCACATACACTTTCGTACCAAAACAGCCTTCGGCCCACATTTTATCAATCGGCCTTCGGCCCACATTTATATCAAACGGCCTTCGGCCCACATTTTATCAATCGGCCTTCGGCCCACATTTATATCAAACGGCTTTTGGCCCACATTTTATCAATCGGCCTTCGGCCCACATTTATATCAAACGGCCTTCGGCCCAAATATACTTTCGTATCAGACTGGTATTTAAGCCTTTCATGCTTGTCATATCAAACTGGCATTTAAGCCTTTCAAACTGGCATTTTAGCCCTTATATCAGACTAGCTCTTAGGCCTTTATATCAAACTGGCTCTTAGGCCTTTATATCAAACTGGCACATAGGCCTTTATATCAAACTTGTCCACCATTCAAATTAATGAACTTTACAAAACTTACATAAGAGTAAGCAAATGGGACAATAACATAATTTAGATATTACTCACAGTGATCGGTTGGTTGAATTGCCTTGGAGCTTGACCCTACATATCACATAGCACATATGGGTCACAAATAATTCAATCCGTTCTTTAATTCACATATTCCTCTTTAGGCTTCATTCTTATCCATTTAATTCAATTACAATGCTCAATGTATGCCTAAGAGTGTTTAGAAGTGAAAGGGAATGGAAAACAGAACACAGAATGCATTTTCAGATTTCCAGAAAACAGGGTCCCCGCTCGAGCGGACCGTTAAGGCCTGCAAGAGTACTGGTTGCATGAAAAATACGCTCGAGCGTGTAATAGGACGCTCGAGCGGAAGGCCTGTCCAAATAGCTCCCTCGCTCGAGCGTGGCCTCCCCCGCTCGAGCGGACACCAAGTCTGCAAAAGTACTGGGAGCACGTTTTTCCCGCTCGAGCGGCCATTACCCCGCTCGAGCGGAAGTCAAAATTCTGGGTTTCCCAAATTGAGTTCTTGAGCTCCCTTCCAACATTCAACCCAACATTTTTTTACATTTCATGGCTCTAATTTCGCATATACTTGTACTAACATGGTATAAACACCAAAACACATCATCATGGAGCTCAATTTCATGAATCAAACACATACATGTCCCAAATTAATTCAAACTCAACACCAATATGCTCAATTTCAACATTCAAGCCTTACACCCCTATGATTTGTACATGCATGTGGGAGATGCTCATCATTCTCAACTTAATTGGTGGAGAGGTGATTAAAACATGAGCTTCAATTAAAATTGCACATGGATTATACATTTTTATGCTCAAACATGCAATTTCAAGGTACTTTCTTACATGCATGTGCATATAGACTACCAAATCAACAAAACCAACTCAAATTCATCATGATCAATTCATTTTATGTTCCTTATCAACATTCAACTTGAATTCACAAAAATTACAAACTAATATGCACAAATTCACTCACCTAGGAGCCTTAATCTTCCCAATTTATGATTAAATCTTGAGTTAGCCTCCAAATTTCCAAGCCTCAAGACCAAAATTGCCCAATTCTTCTCTCCCTCTCTCTATAACCGGCCCTCTTTCTAACCTTGAGTTCAAATCAGCCAAATGAAGCAAAGAAGAGAGAATAGAGGGTGTAGTGCCCTCACACAACAAATTCCACTAATGCCAATATAATAGTAATAAAGTAATTGGGTACGAATTCATTAATTTAATCAATTTAATCTGACCTAAATCAATTTTCAATTAAATTTCACCGTAGGCTCTAAAAATTATGCCAAGCACAATGGCGTAATCAATTTCGGATTCTGTGGTTGATAAGGCCTCCAATTTTATTTCCAAAGCAGATTATTCAAACAGATATTTCTACGGTGAACAGATAAAATTTCAAAATCGCATATATTCACATAATGGCACATAAAATCATGCTAAACACATAATTATACTCAAATTAAGGACCAATTAGCATTCTACGGAATAGGGATATCACAGCTGAGGATGCTCCATCCATTTCTCCTATCCCTATGCAGTCCTCTGTGTCTCCCACCACCACTCTTTCTGCACCCCTCATGTCCATGGACGAAGTAGATGTCTTCGAAGCAAGACTAGCCAGTCTCTTCGACATACCCTCTACCTCTCCAATAACTAATGATGAGGCTGAGCCGTTGGTTTTGGCTGACTCTTTGTTAGAAATTCTTGAGAGCTCTTCTTCCTCCAGTAAGAAGCCTTCTGCACCTCTGATGGATCTTTTTCAAGGATTCCTTTCGAGGCTTTACAAAGGCCTATAATAAGAAATGGCTTCCTACAGTGCTGCAAGGTGCAATCCAGTATAACTGTCTCAAGTCATCTATCTCAGGCAACAGCTACTATCGACTTCTACATCAACATTTGTCATACTGCCAAGGCTGCAGAGGAGAAATTAGTAAGAGATCAGAGCTTTGTTTCCACAGTACATTCTGAAGTCTCAGTACTAAAGGAACAACATTCCTTTGCCGTTCATTTTCGAACACAACTACTGGAGAGGAAGACTCAACTTGAGGAGGAGCTGTCTATAGTGAATCAAGCCTTAATTCGAACTGACACCAAACTGCAGATCACCAACCAAGAATTGGCTGATCGAAAGCAAGAAATGACCATAGCCATTCAGTTGGTTCCCTCATTTAAGAATAGGAAGTCTATTGTAAAAGAACAACTAAGGCATTGTAATGATTTTTGGGCCAATTTATGGCAGAATGTATTTAACTCTTTATGAAGAAAAACAAATTCTGATTTATCATTTGAGTATTCTTGTGTTCTTTTGCTTGACATTTATTCTACTCCTTGTGCTTCCCAAATAGTTGGAAAATAAGGCTTCAAATATCTGCCATTGATCTTTTTGGGATGTATGTATCCATTCAAATTTCTCAAATGGTATACCCCAAAAGGCAGGACTCTATGAATTTGATATGGTCCTTCCCAGTTAGGTGACCATTTACCAAACTTATGGCTTTTAATTCCTATTGGGAGTATTGTCTTCCATACCAAATCACCTTCATCAAAGCCAATGTATTTGACTTCTTATTGTAATTTTTGGTTGCTTTATTCTTTTGCAAGAGAATACTGTTTAATGCCAGAATTCTGGCTTCATCTATGCCTTCTAATTCCAAGCACATACTCTGATGGTATTGCTCAGGATTTAGCTGGTCTTGGCATCTTACCCTCAAAGATTTAACATTAATTTCCACAGGTAACACTGCATCATGCCCATACACCAAGGCATAAGGAGTAACTCCTATGCTTGACCTTGGGGAAGTTCTATAAGCCCACAATACATCCAACAATAAGTTATGCCAATCCCTAGGATTGTCTTCCACAACCTTTTGTATTCCTTTCTTCAAGGACTTATTGGATGATTTAGCTTGACCATTGGATTGTGCATAATAGGGGGTAGAATTAACAAGACTAATTCCAAACTCCGTTACAAAGGACTTCACTATTTTCCCATCGAACACAGTCCCATTATCAACAGTTATAGTTTGTGGGATGCCAAATCTATGGATTAAATCCTTGATGAATCCAATGACCTCAGCTTGGTCTACAGCCTTGTATGGCTTAGCTTCGACCCACTTAGTGAAATAATCAGTGGCTACTAAAATGAAACAATGATGCTTCGAAGAGGGTGGGTGTATTTTCCCCATCATATCCATGGCCCATCCTCTGAATGGCCAAGGCTTCACCACTGCATGCAGGTCAGTTATGGACATGCCTTATTGTGCCATGCTTTTGACATGCCTGGCAACCTTTTGCATACTCTATGCAATCTTTAAGGATAGTTGGCCAATAGTAGGAATGCCTTCGAAGCAACCACCTCATCTTCACACCAGGCTGATGAGCACCACAGATGCCTTCATGAACCTCACCCATAGCTGTTAATGCTTCTTTTGGGCCCAAACATTCCAACAATAAACCATCTCCCCCCCTTTTGTAGAGAGCATTGCCGTATATGATGTATTGCATGGATTGCAATTTAATTTTCCTGCTGGCCTTCGAGGATGGACCAGCCAAGTACTGCATTATTGGATGCCTCCAATCTTGTTCTTGTAAGTCATTATGATTGACTTCCAGGACCACATTCCTTTTATTTAAGGGTGGTATAGATTTCTGGTATGTTGTTTGGTTTATGTCCCTTTGAGTATTATCCCTCCTCTTGAAATTCGAAGCTTTCTGAGCCACATCATTAGCTCTATTATTCAAGAATCTTGGGACATAAGTTACATTTGCTATTTGAAACTGAGAAAGCAGATGTAATGCAACAACATAGTATGGCAACATGCTTATACTCTGACATTTGAAAATTCATTTTACTTGGTTAACCACCAATTGAGAATCTCCAAATATGTCAACTATGTGAACTTGTAGTCCAATCAGAATTTCCAATCCCACTATTAAGGCCTCATATTCAGCTTGATTGTTAGAACAAGTATTTTCATCCACTCTGAAACCATGTGTGGTTTCTATTCCTTGTGGTGACTTAATCACTATACCAATTCCAGTTAGGCCATTGGCTTTCGATCCATCGAACCACATTTGCCATGGCTCAACACTAGCCATACCAAGCTCCATTATCTCTTGGCTTTCTGTTTGAGATGGATGATCTGTCAAAAAATTGGCTAAAACTTGTCCTTTCACTGCCCTTTGGGGAACATATTCTAAATGAAATTCTGATAAGACTAATATCCATTTGCCAATTCTTCCCTCAACATAGGTCTAGATAACATATACTTAACCAAATCTGTAGTTGCAATTACCAAGACAGTTGTAGGCAAAAGATAGTATCTTAATTTCATTACAGCAAAATACAATGCAAGGCACAACTTTTCTACAGATGAATATTTACATTCAGAAGAATTTAAAAACCTACTAAGGTAATAAACAGCTTGCTCCTTGCCTTCTTCATTGTCTTGGGCTAAGAAAGCTCCCAATGAATCTTCTGCTGCAGCTATGTACAACTTCAAGGGCTTGTCACCCTTTGGTGGCATCAGCACTGGAGGGTTGGCCAAGTAGGCTTTGATACCTTCGAAAGCAATTTGATGCTCTGCTGTCCACACAAATTCCTCTTCATCTTTCAGCCTTAATAAGGAAGAAAATACTTTAGTTTTCCCTGCAGTGTTAGAAATGAATCTTCGAAGAAAATTAACCTGTCCAAGGAACTTTTGTAATTCTTTCTTACTTGATGGAGGTCTGGCTTCAATGATGGCTTTGGCTTTATTCTGGTCAATCTGTATTCCTTTCTTGTGTACCACATAGCCCAAGAAGTTTCCAGATGATACGCCAAAAGCACACTTAAGAGGATTGAGCTTCAATTTGAACTTTCTCATTCTTTCAAAGGCTGCTTCTAAGTGAAACAGATGCTCCTCCATGGATTGGGATTTAACTACAATGTCATCAATATAACACTCTAAATACCCTCCAATGAGGTCATGAAAGATAGTGTTCATAGCCCTCTGATATGTAGCCCCAGCATTCTTTAGGCCAAATGGCATTTTAACCCATTCGAAGGTCCCAATATTCCCAGGACATCTGAATGCTGTCTTGTGAACATCCTCCTCTGCAATGCAGATTTGGTTATAACCAGAGTGCCCATCCATCATTGATAAAATTCGATGTCCTGCTGAACTGTCTACCAACAAGTCTACTATAGGCATAGGATACTCATCTTTTGGAGTTGCTAGATTCAAGTTTCTGAAATCAATGCATACCCTCATTTTACCATTCTTTTTTACCACAGGCACAATATTGGATAGCCACTCAACATACCTGGCTGTCCTAATAAAGCCTGCCTTGAGTAGTCTAAGAATTTCTTCCTTAACTTTCTGAATCACTTCTGGACTCATTCTTCTTGGCTTTTGCTTGTATGGCTTGAAATTAGGCCTCATAGGGAGCCTATGTTCTACTAATGATCTCTCCAATCCTGGTAGTTCATTATAAGACCATGCAAAGCAATCTTTATACTTCTTCAAAACAACCAACAACTGGTCCCTGTCCAGAGCATTCAAACAAGCACTTATATAGGTGGGCTGTTGTATAGAACCTTCCCCTAAATTTACTTCTTCTAAGGGGTCTAGAATCTGATAACTTACTGAAGCTTCTTCTTTGATCCCCTCTGGCTTCGAAGCAATTTTCTTACTTTGTTCTGCTCCCAGGTTCTTTAATTCAACATCCTTACCCTCCTCCTCATAAACAAAATCTGTCCATAAGGCCTCTTCCTCCTGTATCTCCTGGACTTTTGTTTCAATGTCCAATGCACAATATTTGTCAAGGGCCAAAACTCTGGCCTGTTGCTGCTCTGCTTGCAGCCAATCATCATGGCTTCTTTCCCTTGCTCTTGTACTCTCTGGACTATTGACTTTACATCCAATATTGAGAACTTAATTAGAGCCAAAGACTTGGCTTCTTGGACTTCATTTCTTTGCCTACAACCAGGCATCATTATCCTTAACGACAACCTCCTCATTAGCACTCTCCTGACTAAGTGCTTCAGGTGTGTCACTTCCTCATCAGCCGTTACTTCGGCTGAGCCATCAGGTTCTTAGTATACTGAGTGGTGTCATTCTCAATATACAGTTTGGCCTCTGCAAAGTCTGCACAGGCTATGAAGGGTTGATGATCTGCATCAATTTCTCTGTGCCTACAACCAGGCATCATTGTTATCCTTAACGACAACCTCCTCATCAGCACTCTCCTGAACTAAGTGCTTCAGGTGTGTCACTTCCTCATCAGCCGTTACTTCGGCTGAGCCATCAGGTTTTCTTAGTATACTGAGTGGTGTCATTCCCTCAATATACAGTTTGGCCTCTGCAAAGTCTGCACAGGCTATGAAGGGTTGATGATCTGCATCAATTTCCTCTGTCTCCCCATTGCCCAAGGCCATCATTATTTTCTGATGCAAAGAGGAAGGCACACATTTGTTAGTGTGGATCCAATCTCTACCAAGTAAAGCATTGTACTTAGCATTGCTGTCGATGATGAAGAATGCTGTCATACAATCTCTGGTTCCCACACTCAGGTTGATGGGCAGAATTCCCTGAGCCATCTGCTTGTCTCCAGCGAAACCAGCAATGGTTGTGCTGGTTGGGATTAACCTGGGATTCCTTTTCCCTAGTTTCTTCAAGGAAGATTTCGGTAGTAAGTTCACCGCTGCCCCATTATCTATCAAGACTCGGTTTAATTGTATCCCATCGAAGAAAGCCTTGATATACAAAGGCTTGACATGCTGTGTCATAGAGTTTGAGGGATACTCAAAAGGATACGAAAGGTTAATGCTCACTTCTTCTTCACTCTCATATTCAGTTTCCATTGGAGTAGCCATTCCGGAATCATCCTGCACCATACTCACTTGTGAGTCTTCACTAGAGACTGGAATTGGGTCAACTTCTTGCCCTTCTTGGTTCTCATCTCCAGCTTGGAATTCATGCGGTAGTATGTGTACCATATTTACTGATACTGGAGGGAACGAGCCAAATTGGATGGCTGGCTGTGTCTGTTTCTCCTCTTGGCTACCTTGTTCAGCCACTCAGAAGCATCCTCCATGCTGTATTCTGGCACTTCATTCCTAACAGATTCTTTCGAATGGTCTTTTCCGACTGGCTTTTCAACCAAAAATGTTTGTTCGGCCATGAAGGCTTCGAACATTTCTTCTTCAACCATTTCTTTCTTTTGGCCTAAGCCAACTTCTTTCTCTGCCTCGCTATCACTTTCCATCAATGCCTTCTCCAATCCTGCTAGACTGGATTTCTCTCTGGCTTTTAGTTCAGAATGAACTTTGGCCAACTGTTCTCTACTACAACCCATTTTGCTTTGTGGAGTTGGTTTTGGAATATGGTCTGACTTTGGATTCTTCTTTCCTTCTGTCTGGACCAATGAAGAGCTCTCTCCACTCTCTTTCAAGTCTTGCTGGTACTGAGTGTACCTGCGCTGAATTTTCCTCCTTTGTGATCTAGAAATTACAGGGACCATGTCTGGTTCTTTGTTTTTGGGTGCTTAAGCAACACCCAATTGTTGGGAGCCACCAAAGGAGGTTTGACCATCCTGCCTTGGTTTCCAATTACCTCTCTTTGAGTAAACACTTCCCTAGGTTTGTTTTGCATCACAAACCAATCTGGGACCCCAGGTACCCACGAACTTACTGACCCAACTGTTGAACTGCTTCTTTTCTCCTTCGAAGCTACCTTCGAAGCTGTCTGTGAAGGCCACTGCTTGGCCTGACTGACTTCATGCTTTGGGCCTAACTCAGGCCTTCGATGAAGGTGTCCACTTTCTGTCCTGCGTGAAATTGATCTATGGGGCCAATCCCTGGCTTCGATCCCATAAACTGAACCCTTCTCCAGTCTTCTTTCAGAATGACTGCTCTCCATCCTGTAATAATTAGGTGATCTGGACTCATACAAAGGCCTCTTTGCCTTTAAAATGCATTCTATCGGCTGTTGGTTCAACCATCAATGGCTACTGCCTAACATCAGATGGATATGCCCTTTTATTGTAAGCATTGGTTGGTTTAGGACATCTTTGCGCATCCTTGTAGTATTGCTTCCCATCAACTGGAAGCCCCTTCAACCACTTGTAACTTAGTCTGCACCTGGGACATATCCTTTGCATTACAGCTGCTTCTAAGGAATCGTCATCTAGTGCTTCCTTATCAGAATCTTCCCCCTGGTGTGAGAAATCTTGTCCAATAGCTGGTAGATTTCCAATGTCTCTCTTGGTAGCTGTCTGGTTGGCCACATGCATCTGCAGATTGACTTCTTCCAATTCTTTCAAAGACAGGTTCTGAAGGTCTGGCACAATGACATTGGCTGCTGCCTCTCCAATTTCTGGGAATGGATTACTATCGATTCCCATGGCCTTTTCTGCTTTGGCTGGGAACTTCAAACTTCCCTTCTGAATTTGTTCTTGGATCCTGTCTTGAAAAACAATACAGTTCTTAGTCGAGTGAGACCAAGAATTATGCCATTTACAATATACTTTTCCTTTAAGTTCATCAGGAGATGGAATTTTGACTCCTTTTGGTAACTTAAGGAAGTTGGCTGCAAGCAAATGATCAAAAATGTCATCTGCCTTAGTTAAATCGAAAGAGTATTTCCTGTGAAGGTCTTTCTTTTTAAACTGTTGGTCAATTGTTGTATCTTTATGAATTAATGCTTCACAGATTACAGGTTCTTTCCCCACAATCTCTGCTGCATCGATCTCATAATTAGGATCTCTATAATATGTCTTATACGATGCATTATTTCGATCTTGTTCTTCCTCTAATAATGCTTCGTATCTAGACACCTTATAGGTGAGTTCTACTAAGTCTCTGAACTCAGTCGAGTCAAACTTCTTTCGAAGCCTAAACTCTAGACCATTTTGAGCCAATCTCACGAATTCTGGCTCTGGTAAGATGACTCTACATTTATTTCGAGCCCTTTTAAATCTGGTAATGAACTGAGTGGCCTTCTCATCAGGCCTTTGACTTAATCTTGCCAAGTCTGCCATGGAAACCTCTGGCTCTGATTGGAAGAATTGGGCATGAAATGCCTCTTCCATTTGTTGCCAAGTCTGGATAGAGCCAGGTGTAAGGTTAATATACCATATAAATGCTCCCCCAGTTAGGGAATTTGGGAATAACCTTAACTTCATATAATCATTATTAGTAAATTCGCCGCATTGAGCAGCAAACCTAGCAATATGCTCTACTGTTGATTGGTTTCCATTCCCATAAAAAAGGGCAAAGTCTGGTATCCTGAAACCTCTTGGGTATTCATGTACCCTGTCTACCCATTCTGGATACGGTTTCCTGTACACTGGAGTCTGGACCCCCGAGCCATTGGTCCACACATCTCTCTAACAATGTCAGCAATTTGGTCCCTAGGGACCATATTTTGTGCCTGCTGAACCACTACTGGAGGGGCAAACACAGGATTTGGTGGGCAAACTTGTGCCTGTGGTCCTCTTGGTCCATAAGGTGGTACATTTGGGATTGGTTGTCCCTGTGGTACAGGTTGCTGTTGGGGGTGTGGGTAACCCCTTTGAGCCTGTCCTGCGAAAGGACCTGCGAAAGGTGCTGGAACTGGTGTTGTATCTCTTCCATTTGTAGGAAAACCTTCCAACCCCCCTGGTATAAATTCGAATAAGGGATTAGTGAACCCCCTTGTGCCAGGTATGGCTTCGAACATAGGATTTGGAACCATTCTTATGCCATTTTCTTGTACTGGGCCAGATCCGCCAAATTGCATGGCTTCACTGTTAAGTACTGAGGCATTTTGACCTGGTATAGGCCTCGGAATAGGTTCGTACCAAGACTGAGGTGATGGTCTTTCATAGTTCTGATTACTAGTTTGACCATTAGAATGTCCATTAACTTGCATAGGCTGTTTATCTCTAGCCAATCTTTGCTGAGGGACATTTGAAATTTCCTCGATGTGTCTTGCACTTGTTGGTTGGTGGTTATTCATTCGATCCAAAAAGGATGTTGCCCACCTTTCCATCGTGTTCATTAATTGCTGTCCCATAGCATCTACTAAGCCACCCCATGGATTTATTGGCTGAGTAGATGGAACAGTGAATGGTCCAATTCCTTGGTCTCGTCCAATATTATGAGCATATGGTACTTGTTCTGAAGTGCTGGTCTGTTCGACCATAGGTTCTGATAAAATAGGAGTTTCCACAGGACGTGTTATCACATTGTCCTCTGGATTAGGTATCTCTACCTCTCCTTCCACGCCTTCTTCCAAGCGTTCATGTTCTCATTGTCTTCTACGTCTAGCCATTTTAAATGTAGTCCCACTGGGCGTGCCAAAAATATATGTTGGCTTTTTGGTTTTCGAAGGTTATTTTGGTAATCGCGAACGTGCCAGCAAGGATCAATTAGTCCTCACAGAAAATTAATTGCCAACCAATTATCAGACGATTGTGTTTTAGTTCTTTCAGTCTCAATGAAGAGGACTTTTACTGGTGGCTTGACTTAGGAGAATTAAACAGATGATAATGAATTGAAGAACAGTTGAAGTATTTCATTAAGATGAAAACACTTACAATGATCCAAACTCAGCCTCGTAGAGGTTTACAGCAAATCTACTTGGAACTACTCCTATGAAACGAAGTGCAGCGCAAGAATTTTAAAGTACAGTAATGTAAAGAACTGTAAATGTAAGACTATAAATGTAAAACTGGAAAGGAAAATAAGTATAAAGGACTGGTTTTTTGGATCTGAGTCTGGGGGTTTTTTCTGGGGCCTTCTCTACTATTTATACTGCTCAAGGGTGACCATCGAATTGCACTTCCAACCGTCGAACTGCTCCTCCATGATCATCGATCATGTTGCCCCAATATTAGCTCCATTACGCCATTACTTGCAGTTAAGCTTCCCTCCTAAATTTGAATCTGAAATGCGAGTAACCGTTGAAGCCACGTCACTTTGTATCCCTTTGTTGATCCGTTGCTACTCAGATCTTTTAATAACCAATACTAACTGCCACGTGTATGATCAGGATCGAGGACCTGAATAGTCTTCTTATATTACCCTTATTTCGCCACGCGTCGAATTGTAATTGGCTCGTACAAAATATGTAGCCAACAATCTTATAAGCTATTGTAATTAAAATTCAAATGCATACATATATGGAGCTGGGGTTATGTTGTGAGTCCGTGAGAGTTTATTCCGAACTTATTTTAATGATCTAAATCAGTTCATTTGTAAGATTTTTTGAATAAATTATTCATGAAAAAAATTAAGCAAATCGAATATTTGTAGCCCTATAACAAGACTATATATTTTTTTTGTACAAAAATAAATGGCTATCATAATTTTAATAATGTTTTTAAGAACAATTAGAAGCCGATCATGGGGCTACAGATGTCCAATAAACTTAATTTTTTACATGGATGATATATTCGACAAACTCAATAATACGATTTATTCGGATCATCAAAATAGGCTTGAAACAAACCGTTCACGAGCATCACAACTGTTGTTGCTATAACGTAGTGGCATCAACACCCTGTATCTTATATATACATATTTTAGTAGGGCTGTACACGGATCGGATTGGTTCGATTTAGAGTCAACCAAAAACCGAATTGTAAGAATTGGTTCTAAAAAAATTAGAACCATAACCGAATCGTTAAATTGAACCAGACCAAAATCGAATCATAAAAACTAGTTTTGTTAGATTCGGTTTTACGGCTTTAGAAATTTTATTTGATAATAAATATGATATATATTTTATGTTAGTTAAATGATAATTAATTTAGTTAAGTTGGTTAGAGTTTATCTATTTTACTATGAATGCTAATGTTTAAATGTTATAAAAGACTTTTTATATTTTAATTTTTATATATAAAATAATAAATAAATATGTCATGATTTGATTTGAAACAATAATTAAGGCCTTAGAATTGATAATCGAATCGATTTAAACGATTCTACCATTTTAAAAATTAAAACTAAAGCTGATAAAAATTAAATTAAACTAACCATTTAGGCCGAATTACATATCTTTTAGGATTGTATATACAATCTATAAGTTAGCTCTCTAAACAAAACTCTCACTACCCCACGCAGAGACACCGTTTGCTCTTATAAAATGAAAGTCGGATAGGCAGTTTTAGCCTTGACCAAGTCAAATTCCACCTAGCTAACTTGTTCAAACACATTCCGTTATCTCTTGATATAAATATATAATACATAAAATATATAAATCCTTACAAAATATCGAGAAAAAACACGTGTCGGCTTACTTTCACCATCTTGACAACTGTCTTTAACATCTCGAACTTGACTAATCAGGTTGCATCATTTTCCAGTAATAATGACCATATAAAACAAGGGGCATATTGTATAATCTTCACTATGTAAATGGATTGATATCATCAGTGGTGTACGAAGGAATTTGATATAGATAAATGTGTATTTAATATATTTTTTGTATTTTTATGTATTTATTAATTTTTTAAAATATTTTTTATTTTTTAGATACATCTAAGTATGGTCTATCTAAAAAAGTAAAAAAAATATTTAAAATTTTAAAAATATTCACTAAAAACAAAAAATATGAAAAATAAAAAATTCAATTTTTAGAAAATTAAATTTAGAAAATTAAAACCAAACACACTAATTCCGTTTGTATATTATTACTCTTTTTTTAAAACACCATATAAGGAATTCTTTTTGAAAAATTAAAAATATTAGGTATTTTAAAATAATTTAAGAATAACACTAATATAATTTTATAAAAGATATATTACAGATATTTTTTATATTCATGAGTACTAGTACAATTTTTAAAAAATGAGGGCTCACATTGCCCAAAGCCTTCATTGATTGATTTATTTATTTATTTATTTTTGGTTATATAGAGTATCTTAGGTCAATTTACAACAATGCTACATACACCCAGTACGGAAGACCCCCACCCCCACCCCCAGTGACGTGGCGGCGTGGGGTTGGCCGAAAAAAAAAAAAAAAAAAAAAATTGTTTTCTCCTCCAACCCCCGGGTGACACCTCACTGGGTGTCACCCCCAGCTGGGGGTAGAGATCATTTTTGGTCAATTTATGAGTATCAGATTAAGTTCTTATAGTTCGAACAAACCTTCCAAAAGAAGGCTTATATCCTGCAGTCCATGACCTCAAGATATATATTTACCGACTAGGATAAAGAATAAACCTCCAAATCAGAGTCACTAGGCCAACCAGTCTCTGGTCATCTTCATTGATTTCGTTCCACGATATCATCATTTTTGGAGGAAATATAATTTATTGTAATTTCATTTGTTTTGTACTAAATAATCAATAAATGTGATAGCACTTTCTGTCTATATGTTTACAACTTGATCCTAGATCCACATTTTTAATGGTGGATGTTGTAGCTGATTGTTACACTAGCAGTGTTTTAAGAAGATAGTTAAAAGTTAATTTTTAAATTTTTTTTTTTTTTACTATTTTATGTAAAAGATGATATAATTTAAAATGAATTAAAAGTTAATTTTTAACTTTTTTTAGTGGGTTGCCACAACACTCCTAGACCATCAAACTATTTCATTATATTTAAATCTGCTAAAAAAAGGCTTTTATTAAATTGCATTGCTGCATCCAATATAATCAACTTTCATGGGTGATTTTAGCAACACCAACTCTGTGTTTTACTACACCAAGACAGCACTCCACTTCTTACAAGGAATAATATAATTTGATGTGCATTTTCCATCATGCGTATCACATGAAAAATAATAATCTCAGAATATCCAAGATCATATGCCTACTCGATACCATTAAACAACTCATGGTACAATAAAATAAAATAATTTATATTTCAGAGGAAACTCTAAAAACTATTTAGAAATTTATGAGATAATTTATAATTTTACTTTTTAATATTTGTAAAGTTTACTATTAATTGTTAATATTTTTTCAAATATTAACTGATGTGAAATTATCCCCCGCATAAAAAAAAAAGCACCTTTATCATCTATTTTCAAACGCCACATAACTAAGCATAAGTTTTCATAGAATATCTCCAATCTACTAGGCATATAATGTTTGTAAATTAAAATGTCTAGTATGACTCACTTTTTTTCAACTCTAATACACTAGATATATGATTAAGTATTTTCACTCAATTCACATTCACTAGTTATATGTAACTAATCTTCAAAGATTAGACAATTAGGATTATTTCCTTCCATCTTAGTTGTTGACTTGACATTCTATAAAGTTAAATAGTATTTGCATGAATAGTTAAAATAAAAAATATGATTGAAGTAGAAATATGAAACAATGAATAGGTAAAATAAAATGTATACTTTATAATAATATTTAGATAGGTAAAATAGCTATTAGTGTTAGTTTAATCTAATCTAAATGTATATACTACTGCAAATAGTGTTTATTTCAATCTTTTTTCACTCTCCCCTATCTGACATTTTGATATTTATATTTTTTAAATGTCATCATAGTTGGCCAATTCAATAATTCACTTATTTATTATCCAATTAAGCGCTCTATTGATGTAAAATTGTCATACAATGTATTCAACAAGAAGAATTTTGCATCAATTAATTTAGTTATTTCCTTCTTAATTTGACCATCTTCCAAATTAAGATTACTTTAATTTATTTAAAAGTAGAAAAATATAGGACAAATTACAACAAAGATCTCTATAGTTTTCTTCAAATTTCATTTTGGTCTCTCATATTTAAATTTGAACATATTTGGCCTTTAAGTTTTGTTTTTGTGTCAAATATGGACAACTGTAAATGAGAGTTAAGTTTTTTAATGGAAAATGGCACATGCACTGCACATGACCATCTTTTGAAGGCCAAAATGAAAATATACACTAGCCTGTTAAGTTGATTCACTTTGAGCCACTTATTGAGTTGACTTTCTTATCTACCAATCACATATCGCTAGATTCACCACTTCACATGGCAACACACAACCAACACGTTCTCCTCCTTCCATCTCCTTTACATACAACCTCACTTTCCCTTCTCTTCATTTTCTAGGTCCATCAATTCTTTTACTCTTACTCAAACCACCATTCTTTTCCTCCTTGCTCAGACCATTCCACAACTCCCCCTTTGTACAAATCACCCTACACACCTCTTTGTACAGACCACATATTATGCTGAAATTGGTCATTGTAGATGAGATATAAATTTGATTTGTAATCAATTGAGATGATGAGATTGAGTTATATATATGTGTATATGTATATATATATATATATATATGAATCTAGATGTCGATTGAAAATAGAGAGGAAAAGACTCCAATTGCTCTCTTGTTATCTTCACCAGAAAGGAGGTGTTTTGGTGGCGGTTTGTGGCTATGCATATGGTGGTAATGTTTGGTGTGTTAGGGAAAATATGTAATTCCCCACAAGTAAATCAATCAATGCGAATAAAAATTAATACAGAAAAATTAAATCAAAAGCAACACAAGAATTTTTACGTAGTTCCCTCAATGTGAGGTACGTCCACGGGATCGAAATCCGATTCCACTATCAACCAAATAGTTTTCAAACGATTACAAACGAGACACGAATGGTCTCACAAACCACCCTTAGGTGAATTCCAAATAATCACAAACAAACAAGAGGAAAGACCTCACCAAATAGATGAACCAAAATCTTCCGAAACAAATTTGTAGAAGACCCAAAATAATAGACCCAAATCAAATCTATTGAACCAGCCGAATTCAAACCAACCACGAACATAGTATTTTTTCGAAGCTTGAACAAATCAATCCACTAAACTTAAATGCCACCAAATTGATTGATCAACCCAAAGCATTGACCAATAGTCAACAATTTGAATTTGCCTAGCAAAGTCACCAAAAAACAAATCAATATTGATAGCCGTCCCTCTGTCTCTTCGGCAGAACAAATAACAATATCAATATATATATTGTGAATCTAGGGTTTTTTTTTTTATCAAAACCTTAGTTGTTTCCAAATTGAATTGGGTCTCCACAAAATTAGATGTAATATATTAAAATATATTATACCTAAACCAAACCAAACCAAATTAAAATTCTTTTTCCAAAACCAATTGGGTCCCACACTCCAATAAGGAGGTATACCCAACAATTCTCCCCCTACCGACTTAGGTGGAGACATCAACCATACCCGCCAAATTTCGACACTTCAAATGTTTGTCCCTCGACAAAGTCTTAGTCAACATATCCGAAATATTATTATCCGTGTGAACCTTTTCGAGTTGCAACAATTTCGAATCTAACACATCACGAATCCAATGGTATCTCACATCAATGTGTTTCGATCTCGAATGAAAAGTAGAATTTTTACTCAAGTGAATAGCACTTTGACTATCACAATAAAGTACATACTTTTCTTGCTTCAAACCCAACTCTTGCAAAAATTCCTTCAGCTATAACTCTTCTTTACAAGCTTCCGTAATGGCAATAAATTCAGCTTCGGTAGTTGAGAGAGCAACACATTTTTGTAATTTAAATTGCCATGCCACAGCTCCCCCTGCAAAAGTCATCAAATACCTCGAAGTAGATTTCCTAGAATCAATATCACCGGCCATGTCAGAATCTGTGAACCTATCAAGCATCGGCTTACCATCCCCAAAACACAAACATACCTTCGAAGTCCCTCGAAGATACTTTAGAATCCATTTTACCGCTGCCCAATGTTCTTTACCCGGATTAGAGAGAAAACGACTCACCACACCAACGGCGTGAGCAATATCCGGTCTTGTACAAACCATGGCATACATCAAAGAACTAACTGCTGAAGCATAAGGAACTTTCAGCATCTCTTCCTTGTCTTTTTCACTTGTAGGACATTGATTCGAACTAAGCTTGAAGTGACCCGCAAGTGGACAACCAACCGGCTTTGCTTTATTCATGTTGAACCTCTCAAGAACTTTCTCAATGTAGCTTTCTTGAGACAACCAAATCAGCCCCTCTTTGCGATCACGAACAATTTTCATACCAAGTATTTGCTTTGCCGGTCCCAAATCTTTCATAGCAAAAGACTTGCTCAACTCCAATTTCAACCTGTTAATCATGGTAGAATCTTGACCCACAATTAACATATCATCAACATAAAGCAAAAGAATAATAAATTTGCCATCCGGGAAATTTTTCACAAACATACAATGGTCCGAAGTGGTTTTAGAAAAATCATTATTCATCATGAAATAGTCAAATTTTTTGTACCATTGCCGCGGGACTTGCTTGAGACCATACAAACTTTTCTTCAATTTGCAAACAAATTTCTCTTTCCCTTTTTCCACAAAACCTTTCGGTTGCTCCATGTAAATTTCTTCTTCAAGATCACCATGAAGAAATGCGGTCTTCACATCAAGTTGCTCAACTTCAAGGTTCATACTTGCAGCCATGCCAAGTACAATCCGAATAGAAGACATCTTTACAACCGGTGAGAAAATCTCGTCAAAGTCAATACCTTTCTTTTGCCCAAAGCCTTTCACAACAAGACGTACCTTGTACCTCAGATTTTTGCCATCATTCTTCAATTTGAAAACCCACTTATTTTTCAAAATTTTCCTCCCTTTAGGCAACTTCACTAAATCATAAGTCTGGTTTTCAAGTAAGGAATTCATCTCCTCGTCCATGGCCTTTTTCTAATCACCTTTCTTTGCATGCTCAATTACTTCTTGGTAGCTCTCAGGCTCCCCTTGATCGGAAATCAACACAAATTCATTGGGAGGATACTTTCTTGAAGGTTGTCGGTCCCTTGTAGATTTCCTCAACTCAAGTTGTGGTGGCGGCTCTTGAATTGGATGCTCTTCCTCAATTTCTGGTTCAACTTCGTTAGGATTAGCATCATCCTCCACATCTTCAATAGGTGGCTACACATCTCCCCCATTTTCATCATCCACCGAAGATGAAGGAGATGGATCCATGTCAATGAGATCACTAGTTTTTGGCTCCGGTTGATCACCTTTGCCAAAGTCTTCAATTGTTTGGTCTTCAAGAAACACAACATCACGGCTTCGAATGACTTTCTTGTCGACCGGATCCCACAATCTATATCCAAATTCATCACGCCCATAGCCAAGAAAAATACATTGTCTTGACTTACTATCAAGCTTGGATCTCTCATCCTTTGGAATGTGAATAAAAGCTCGGCAACCAAACACTCTCAAGTGCTTATAAGATACATCTTTACCAGTCCAAACTCTTTCAGGAACATCACCATTCAAAGGATAGCAAGGAGACAAATTGATTACGTCAACCACTGTCTTCATTGCCTCACCCCAAAAGGATCTTGGCAATTTAGCTTGTGAAAGCAAACATCTTGTTCTTTCCACAATGGTGCGGTTCATCCTCTCGGCAACTCCATTTTGTTGAGGAGTCTTCTTAACTGTCTTTTGATGCCGAATACCTTGGTGTAGACGTCCCCGAACGCCCCGGGAGGGTGTGAGTCCCCCGTTCCGTTCGTCTTGGGCTCACTACAGTTCAGGACTCAAATGTCACGATTCTTAATCTAAACCAAAGAGTCCAAATCCGGCAAATCGTTTTGAGAAAACAGATTTTTGAAAGAAGTGCCAAACATGGACTGCTTTGCCAGATACAGAGTCGCCACCTAAATATTTTATTTTTGGGAAATTTAGGAAACCTTGACTCGTTTGCCTAAGGCCACGTGTCCGTCATCACCAAAGTTGCCTCGGCTCGGGAACTTGGGTACGATTGGGGAAGGTCACTTCGCGAGCACCCCCGCTCGCCCGATCAAAGATCGCCTCTACTAACCATGATATCAAGTTTTGAAAACATTATGTCTTCTTATTCCGGTTATTAGCCTAGATTTACTATGTGATGCACACAGCATACAAGTATAGACTGAGTCGCCTGAATTAGAACAAGACATTTCATGTTTATTTTTTGAAAGATGGTTTGCTACTCGCAAGTAGGCTTAAAATGCAGATTTTTGCCACCCTCGGGTGGGCTTAGAAAATATGGTTTTGCCACTATCTAGTGGGCTTAAGACTCATAGTCAATGCTTTGTTCCAATCCAAATAACCCAACCTTCACCCACAGGCATTCAGGCAGTTATATCACATAAGTAAATAGCCTCATGGTAAGCATGCTATCATGGCAGTCACTCACACGCATGCAAGGATGCTAAAGGATAAAAACTTACCGAGTACTCCAAGCCAAAACAGAAGCTAATTAGAAATCCATGCATGATCCTAACTATACAGAAATGCCTAATGCAACACATGCAAAAATGCAACTATAGCAGGCTCGGCTATTCTAAACATGGCATATGAAATGCAACAGATAACATGTATTCAACTTGGAATTGAAATACAATGCAGTTAGTATGATGCGCCGAGCCCGGTGCATGCAAAACAGATGAATGAATGCAAACATGCTATCATACTGTATGTTAATTGAAACATGCCATAATCTAACCATCATAAGCTGGTAAATAAAAGGGAGAAAGACGTGGGGTTGGAAGACATACATCACACACACGCACGCTTATTACAATTGTGCCCTCGCTCGGAGGGTCCGAAAGAATAATATACAGTCCCAAATAAATACAGTCCGAATAAGTACAAAACCCTAATTAATTGACAAATTTAACTAGGAAAGCAATGAACTAGCATGCAAGCCAGGGACTGTCTCGACTCTATTCCGGATGATGGATGATGCATGTTTGAGCTGCTTTGCGTGGAAATCCACTGCGATGCCCCAATTAGCCTCTGTTTGCAATTGTTCTTGGAAAGCGTGCCAAGCTCCGGAAGGCTACTGATTCTTGATTTGCTGCAACAGAGAGCAGGAAAGGGGCATGGCAATGTATTTTCACATATGTGTGCTTGACTACTCTTTAGGGAGCGTAATCCTCGATCCTCGTGCCACCAATCACGCATATCGATGCATGATGGCCGAGGAGTCGAATTGCACGACTCAATATGGAATGAATGCACATATAAACACAACAAGACTGAGACTCCATCATGGATAATCCAGAGTGTCGGCGACTGGGAATTGAGACACGTTCCGTCACTCGGAGTACGAAACGTATCTCGTTTCCCGTGCTCGGGTTAACTCCTATCCCAAACACAATGCAATATGCATGACATGCATGAATGCAACTAAGATACAACCTAACATGCACAATGCTATGAAATGGCATACACGATGTACGAGGTAACATGGCATACACAATGCGCTAACATACAACCTAGCAAACACAATGCTATGAAATGAAATGGCATACACAATGCATAATGGACTTACACCAACACGAGTGGACCTTAGCCACACTCACATAGGAGGCCATTAGATGAAAATGAGACACTCGAGATACGTGCACACATGCACGCAAACCGAGGACCGACCCTAAGGCATGAATGCCACTCTACCAAAGCATGGCAAGGCATGGAATATGGCATACAAACATGCGGATTTCAGCACTAGAATATGATGCTAAACAGCTTCGAAACATGGCAATATGGGACCCGATGCATGAGATGAGACCCGAAACTCAAAACCGGGCACATGGAATGACTTATAGCTACACAAAGCATGCATTATTTGAACATGAAGTGTAAAGACAGAATCAAGAGAGTCCCAAAACATGCATTTTTCCAGTTTAGAGCAAGGCCAAAAGGTGCTAGCAAGATGGCTTAAATTAGCATGAAATTTTGACCATCAAGCATGGATTACATGGCACGTATATGAAGCACATGGAATTTCACTAAACCAGCAAAAATCAGTGAACTAAACATGCCAAAATACGCCCAAATACACATGGAAATGCAGCCAACTCATGCACCAATGAGGAGTTCCTTTAGAGGGCATACAAAGGGATTCTTAAGTACATACAAGATAGACATGTGGCAGCCCCAAATCAACTTTGAAAATCAAATATGATAGTATCAAAACTCACCAAATTGACCCTAAAATGTGACTAAGAAGCATGCAAGATGGGGTCGCTTTGGAAGGCCAAAATGACCACCAAACAAGTCAAGGTGAGAGGGGGTCACCCCCCTCTGATTTGGAGGCTCAAAACAGCAGCCAAGCCACTGAAAATCCATTGGATTTCAGTGGCTAGAAGGCCAAATGAAGCATGTAACAAGGGCTAGGATGCAAAGCTCAAAATGGGAGGCAACCAAGCATACAAGATAGCATATGACCTCAAACAAAAATGGAACCTTAATAAAACATGAAGATGATGCCAAAAAAAGCCTTTTTCCAGTTTACAACAAGTCTCAAAAAAGAACACAAACAAGGCTAAACTATCATGCAAAAATGGCCCTAAAAGAGGGAATAGAGACAAGGGGCAGCAGCCGGCCCCAAATGGCAAGGATCCCTTCAACAAAGTTGAAGAGGGGCTCAAAACATGGCACTTTACAGTTTACATCAAGCCACGAAAATAAACACAAATGAGGCTAAACTATCATGCAAGAAAAAGGCCAAAAGAGGGATAAAGAAGCAAGTAATAGGTGCTGGCCTCAAACAAAGGAGGACCCTTCAAAAATGTTGAAGAGGGGCTCAAAAAAAGATATTTTACAGTTTATGACCAAGTCTAAAACAGCTCACAAATAAGCCTAAAATACTATGCAAAAATAAGCCTAAAAGAGGGAATAGAGACAAGGGGCAGCAGCTGGCCCCAAATGGCAAGGAGCCCTTCAACAAAGTTGAAGAGGGGCTCAAAACATGGCACTTTACAGTTTACATCAAGCCACGAAAATAAACACAAATGAGGCTAAACTATCATGTAAGAAAAAGGCCAAAAGAGGGATAAAGAAGCAAGTAATAGCTGCTGGCCTCAAACAGAGGAGAGCCCTTCAAAAATGTTGAAGAGGGGCTCAAAAAAAGGTATTTTACAGTTTATGACCAAGTCTAAAACAGCTCACAAATAAGCCTAAAATACTATGCAAAAATAAGCCTAAAAGAGGGTTTAAACACAAAGGGTAAGAAGGAAGCCTCAAACAGGGAAAGGCCCTAAATCAAAAATGAAAAATAGCTCAAAATAAGGCTATTTCCAGTTAGGGTCGGAGCCCAGAAATGCAAGCAAAAGGAGCTAATATATTGAGCAAAATAAGGCAAGAAAGAGGGAGAAGAAGACTCACCCTTGTAGCCTATGTCTTCAACAGCTCTTGGACCAAGTTTGGTGGCTCTCAACCTCTGGAAACCAGCTTCAAAGGATTGGAATGGAGGATGGAGGTGTGGTGCTATGGTGTGTAGTGTAAAGGGTGCAAGAACCTTTAAGGTTTGAAGGTTGGAAGAGAGGGAGAGGGGGGGGGTGTAATGCAAGAGCTCCAACACAATTTTTGTAACCCTTAAAACTGAAGGGGAGGGGCTGGTTTTATAGGCAAAGGAGTGAAGAAAAGGGGGGGGGGAAGATTCAAATTTAAATTTCCCCCCCAAAAGTTCCCCCCTCGGATACAGAATCTAGGGGGGAAAGGAGGGCATAGTTGGAAGGAACAGGGCATGGGGAGCATGGCCGGCCAGTTTTTGAGGGCTCAGGTGGCCTGCCGGCTAGGGTCAAAAGGGTCAATGAAAAGAAGCTGGCCGGCCACCCATATTGGTGGCCTCCCATGTGTGCATAACACGACTATGTGGTTGCAACCTTGAAAAAGTGAACTAGGAGAGAGAAAACCCAACTTTTCAGAGGGGTTCAAAAGGGTCAGGAAGAGTTGCTGGCCGGCCATGCCATATTGGTGGCCTCGCAGGTGTGTACAACACAAATATGTGGTTGAGGGCCAAAGAAAGTGGCCCGGGAATGGTCAACACTAGCTTTCTAGCGAGGAAAACGGGCGACGGAGGGCGATGAAGGAATAAGATTGGTCGTCAGAACAATTGCTGGCCTCCCACCCTTCTACAAGCTTCACAACAATGAAAATAAGGTCCCTGCCAAAAATGAACTCAAACCGATGCAAATCGAAGGTTCGGGGGCCAAAACGCGCGGCCCGGGGCCCCGAAAACTGACTGTTAAGCACCGGAGGTGGTGTTCGACCATGAAGTTGGTCTCTCGGACCACAGTGTCCCTCAAAAGGGAGGAAATAAGATGCATGCCAAAAACTGGAGCAAACGGAGGTGGTTAGGCGGTCCCGAACCGAGGCACACGGCCGACGGTTCTGAAAACCGGGAACCGGGCTCTGGAATGGGAAAAATGTCCTACGACCACGAAACGTAGCCTACGGCCACTGAGAGATGATCTACGAGACCTCTCCCTCCCTTCGGGAAGAGAAAACGGAGAAAACAGAACCTGGTTCGCAAACCGAGGCAAGGCACGAAAGAGTCCGGAAGTCCGGAGGCAGGGCTCGCAGCCGAGACTCTGAGACTTCTGAATGAGCACGATATGCAGCATCACCAAGTACTCAATCGGTGACGTCTGAGTCTTAAGGTTGGTCAAAAATGGGGTGTCTACACTTGGCTGCGACAATACTCATCAAATGGCCCAATGTATTCACCACCATTGTCTGATCGGATGCACTTCAATTTCTGCCCTGTTTCTCTTTCAACCATGGCCTGAAAATGCTTAAATACTTCTAGAACTTGATCTTTAGTTTTTAGTAGAAAAGCCCAAACTTTCCTTGAATAATCATCAATGAAAGTAGCAAAATAAAGTGCACCACTATGTGTTCTAACTTTTAAAGGACCACAAACATCCGAATGAATCAACTCCAAAACATTTTCTTTTCTAGAGGCCACATTTTTATGAAAAGAAACTCTATGTTGTTTACCCGCCAAACAATGAATACAAGTTTTAAGATGTGTACCTTTCAAACCGGGTAGAAGCTCTTTCATGAACAATACTTGCAGCCTCTTTTCACTCATGTGGCCAAGCCGCTTGTGCCACAATTTGGTAGAAGTATCATCTTCAAGTGCATTGACAACACCTTTACAAATTTTTCCTTGCATCGAATAAAGTGTATGAGTCTTCTTGCACTTAGCCACCACCAAAGAACCCTTTGTGAGCTTCCATATTCTATCACCAAATTTGTTGTTGAAGCCTTCATCATCTAGCTTTCCAGTACAGATCAAATTGAGGTGAATGTCGGGAACATGCCTCACATCTTTAGGCAACAACTTGCAGCCCAAATTTGTTTCGAAGCAAACATCACCCATGCCAATAATCTTGGACAAACCTTCATTACTCATTCGAACAAAACCATAATCTCCTTCGGTGTAGGTAGTGAAGAAATCAACTCGAGAAGTCACATGAAAAGAAGCACCGGAATCAATCACCCAATTGCTCTCTTGGCCCACAAAATTGATAAAATCATCTTCACAAACAACCATGAGATCATCGGTAGTAACTACCGTTGTGTCTTCTTGCTTCTTATCCACACTTTTGTCACGTCTTTTCTCCTTATTCTTGAGCTTTCGGCATTCCCGCTTCATGTGTCCTTTCTCATGGCAATAATAGCACTCAATGTCTTTCTTTGAAAAAGAACAATCTTTTGATTTGTCATGGCTTTGATCACGACCATGAGGAGTCTTACTCCTCCCCCTTGTTTTACTTCGACCTCTCACAACAAATGTTTCAGAATGAGAGGAACCGGTTGATTTTCTTCTAGTTTCTTCATTCAACAAGCTACTAGTGACTTGGCCCATTGTGACAACTCCATCGGGTGCCGAATTACTAGCGGTCACAACCAAAGTTTCTCAACTTTCGGGCAAAGAACTAAGTAGCATCAAAGCCTGCAACTCATCATCAAAAATAATTTTCATAGAAGCAAGTTGGTTAACAATACTCTTTATTTCATTCAGATGTTCTGGAATGGGGCTGCCATCTTTGTATTTTAAGTTAACCAACTTACGAAACAGAAAACTTTATTTGTGGCTGATTTCCTATCATAAACGCCTTCTAATTTTTTTCATAAATCATGTGTTGAAGTTTCAGTAGCAACATGATGAAACACACTGTCATCAATTCATTGACGGATAACACCAACGGCTTTTCGATTAAGCCTATTCCATTCATCATCTTTCATACCCTCGGGTTTGCCACTATCACCCTCAATGGGTCCATACAAATCTTTACAAAATAATAGGTCCTCCATTTTAGTTTTCCAAGTTACCCAATTGCTTCCATTGAAGCTAGACATACGACCCACATTACCCTCCATTGATTTACACAAATAAATAAACCCAAATAAACCGTAAGCTCTGATATCAGTTGTTAGGGAAAATATGTGATTCCCCACAAGTAAATCAATCAATGGGAATAAAAACTAATGCGGAAAAATTAAATCAAAAGCAACACAAGAATTTTTACGTGGTTCCCTCAATGTGAGGTACGTCCACGGGATCGAAATCCGATTCCACTATCAACCAAATAATTTCCAAACGATTACAAACGAGACACGAATGGTCTCACAAACCACCCTTAGGTGAATTCTAAATAATCACAAATAAACAAGAGGAAAGACCTCACTAAATAGATGAACCAAAATCTTCCGAAACAAATTTGTAGATAGACCCAAATCAAATCTATTGAACCAGCCGAATTCAAACCAACCACGAACAGAGTATTTTTTCGAAGCTTGAACAAATCAATCCACCAAACTTAAATGCCACCAAATTGATTGATCAGCCCAAAGCATTGACCAATAGTCAACAATTTGAATTTGCCTAGCAAAGTCACCAAAAAACAAATCAATATTGATAGCCGTCCCTCTGTCTCTTCGGCAGAACAAATAACAATATCAATATATATATATTGTGAATCTAGGGATTTTTTTTTTTATTATCAAAACCTTAGTTGTTTCCAAATTGAATTGGGTCTCCCCAAAATTAGATATAATATATTAAAATATATTATACCTAAATCAAACTAAATTAAAATTCTTTTTCCAAAACCAATTGGGTCCCGCACTCCAATAAGGAGGTATACCCAACATGGTAGTGATAGAGGTGGTTGGTAGCTGTGGGTGGTGATGGTAGAAGAAAGAAAGAACATAAATTATAAAGATGAAGAATTACTACAACATATAAGAGTTTTAGAGAGTAAATCTTTTGGTCTCTAAAAGTAACAATTTTGTTACAAAAGACATTTAGAGACCAATTTCTATCGTCGTGAGGATAGTCAGTAAAAAGTCGTCCCGAAAAGTAAAAAACAAGGCTTTTAGCCACAAAATTTTGAAAATGTCACTAATAAATAGACTTTTAGGGACAAAATAATTTGGTCTCAAAATGTTTATTTTTTGAGACAAAATTTGGTCCCACTAATCTCCATTTTTCGTTAGTAAAAATATAATGACGACATTTTTTACAACAAAAATATTTGGTCCATAAAAAATAATTTTGGCCTTAAATTTTGATCTTTAAAACCTTAATGTTTTGTAGTGGATAAAAAGACTATTTTGTCCTTAAAAGATGGTCATGTGCAAAGCATGTGATCATTTTCCATTCAAAAACTTAACTCACATTTATAATTGTTCTTATTTGACACATAAACAAAACTTAAAGGTCAAATATGTTCAAATTTAAATATGAGGGACCAAAATGAAACTTGAGAAAAACTATAGAGATTTTTAGTATAATTTGTCTAAAAATAAAATTGGTGAGAGGTGATGCATGCATACAACAATTAAGAGGAGTAAAAAGCCCTCAAATGCAAAAATTATTATATAAGTCAAGCAAATTATGTAATTGTGTGCCCGTATAATATTATTTTATGATTTGCGCATTATAGGTTTCTTAGTTTTTACTATTGTGGAAGTACACAGTCACCATGATTTATTTAAAATACCAGATAATTACTGCTTCAATTGCGTAAAAAAAAAAAAAAAAAAAAAAAAACAAATGGATCAAGTTGACATTCCCTAATTAGTTGTATAATTGACAGGCACATGACTCGTATTCAAAGTTAAACGATTTGACTAAAAATAAATAAATAAAAATTTCTAGGCCTTCAAATTTAGTGAAATTTTTGATTAGAAGTGGTTCCGTGGGATGATTGAAACGTTTATTTTTTAAGAACTGTCTACGTATTATTTATATAAAAAGTTAGACTGATTTTATATTTGTAAACTATTTAATTTATCATGTTTGTTATCAAAAATTGAATGATTTATTTTTAAAAATATATTTATTATTTTTGTAGACAAATATTATAAAATAAATAGTAAGGCAATTATTATCAAATTGATTTAATTTTTCTCTATAGATGACATACATGAAGAATCCGATAAAATAAATGATTTAAATCATTGAATTGAAATTTGTAATAAGCCTCACAGTTCGGACAACACCCTCAAATCTGAGGGTAGCTAGAGTCTTTTGATTAGGTTGTGTATTATGCTGCAGATCGTCACTACAAGAATCTGCACTTTTAACGATCACTTTCCACGACCAATATAAAAATTGGTAGCTAAAAGTTACCTTTTGGCGACCAAATATTAATTAGTCGCGAATGATCATCATTTTTGGCGACCATATATGAGTTGGTCGCAGAAGGCCATATTTTGGCGACCAAAAAATGAGTTGGTCACAGAAAGTAGTATGATTTTGGCGACCAACTACAAATTTGGTCGCGGAAGGTCACATTTTGGCGATCAAAAAATAAGTTGGTCGCGGAAAATCAAAATAAGTTGGTTATGGAATTAGCAACCAAAAGTTTGGTCGCCAAAAACTTATTTTTAGTGACAAAAAATATTTTAGTCGCCTTATATTGAGTTTTGGCTGCTAAAACAATGTAGTCGCCGAATGGAAAATAAAAAATTATTTTTTATCTTTTGGTGACCAAAATTTTTGTTGCCAAAAAACTTATTTTTAGCGACTAAAAATATTTTAGTCGCCGTATATTGAGTTTTGGCTACTAAAACTATTTTTAGTCGTCGGATGGAAAATAAAAAATTATTTTTTATCTTTTGGTCACCAAAAACTTATTTTTAGCGACTAAAAATATTTTAGTCACCGTATATTGAGTTTCAGCTACTAAAACATTTAGTCGCCTAATGGAAAATAAAAAATTATTTTTTATCTTTGACGACCAAAATTTTGGTCGCCAAAACTTATTTTCGGCGACCAAAAAAAATTAGCCGTCGTATATTTATTTTTTCCGACCAAAAAAAAGTTAGTCGCCAAATTAATATTTTTTGCCGACTAATATTTTAGTTGCCGTTAATTAAGCTTTGGCTACAACAAAATTTTAGCCACCAATTATTAACATTTGCCGACCAAAAACTACTTTTGTCGCCAAATGTGTGAAAATTTTAGAGGGAAACCATTTAATATTGTCCCCGCCTGTTCTCTGTTTAAACAAATCAGATTGTTCTCTCTCTCACACAGATTCTCCTTCACCCCCGCCTCACTGCTGGTGCCTCTCTCTTTCTCTCTCTCTCTCTTTCTCTCTCTCTCCTAAACACCCACTGCACCAGCTGGGCTCATCATTCTTCTCCTCCACTGCTGCCTCTGCCAGATCTGAAAGATCGTCGAGATCTGAATCAGATTTGAGTCATCGTCTTGATTCCTGATCTCTCTCAACCTTCTCTCTACCACACCCCTCGAAACAAGCCAAACCCTAACCTAACTGCTCAATCTCGACCCTCGATCGAAGTCCTCTCACCCCCTCTCGAGCCCCAAATCGCCGTGAAATCGACCAAACGCGCTTGCATTATCGGAGTCGCACTCGATTGCTACTTCAAACAGATCTCTCAGATGCCTAGTTGGTCCAAAAAATAGCTTAGAAAACATGAACCAGCTTAGATTACCCAAAGTTGTAGGAATGGCCCAAGTGCCTTGGGTGTTTTTCAAAAGTGTTTTCGAAAATCTTCATCTTCTTCCTCTTCAACAAGAGCTAGGGTTTCTTGCTTTTCAAGCTCTTCGAAGATGTCAATGGCGTCGCAAGAGCATCTGGACAAGATGCAGCTCTGCCAGAACTACCGTAACCTCTGGCACACCGATCTCATGGGCACCATTCAGGTTGACACTCCATGTACTCTCTCTCTCTCTCTCTCTCTCTCTCTCTCTCTCTCTCACACACACACTTCTGTACTCTAATATGGTATTAATTTTGGTTTGTTTTCTTTGATGCAGATTGTTGCCTTGCGTTTTGGTGGTGAGTAATCTGATGATCCATTTCTTAGATCTGTTTTTTTGTTTTCAATTTCTCTTGTTTTGTTAGAGATTTGTAATTGCTTGTGGACTTACTGTTACTACGGTTGACTTGATCTGTGCTTTGAAAATTGAATCTTGCTCTGTTTCTTATTATGTATTTCTTTTGATGGAATTGATGGAATCTTAAGTACAAGAAAATACACAATTGCCAACCACTTTTGCCGACCAAAAATTATGGAATTGGCGACCAAAAATTTTTTTAGTCGGCAAAAGTATAATATTTAGCTACTAATTTTTTTAATCGGGATATATTGATTATTGGCGGCTGGAAAAAAATTTAGTAGTTAAAAATACCAGAATTGGCGACAAAAAAATTATTTTAGTCATCGTATGTTGAGTTTTGGCTACTAAAATCATTTAGTCGCCGAATGGAAAATAAAAAAATATCTTTTATCTTTGGCAACCAAAAGTTTGGTCACCAAAAACTTGTTTTCAGCGACAAAAAAAATTTTTAGTCGCCATATATCAAGGTTTGGTTACTAAAATCATTTAGTCGCCAAATAGAAATAAAAAAATATTTTTTTATCTTTGGCGACCAAAAGTTTGGTCGCCAAAAATTTATTTATCTTTCATTAAAATATTACCCCAACTTTTACTAAATAAAAATATTAATAATTTTTTTTCATTAAAATAAAAATGAAACAAATAAATTTTCAACCTTAGTAATTAAAAAATCAAAAAATCAAAAATCAAAAAAATCAAAAATAAAAAAAAAAATCATTAACTACAAAAAAATAAAAAAATAAAAATAAAACCACGTCATTCACACCGCTCTCCTCTTTTTTTCTTCTTTTCTTTTCGTTTCTCCCCCATTTCTATCCAAATTCCCCCATTCCTTTCCCCCCCTTTTGTTTCTCACCAACTCAAATCTCCAATCCCTAATCCCTTAAACAAAAAAAATCCCCAATTTCAAAATCTCCAAAATACTGTACCATCTCTCTCTCTCTTTTCTCTCTCTCTCTCTCTCACATCTGCAAGCAGCGGCAGCGGCAACAGCAGCAAGGGGAGACGATGGCGAGTAGCGAGCGACGACGGTGAACAGTGAATGACGACAGCTAGCAGCGGCAGCGATGGTGCGGCGTCTCAGATACCTTTGCCGGTTCTACCCGTCCCTCTGATTGAGCTATTAGGGTTTTGCCCCAAAACGAAAACCCGGCAACGCCGACTGATGTAAACCTCTTTCTTTCTCTCTCTCTCTCTCTCTCTCTCTCTCTCTCACACACACACACACACACACACACACACACACATATACACACACACACACATTTCAATCCAACATATATGTATATGCGCATAAGTAATTGAGGCTTAGTTATGAACATTTGTGTTAATGCAGAGCCTGGAAAGCTTGAGAAAATTGCATAATAGTAGATGAAGATTCAATTTTTTTATTTTTTTTATTTTTCTGTTTGTTAATTGACTTTGTACTCTTTTTTTTCCCCAGAATTATTATTGCTTTTGGTGATGGAGCATGGGTCGTTCCAGGACCAAACAACATCGACATTTTCTTTGGCTGATGAGGATCATACACTAGCAAATTCAGTCAGATTCACTCTCAATCAAGAGTCAATCAGTTCTCTTCTAATTCTTTCATGTTATAAATTGTGTATGTTGTTTCCAAAATCATTTGTGCACACCATGCTAGCTCTGATTTTTGTGATTGCCCTAGTTTATATGCTCTGTTTCAAAAATAGTTTTTTGTATTTGAACTGTTGTATTTGATCTTCATGTTCTAATCAGATGCTTTTCAAGCTCAGTTTCATTGTGTGCCTCCTATATGGATAGTTTAAAGGGCCTTTCATAGCTCTTATTTCTTCAGTAACAATTTCATTTTTTTTTTGTTCCTACTTAGTTTTTGGGTATTTCTGTAACCATGTAGATTTATTTGTGTTTAATTTCTTCATTTAATTGGGTTGTTGATGAGGTTCTGTTTGTTAATTTCTTAGCTCATGTAAATATTATTATGCAGTCCAAGAGTGACTTTTTGTGGCTACAGCATTCCTCATTCTGCGGATGCTCGAGTAAACATAAGAGTCCAGACAACTAGTAAAGCTTGTCTTTTTTTTCTTTTTTTTCCTCTACCAACATTAAGAGTTGTAGTATGTTGAATAGCATTTTTCCCTTTGCATGACTCCTCTTAAAATCCAATCCCAAACTTCTCTATTGCTAAAACCAACACACACAAAAAAAAAAAAAAAAAAAAAAAAAAAAATTGGATCTATTTATGCATTTTGATCCTAATTTCTTTTTTTTTTTTCAAAAAAAAAGGAAAAAGAAAAGAAAAAGAACATAAATAATGGATTTAGAAAAGCCGTTCATCCTGCTAATGTCACTAGAACTTCTCTATCCAACTCGGCTTGTTTTACTTTTTATGTAGATTGAGTTATTTGATCATCCTGCAAACTTATTTACACTAAAAAAAATAAAATAAAAATGGAGCCCCTGTTGTATTTCTTGTATTTCTTTGACTCATGAAGTTTCACTCATGAAATCTTTGACTGGATGAAACCATAACCATCTTTTGTTCATTATGTCTTTCTTTCTCTATTTGTCTTTCTTCTTCTCTTTTTTATTTTGTTTTGAAAAATGGGGAATGAAGAACCATGACAGCTCGAGTATTCTTCTATTATGATGAATGAATAACCATTTATTATAAAAGGAACCTTTATATATGTAGCTCACATTTAAGCCGAGGTTCTAGATTTGACTCTTACCCAGGACATCTATTATTGTACTTTGCCTTATCCATGTTATGAAGCTATTGTTATTATTATGCTATAGTATTCACCTTTTAATGGATACCTTTCTGTTTTAGTGTAATGGAAAAGGGTTCTCCATTGACATCTTCTCTCTCTGTTGTAGGTTAGGATGTTATGCGAGAAGGCTAAAGGGATTCTAATGGAAGAAAGCAATGTGACCATCTTTTGTCTTGACTCTTCCCGATAGGAATAAACAAACTTGTCCAATATGCCATATAATGTGGAAGTAGTAAAGAGTTCAAATTGATTCTTATTCTTCACTAATTCTTCACTTTGATTCTTATGTTTATAAATATATTTTTCTGTACTGCTAGTTATCTGTACTTGATACACTGATGCCTCTTGTATTTTTCTGCACTTATTACGCACATTATCCCATAGTGATTTGTTGGAAAAATGGTTAATATAGGCATATTTTTTAGCCCAATTTTGAGTGGACCTCAAACGTCTTTTGGGGTGGGTCCGAAGAGGTGAAGTGTTTGGTGGTGGGTCCGAAAAAGTGAAGTGTTCCTTGTCGCGTGGCAAGTCACATGATGAAGACGGAACGTCAAAACCATTTTTGAGTGAATGGGAAGTTGACGTCATTTTCAGATCTAACATTAATTTATTAGATAAAATTCTTTTGAATTTTTTCAATAAAAATTATTGTGGGATTTTTTCAAATTTTGAGTTCCTAAGTGGTTTCCTAAAATTCGTACTTCTATCTTTAGTAATTAAACTATTCAAATAGTTTAATATAATATATATCCAACAGTTTTGAACTTGTCTCCAACGGATACATATTTCAAAAAGGTTGAAAAATTGTTTGAATAAAGTGTGTTCAAAAGTGCAACGGTACCTTTTTCAAACATTTTGAAAAAGTGTTCAAAGCACGGATATATCACTGTGCACCTGTTCAAATTTTGTGCACCTTTCACTTCTTTTGGAACCTGTTCGGGGCAGAGACTTTTGCCTATAAATACAGCCATAATTCCAGTAGTCTAGGATCATGGAAAATTAGTCTGCATAATTTTTTTTTTTTTGCTGTCCAATTATCATCTTTGGTGCATTATTCTCCATATTAGTTTTAGAATAAATATTCAGAGAGTTAGAACACAGGTTTGGTTCACCGAACAATTTGTTTTGGAGTGCTACTACAAATTGGTTAAGATCATTGTATCCTGGGAGATAGACGCTACTCAACCGTAAGCACCGTAGTGGGGCGAATCTGTCTTAAGGACAAAGTGTCACACACTCGACTTGGTCTTTGAATTATTTTTCGGTTCTACAAAATAAAAATCTGTAAGTTTATTTTATTTTGTTTGAATTGTTTGAATTTATTTTATTTACACAGAAGATTGTTCCAACAATCTTAAGACAGATTCGAATTTATTCTATTTTACAGAATTTTTCGTTTGTTTCTTTCTCTTTCTTTTTTTAAGAAAATTATTTTCTGTGGATTTCAAAATAATATTCTGGTTGGAAAAACAAATAGTGATTATATGCTATTTGACAGATAGTAGTAATATACTATCTATTTTTCTTTGACAACTAGTAGTACGATACTGGTGTCATTAACAATTCAGAATATTTTTGTGGAATTTTTTCAGAAATTAATTTTGGGTTTTAGAAATTATTTTCTGAGTTTTCCTTACTTAAAATTCTGTTTTAGTATTTTAATTATTGAAGTGTTACAGAAATTAATTTTCTGTGTGGAATTAATTTGGTTGAATAAATTTTATTTTATTTCAAATTAATTGAAAAAATAAAAGTTATTTTCTTATTTCTTTTATTTTACAGAATTTAATTTCCTGTGTGGAATTAATTTGGTTGAATAAAATTTTATTTTATTTCCAAATTAATTGAAAAATAAAAGTTATATTCTTATTTTTTTATTTTACAGAATTTAATTTCCTGTGTGGAATTAATTTGGTTGAATAAAATTTTATTTTATTTCAAATTAATTGGAAAATAAAAGTTACATTCGGTTTCTTTTATTTTTTACAGAATTTAATTCTGTGAATTTGGTTTAATTTTCTGTGTAGTGTAAATTCTAATTATAATTTTGTTTTATAAATTAGAATTGATGGCTACTGAAACTAATGCCCAACAAGTACTACTGTGGTGGCTGCAATGATGCCAACCCCTCTCTCCTGTTGTAACAGTACCGATAAATCACGGTGAAAAGCCAGAGAAGTTCTCAGGAACTGACTTTAAAGATGGCAACAGAAAATGTTGTTCTATCTTACAACTCTGAACCTGGCTCGTTTCCTCCGTGAAGATGCTCCTATCTTGAAAGAGGATAAAACCGACCGGCAAGTGGTTGCTGCGGTTGATGCCTGGAAACATGCCGATTTCCTTTGCCGGAACTACATCTTGAACGGACTTGACAACACATTATACAACGTCTACAGTCCTATCAAGACAGCAAAGGAACTTTGGAGTCTTTGGAGAAAAAATACAAAACAGAAGATGCCGGCTCAAAGAAATTTGTGGTTGGCAGATTCCTGGATTTTGTAATGGTTGATTCAAAAACTGTGATCAGCAAGTTCAAGATTTCCAACTCATTCTGCATGACATTCACGCAGAAGGCATGTCTCTCAGTGAATCCTTCCAAGTTGCAGCCTTAATTGAAAAATTACCAAAAGGCTGGAAGGAAGAATTCAAGAACTACCTCAAACACAAGCGCAAAGAAATTTCTATGGAAGATTAATTGTGCGTTTGAGGATTGAGGAGGACAACCGCAATTCTGAAAAGCGGGCTGGTAAGCATCCTATGGAGTCTAAGGCAAATGTGGTGGAACATGCTTCAAAAACCAAGAAACGAAAGTCTTTTGGAGAAAGTTCATCACAAGGCTCTAAAGGGGGGGGGGGGGAAAAAAAAAGTACAAGTTTAATGGCAAATGTTACATCTGTGACAAAGAGGGACATCGGGCCAAAGATTGCCGTAGCAAAGGCAAAAGCAAAAGAAGAACAAGCAAGAAGCCTGCTCAAGCCCATATGACCGAAGTGGACAAGATTTCCAATGGTGTAGATGACATCAATCTTTCTGCAGTTGTTTCCGAGGCAAATCTTGTCGAAAATCCTAAAGAATGGTGGGTGGACACCTGGTGCTACTCGCCATATTTGTGCCGACAAAAAGATGTTCACATCTTATTCTACAGTGGACAATGGTGAACAACTTTTTATGGGCAACTCCTCAACTTCCAAAGTTGAAGGACAAGGAAAGATTGTACTCAAAGATGACATCTGGAAAGGAACTCACTCTCAACAATGTGCTGCATGTACCGGACATTCGCAAGAATCTTGTTTCCGGATCTCTGTTGAGTAAGAATGGGTTTAGGCTAGTATTTGAGAGTGATAAATTTGTACTTACTAAGAATGGGATGTATGTAGGAAATGTTACATGTCTGATGGCTTTTCAAGTTAAATGTAATGACCGTTGTACCCTCAGTTAATAATAATACATCTTCTTCTTACTTGCTTGAGTCTTCAAATTTATGGCACATGGTAGACTAGGACATGTTAATTATGGATCTTTGCGTAGATTAATTAATATGGAATGTTTACCTAAATTTGACATTGATTCAAATCATAAATGTGAAATTTGTGTTGAGGCAAAATTATCTAAAACTCCTTTTCATTCAATTGAAAGAAGTACGAAGCACTTGAATTAATTCATAGTGACATTTGAGATTTTAAATCAATTTAAACTAAAGGTGGGAAAAAATATTTTATCACTTTTATAGATGACTATACTAGATATAGTTATGTTATTTAATTCGAACCAATGATGAAGCTTTGGAAACTTTCATTCAATATAAGAATGAAGTTGAAAATCAACTTGGTAAGAAAATTAAGAAACTTAGAAGTGATAGAGGTGATGAATATAAATCACCTTTTGGTGAATTTTATAAAGAACATGGAATAATTCATCAAACCACTGCTCTTTACTCACCTCAGCAAAATGGAATTGCTGAAAGAAAAAATAGGACTTTAAAAGAAATGATGAATGCCATGTTAATCAGTTCTGGATTACCTCAGAACTTGTGGGGGGAAGCAATACTTTCTGCTAATTATATACTTAATAAAGTACCCCGAAGAAAGAAAGTGAATCAAACACCTTATGAATTGTGGCATGGAAGAGTACCATCCTACAAATATTAAAAGTGTGGGGGTGTTTGGCTAAAGTGGCTATTCCTAGTCCTAAAAAGACTAAGATAGGTCCTAAGACCATTGATTGCATTTTCATTGGTTATGCCAAGAATAGTAGTGCATATCGGTTTTTGATTCATAAATCAGAACATTCCGAAATGCATGTAAATACTATTATTGAATCTCGGAATGCATCTTTCTTTGAACATGTATTTCCAAATAAGACTGGACAAGAGACTAGTAACAATAAAAGATCTCATAATGCTATTACTAGTCAGGATCAAGAACATGATCAAGAACAAGAGTTAGATCAAAATGAGGTAGAGGAACTTAGGCGTAGTAAACGTGCTAGAACCTCAAATCTTTTGGTCCAGATTTTCTAACATATTTGTTTAGAAATGAGCCTTTAACTTTTAAAGAGGCTATGTCTAGTCCGAAGCTCCTTTATGGAAAGAAGCTGTCAACAGTGAAGTTGAATCCATCTTGCAAAATCACACTTGGAATTAGTGGAGTTGCCACCAGGTTGTAAACCCTTGGGTACAAGTGGATTTTCAAAAGGAAAATGAAAGCGGATGGATCAATGACAAATACAAGGCAAGACTTGTGGTCAAAGGTTTTAGACAAAAAAAAGGTCTTGATTACTTTGACACTACTCACCGGTTACTAGAATAACATCCATTAGAATGCTAATTGCCATTGCATCTCTATACAATCTAGAAATTCATCAAATGGATGTTAAAACCGCTTTCTTAAATGGTGAGTTAGGAAAGAAAATTTACATGGAACAACTAGAAGGGTTTTTCTGTTCCAGGGAAAGAAAAGAAAGTGTGTAAATTGGTTAAATCATTATATGGGTTTAAAACAAGCGCCAAAGCAATGGCATGAGAAATTGACAAGGCAATGATGTCAAATGAATTAAAATTAATGAGTGTGACAAATGTGTTTATATTAAAAAACAGACAAAGGTTATGTCATTGTATGTCTTTATGTGGATGATATGCTCATCATAGGTAGTAATAATGATATGATTAAAACTACCAAGAAAATGTTGAAAAAAACATTTTGACATGAAGGAATGGGCATTGTGATGTAATTCTGGTATGAAAATTACCAAAACATCAGAAGATATGCTTTGTCACAATCTCATTACATTGAGAAAATACTTAACAAATTCAGCAAAGATGATGATCATCTTGCTAGAACACCTGTAGATGTTTATTTGTATCTTTCTAAGAATGTACATGAAAGCATTTCTCAATTAGAGTATGCCCAAATTATTGGAAGCTTAATTTACTTGATGAACTGCACTCGCCCGGATATAGCTTATGCAGTAAGTAAATTAAGTAGATATACGAGCAATCCGAGAGTAGAACACTGGAAATCAATTATAAGGGTTCTAAGATATCTCGATTCACTCGTAACATTGGGCTGAATTATACGAGATATCCAGCAGTACTTGAAGGGTACTGTAGACGTCCCCGAACGTCCCGGGAGAAATCCCGTTTTGTTCATTTGGGGTCACTACAGTTTGGACTCAATGTCACGGTCCTGTATCTAATCTCGTAGAGTGCAATGCAAGACCGATAAATCATCAAAGAGTCCAAATCCGGTAAATCGTTTTGGAAAACAGATTTTTAGAAAGAAGTGCCAAAACATGACTGCTTGCCAGATACAGAGTCGCCACCTAAATATTTATTTGGGGGAATTTAGAAAACCCTGACTCGTGCCTAAGGCCACGTGTCCGTCATCACCAAAGTTGTCTCGGCTTGGGAACTTGGGTACAATTGGGGAAGGTCAGCTATGAGCACCCCCGCTCGCCCGATCAAAGATCGGCCACTACTAAACAGATATCGAGTTTTGAAAACATTATGTGCTCTTATTCCAGTTAATTAGCTAATCTTTACTACGTGATGCGCACAGCAAAACAAGTATAGACTAGATTGCCTAATTTGGGACAAAGTATTGCATATCCGTTTGTTTGGAAATGGTTTGAAGTTTGCTACTCGCAAGTAGGCTAAAACACGGATTCCAATGAATTGTTCCAATTCAAGCAATCCAACCTTCACCTACAGGCATTCAGGAAGTTATATCACATAAGCAATTAGCCTCATGGCAAGCATGCTGTCATGTTAACATTCACATACATGCAAGATGCTAAAGTATAAACACTCGCAGTGTACTCCGAGCCAAAACAAGAAACTAGTTAGTAATCATGCATGATCCTAGTTCATGTTAGCAATGGCTAATGCAACGCATGCAAAATGCAACTAAGATAGGCTCGGCTGCCCTAAGAATGGCATGTGAAATGCGACAACTCGATACACGTATTCAAGTTGGAATTGAAATACTATGCAATTAGTATGATACGCCGAGCCCGGTGCGTGCAATACGAATGAAAACATGCTATCATAAGTATGCTAATTGAAACGTGCCCTAAGACTAACCATTGAAAGCAGGTAAGTAAAAGGGAGAAAGACGTGGGGTTGGAAGACATGCATCACACACACGCACGCTTATTACAAAATTTGCCCTCTCTCGGAGGGACCGAAAGAATAATACAAATTAACTAACTAACAAGCTAATTAATTATTACACAACACTTAACTAATTAAATGAATTAATTAAGCTAAGAAAGCAGTAAAGAGGCCTCGGGAAGAGGGATGAATGCATGCATGTTCGGTTTCGCTCGGAAATCCATTGCCATACTCATGCTGCCTCTGTTTACACTGCTCTGCACTTCTAAAAACTGCACAAGTCTCCAAGATGTTTCTGAACCACCTTCTGAGCACTATGGAAGGTCACCGGCCAAAAGGCAAGGCCACCGGCCATGGGAAACTGGTCATTGACCATGTGTGAGGCTCTCGGCCAACAATGCATAGCCAGCCGGCGCTGAAGATGGTCGATCGGCCATCTCTTCCTGCAGAATCCTGTTTTGCTGTAGCAGAAGGCAAACAGAGCATGTCAATGCATTTTCAAAGCAATGTTTGCACAACCACCCTCCTTATCATGTTTAAGACTCAAAGGAGTATGGTTTTCGACCCTCGGACCATCAATCACGCATTTCAATGCATGATAGCCAAAGAAGCCAAGTGTGCAACTCAATATGGAATGAAATGCACAAAATACATAAAGGGCCCCAACCTCTATCATGATTGATCAAGAGGCAAGAGATGCACACACAATGCAATGCAACCTAGGCAAGCAAGCAAGTATGCAAATAACTCAAGTGTGCAACAAATCTAATGCAAGATGAGCATGTTAACATGCAATATGCAATAGGCATACAACCTAGACATGTGAACATGTATAGCATGTAACAACATGCAAAATGAAACAAGCATGCAACAACATGGTGAGATGGACTTACACTAACATGGGTAGCTCTCAAGCATGCCAAAATCAGTGGCCAAATGTGTTGGGATGGTGGCTCGGAATGCACAAAGATGAAGCTCATGCAATGGTCCATAAATGAGGCATACAAGCACAACTCTCAAACGCATTTAAAGAGTGATAAATGCATGTGCATGACCATGAAACATGGACTGAAATTACACTACAAATGATGTCAAATCATTGAAATAGGCCAAGTAATGCATACTAAATGACTCAATACACAAAGCTTACAAGCAAGATTGAACCAAAGCTATGCAAAACAAGTCATGGGTGACCAAGACAACCAAAATCAGACCTCAAGCATACAAAAACATGGATAAAATCTTCTTGAAGTCAAGCCAAAAAGCATGCTAAAAAGACATGTCACAACATGACGCATGTTAGGCTATTTCATGGGATTGCATGGCAAGTGTATGGAGCATGCAAGGGCTAACCAAACCAAACCTAAACAAAGGTATGACATGATAAAATAAGCCCAAGAACATGCTGAAATGGACACAACATAGGCTAAAATGAGATGCTACTTCAAGGAGCATACAAAGCTAGTGTGTGTGATTTACACTACAAGTGTATGAGGCATGCAAGGGCCAACCAAACCAAGAAAAAATAGATCTAAGGCATGTTAAAACTACACCAAAAATCTACTGAGATGGCCCAAAAACAAGCTAGAAACACATGCTCAAACATGAGGCATACAAGACTAGTTTGCAAAATTTACACTACAAGTGTATAAACCATGCATGGAATGACCAAGATAGGCAAAAACAATGGCATATGACAGAAAAATAACCACAAATACCAGCTAAGACATGGCCAACATGAACTTAACAAAGGTGCTCACATATGAGGCAAATATGACAAGTATTGAAGACAACAAGGAGAGGGGATGGCCCTCTCTTTCTTAGGACCTCAAAACACCACCCCCACCACTGAAATCCCTCTAGATTTCAGTGGTGAGAAGGCCAATACAAGGTGGTCCCGAAGCTCACAAAAAAGGCACAAAAATGAGGCCAAACAAGGCCTAAGAGGGGGTAAACAACCCCAAACACAAAAGTGATCTTAAACAAACTTCAAAAGCATGCAAAAACATAACTTTTATCAGTTATAAGTTAAGCTCAAAACAGCATGAAAGATAGGCTAAAAGTGTGTACAAAAATGGGGAATAAAGAGGGTAGTTCTCACCCTTGATGCACAGTTGCAAAACCAGCAGGTTCTTGGACCAAGAACCAACTCTTTAACCTCTGAAAATGACCTCCAAGAACCTTAGATGAATGGTGGAGGTGTGTGGCTATGAGGTGTGGTGTAATAGGTCAAGAACAAGACCCTTTTGAACCCAAAATATAGAGATATAAAGAGAGATATATCTTGGAGCCTTAAACAAATTTTTGGAACCTCTCTAAAGGAGAGGGAGGCCCTCTCTTATAGAGAAACAAGAGGGTTCAAGCTTCTAGGAGAAGCTAGAGCAAAAGGTTCAAGCTTCTTGAAGAAGCTAGAGCAAAAGGTTCAAGCTTCCTCAGGAAGCTAAAACAAAGGTTCAAGCTTCTAGGAGAAGCTAGAGCAAAAGGTTCAAGCTTCCTCAAGAAGCTAAAACAAAGGTTCAAAAGGTTCAAGCTTTCTCAAGAAGCTAAAACAAAAGTTCAAAAGGTTCAAGCTTCCTCAAGAAGCTAAAACAAAGGTTCAAAAGGTTCAAACTTCCTCAAGAAGTTAAAACAAAGGTTCAAAATCCTCCATACACGTGTATGGAAGATAGGGTCTGTGTCAGCTGGCACAAAATATCTGCATAAAGCAGATGAACAGGGTTCGGCCAGCAAAAAAAAAATGGCCGATCAACCAACACCACGGCCGACCGACTAAATAAAGTGCCGATCGGCCAATACACTTGGCCGGTGGCAAGAAAGCAAGGCCGGTGGCCTCAGGCCATGGCCGGTGGGTTAAGGGGGGTGGCCAACAAGCCACTTCCTATCCTCAGGTGCAAAAACCACAAGTCCTTGGTCCAGCCAAGCACAAAACAGTCAAGTTGAGAGATCCTAAGGCAAGGCGCGCAACCGAGACCTCCGAGAACTCAAAACGAACACAAACATGGATGATCACCGAGTGTTCAAACGGTGACGTCCAAGTCTTGAGGACGGTCAAAAATTGTGTGTCTACAGGTACTGTGATGCAAATTGGATATCGCATACTAGAGACTCAAAATCCACCAGTGGGTATGTCTTTACTCTTGGTGGGGCGGCTGGAAATGGAAATCTTCCAAACAGACTTGCATTGCTAGGTCTACTATGGAATCAGAATTCATAGCTTTAGACAAAGCAGGGGAAGAGGCAGAATGGCTTCGCCACTTCCTTGAAGATATTCCAATATGGCCAAAACCGGTGCCTGCTATATGCATACATTGCGATAGTCAATCAGCAATAGGTAGAGCACAGAGTCATATGTATAACGGTAAGTCTAGACACATTCGTCGTCGACATAATACCGTAAGACAACTGCTCTCTAATAGAATTATTTCCATTGAATATGTTAAGTCTAAAGACAACATAGCGGATCCACTAACCAAAGGGTTAGCAAGAGAGTTAGTTGAGAATTCATCGAGGGGAATGGGACTTAAGCCTATTACATAAGAGTTACCACAACGGCAACCCAACCTAGTTGACTGGAGATCCCAAGATCTAGGTTCAAAGGGACAACCGAGTTGTGAATGACTCAGAAGTATCACTGGGGAGTCTAACTCCTACCCATTTCTTTGATGAAATAGTGATGTTTGCAGTGTTTGAGGTTAAGTAAAATTTTAATGATTCTTATATCTAGGTAAACCTAGTGGAGTATGGTAGGATACTCTTCATAAGCATCACCTATGTGAGTATGAACTGGGCCAGTTCTGTGAGATTTGTGAAGGACTACAATTCTCTAGAGCACTCATGAAAGACCAGGTTGTTCAGGGCCAAAATGAACACAATAGTGAGAACTAAACTGTGCTTGGGAATATACTGTGTGAGTTCTATTGTCTTGGCTTACACAAACGGCTGAACAGTTCAAGACATCATGTTCACTGGTTAGCTAGTAAATCCGATAGTGTCTCACAAGGGAAGGTTCAAAGCCAAAAGCTACCAATCCTTTGCAGAATATTTTCAATTTTTGTACTCTCTGAAATTAGATTATGTTGTTGCATTTTCTCTCCGTCAAATTCCATTCATGTGGGGGATTGTTGGAAAAATGGTTTAATATAGGCATATTTTTTAGCCCAATTTTGAGTGGGCCTCAAACGTCTTTTGGGGTGGGTCCGAAGAGGTGAAGTGTTTGGTGGTGGGTCCGAAGAAGTGAAGTGTTCCTTGCCGCATGGCAAGTCACACGATGAAGACGGTACGTCAAAACCATTTTTGAGTGAATGGGAAATTGATGTCGTTTTTAGGTCTAACATTAATTTTTTAGATAAAATTCTTTTGAATTTTTTCAATAAAAATTATTGTGGGATTTTTTTAAATTTTGAGTTCCTAAGTGGTTTCCTAAAATTTGTACTTCTACCTTTAGTAATTAAACTATTCAAATAGTTTAATATAATATATATCCAACAGTTTTGAACTTTGTCTCCAACGGATACATATTTCAAAAAGGTTGAAAAACTGTTTGAATAAAGTGTGTTCAAAAGTGCAACGGTACCTTTTTCAAACATTTTGAAAAAGTGTTCAAAGCAACGGATATATCACTGTGCACCTGTTCAAATTAATTTGTGCACCTTTTCACTTCTTTTGGAACCTGTTCGGGGTAGAGACTTTTGTCTATAAATACAGCCATAATTCCAGCAGTCTAGGATCATGGAAAATTAGTCTGCATAATTTTTTTTTGCTGTCCAATTATCATCTTTGGTGCATTATTCTCCATATTAGTTTTAGAACAAATATTCAGAGAGTTAGAACACATGTTTGGTTCACCGAACAATTTGTTTTGAAGTGCTACTACAAATTGGTTAAGATCATTGTATGTTGGGAGATAAACGCTACTCAACCGTAAGCACCGTAGCGGGGCGAATCTGTCTTAAGGACAGAGTGTCACACACTCGACTTGGTCTTTGAATTATTTATTCGGTTCTACAAAATAATACTGTAAATTTATTTTATTTTGTTTGAATTGTTTCAATTTATTTTATTTACACAGAAGATTGTTCCAACATGATTAACTTTATGATATCTTGAATTGAATTGGCATCAGGGTTCTTCACAATCTGCCATCCTTGGTGAAGCGACCATCAACTTGCTGATTATGCTGATGCACTGAAGCCTTCTGCCATTGCACTGCCTCTACATGGATGTAAGTCTAGAACTATTTTACATGTGAGACACTTCTATTAGTTCTTTAAGCTTTTAAACATATACCCTTTTCAATTGTAACCAGTGGCCAAGTTGAATGTATTAGTTGAGCACAAACATCAAAATTCAAATGAAGAATTTTGAATTTATTGCGCTTCTCATTACTTGGATTGGGATTTTTAAAGTTTCTATTCAACTTAGCAGCCACCTAGAAGTAAACATGAATTTTTAATTGGATTCTTAACTCTATCTGCTTTTTGGGTTGTTCATTATACTCCATTTGGTTTCCTAGAAAATCTAGTAAAGAGAAGGAAAATTTTGAATTTATTAGGTTTCGCATTACTTGAATTGGGAATGTAAAACGTTTTACTCAACTTAGCGTAGTACAAGTAGATAGCATTAGTTAATTGAATTCTTAATTTTGTTGTCTGTTTGGATTATGGGAAAATCGAAGCATTAGTTACTATCCTCTCTCTATGTACTTCTTGGGTTTTTTATTATACTCCATTTGGTTGTTGATTATACTCCATTTGATTATACTCCATTAATTACTCCTTTTATCAGTAGCACATCTACACCAATACCAACCCAAACCAAGCATAGCAAGACAGATACCACAATAGTTTAGCACTCCACACTACCGCAGTTATAGGAAAAACTAAAAAACTACACTTTTCTGGTGAATTAGCACTCCACACTAAAAAACTACACTTTTCTGGTTAATTAGCACTCCACACTACAACAGTTTAGCACTCTTCTGGTTAATTATAGGAAAAACTACACTTTTCCCTCTTGACCTATTACTTTAGTATCTTACTCTACCCCTCTCAACTAAAAAACATTACACTTTGTTGCATTGAACTATCAATTTGGATCATTGTGAACCTTTTGTAAAAGATTCATTACTTAAATAAAAAGGAAAAATTGATAGACATTTCAAACATTGTGAAATGCTTACAATAACCTTATTTACTTTTTTCCTAATTGTCTTCTACCCATGGTAGCACCCATAGTTGTTGACGTGGGTAGAAGAAAAGAGGGAAGGTGAAAGAGAGAAGGGGAGAGAAGAATAAGGTCATTTTAAACATTTTACAGTATATGAGATGTCTTGTGTATGGCACATGACATCTCATATAGGCGAAAACGGTGATAGGACAAAAATATAGGCGAAAACGGGCTGTATGGCGCAAAAAATTGGAAATAGCCTCGAAATAACCCTGAGATCATAACGGTTAGCTCGGCCTAGATTAAAGAAATTTGTGAGAGCAAGCGGCGAGTCGATAGGATGCATGGTTAGATATTTAGACAAAAAAATGTGATGAAAAAAAAGGAAAAAATGGGCTGTTTGGGGCCAAAAATTGGAAACAGCCTCGAAACAGCCCCGATATCATAACGGTCACTTCGGCCTAAATTAAACAAACTTGTGAGAGCAAGCGGAAAGTTGATACAACGCATCGTTACATATTTAAACAAAAAAATGTGATAATCCTAACCTCATATCTTCCACTCCCCTCTCAGACTTACCCTCCTCTAAGTAAAAGTTCAACCAAAGAATTTTGAATCCAGAATTAAAAAGCCTCATTGTTACAGCTCCAAGAACCTATCAATGCATATGAAGGCCCTCCATATGCAAGAAATAAGTACAAAATATTCTCTCTTCAAACCTGTAGTGAAAAAGAATCTACTAAAGCTGCCAAAGCCAAGTCTGGTCTATCCATGTTCCATGAAGGGGTAGACATGTACCTCAATTTGACACAATTTTGTGAATACTTTGGCTGCATTTTTTTTTTCTCAACAGACTCTGGCTGCATTTTTTAAAATTTAATTTAATTTAATTAATTTATTTTTTATTTTTTTATACTTTGGTTGCATTTGTTCAAGCTATTGCAGTACACAACAAGATAGGTACAGAAATGGAAGAAGAATTGGGGTAACAAGTTTCCTAATATCCTAAGTTGATTACCATACATTACATGCATTAAACCCCCAACTTCTTGTATAAATTTCAGGTGGATTATGAGGTTAATATATGTACTGGCAAATTGGAAACTTTAGACCGTTGTGGTAAAGTACATTTCATGTCTAATCTTTCCATGCTGTTGCAGTGGTCTCCATATTCAACAGAAGTAGAACTTCTGCAACAAGTAAGCCTCTACTTTGTTGGTATTTATTTATTTATATTAGCGTACCATAAAGAATTGCACTCGACAGGAAATTTTGATAACCACTTACTAAGCAAGACAATATTTTTCTGTACAATATGCCCCAAAACAAGAGCCCCTATACACTCAGGGAGAGAAATCACATCCCAATTAATCAAATGGTTCTTTTCACTTCACCACTTCCTTCCCACTACATCCCACCAAAAATCCCTCATCAATTTCTCAATTTTATTTGCCGCACTCACTCATTATTGCAAGTTGGCATGTAAGAATGGCATTCCTGAATTAATTTTTTTGAGTAGAAAATAAAAACAAAAAAAAAATATATGATTTTTTGTATTTTCTTTATTTTAATACAGGAAATAAGGAGCGAAGAACTACACAATGAAGTTTGCCAGGTGTTGCATGGTTATAAATAGGTCAGTGGTGTTTTTGTTCTCTGTCAGTAATAAAAACAAGCACTTTTTGAATTATGTGTTTTATTTATTTTTATTTTTTTTGGGGAGGGGGGGGGAGGGAGAAACAGATTCAAGATGTGGCAGGAGTTGAACTATGCGGGACCTTGAAAAATGTTGTGGCATTGGCAGCAGGTTTTGGCAGTCCACTGTTTGTTTCGCTTTCAAGTATTATTTACTATGTTTTATGAGTTAATGAAACGATTTGATGTAAAATTGAACAGGTTTTGTGGATGGTTTGGAGATGGGAAATAACACAAAGGTAAGGCCAAAAAAAAAAAAAATCATAGGTGCTTTAAACTCATTGTTCTAAGTCCACACACATTACCTTCGGAAAATTTTGCATTTTGACCGTTTATATGATTAGTAGGCTGCAATAATGAGAATTGGTTTGAGAGAAATGAAGGCCTTTTCCAAGTTGCTGTTCTCATCTGTCAATGATAGCACCTTTTTCAAAAGCTGTGGTGTGGCTGACCTTATAACAACTTGCTGTAAGTAGCTAGATAGATTTCTTTGCTTTCCTAGTTCTACAAATTTTGCCTTTATAACATCGGTTGCTCATGATAGAAACATGCAACCTTATTATGTTGTTTTGATATGGCAGTAGGGGGAAGAAACAGGAAATGTGCGGAGGCTTTTGCTAGGAATGGCGGGAAAAGGTATGCATCTGTTAGATCCATTTAGTGCTCAAAAACTTTTAGTAGAGATTAATCACTAATCATGTTTGGCCTTGTTGGTCTTCATCTGCAGGTCTTTTGATGAGCTTGAAGAAGAGATGTTGCAGGGCCAGAAATTACAAGTAAACACAAAAATAGTTATAGTGAAGAGCAGCACTGCTATTAGTTAAAGAATAAATAAATAATAACAGACTACTAGGGTTAATGTCTTGTGCTTGAATTCTTATCAAAGTAAATGTGTACAAAGAGGGTTTATGAGATGATTGAAACACTTCAGAATCTAGCTGAAAACGAAATTGTTTTGAAAAATGTGTACATTCATAATCTTGAAAAACAAGCTTGAACTACCTGCTTGTGTTGACATTTTGTGCGTTGTTTAATTTTGAGCGAGAAGACCAAACGGCTTGGTGATGTTTTTCCTAGCACAGGCCAAATTATTCCCTAGTTTTCATTGAAGCTTGAAGCCAATTTATTGTAATGTTTAAGGCTGCCCATGGATTGACTGTCACAATGATATTTGGTTTGGACTGAAGGTCGAAACTGATGATTGCAACTTAGATATGGTGTACGGGGTTGTGATTTTTCAAGCATTTTCCATGAGTTTTTTTTGCCTTATCCAGGTTTCGAATTTAAAAAGAGTTTACTACATCTCATTCAAGATTTTTGATTTATATTTTTCCCAGCTTGGTCAGAGTCTTGTATACACCTTATTGGCAAATAGATTCCAGTCTGTGATTTCCATAGATTTTGTTGAAGAGGTCAAAATGTTGATTATTATAATTTGTTTTTCTTCATATTTCACATTTGGGCATGGGGATCGTTATTGCCATTTGGAGGTGGAGCGGAATTTTTGTTATCACTGAAATCTCATTTAGCTATAATATTCGAGCAAAAGTGAATCGGTATCATTGAAATCTTATTTTGCTATAATATTTTTTGGCTTTCCTGGGTGTATCATTGTATTGTTTGCTGTCTTTCTTATTTATTTATTTTTTATTATTATTTTGCTAATTTACATATCAGTGCACATTTATTCTTGTACTGATTTAGAGGGTGACTAGACACTGTACAAAAATGGAACTCCTCTGTTTTATTTTTATTTTTTTGTTACATTTTAAATGAAATCTATATCTGTTTCATTTTAAATATGCTGAATGTTGATTTTAATTTATTTTTTACAGTATTTTGGAGTGATGTTTTTGTCTAATATAAACATATTTACGCATGTCACTCACATTATATATATACACGTTAAAACATAAGCTCGTAATGTGTAATATCATATTTTGTTATGTAGTGCAGAAAGTGAGGACATTTCAAGACCTTTCAAGACATGACACCATAGGAGCGTGCTAAATTGTTGACTCAAGTTGCCACTTTCTTAAGAAACAAGGTTTCAACGGATAATTTAGGGGAGGGGAATCCCTAGATTGCCTTGTTGGTAAGTCTATCTTGCTTTATCTTTTCATTTTTCTCATGTTGGTTAGTATATATTGGTTAAAACACAACTGTTTAAGAAAGTTACACTTGCAACATTGTTAAATTGCTATTACAAACTTTGAAACATTGAAAATGATCATAACATACTAAAAGGCTTAGTTTTATATTGTTTTTGTCGATCTATCTTAGTTCAAATTTTGTGAAATTGAAAATCCATTATAAACAATCAACCCATATCAGTATTCTCATTTCTTTCTAAGCAAAGTTAGAGAAACAGTGAGCAAGATAGTAAAGTTGTATCAAAGGGACATCCACTGGTAGATAGTGAAATTTGTGGAGATAACTGGAGTTAGTAGAACAAAGATCCAAGTTTCATTGAACCATTCTATATGACAATAAAACTCATCATGTTGCTTGATTGTTTTCAATATTAGCAGGTTCATAGTTGTTCATATAACTTGCAAGAGCTTGCCCCAATTAGATTAGCTGTTGTTTTGTGATTTAATACAAATGAAAGTCAAATTTCGGTAGAAAATGCATTTTTGCTAAATTGGTAATTGATAATGTATTAATGTTTTCCTTTTTTATTTTCTTTGCAAATTGATTTTTGATGACATTTGGAAGCATACTTGGACGCACGGTTAGATATTTAGACAAAAAAATGTGATGAAAAAAAGGCGAAAACAGGCTGTTTGGGGTCAAAAATTGAACACCACTTATCTTTCCATACCTTTTTTTTATCTAATTTCAAAGCAAAGGTGAAATTTTTTTTTTTTACTCGTTGGAATAATTTTCGGTCTTTGTTCCATACCATGACTTAAGTAAAATATAACACGTGGGGTAGTATAGGGTTTACAATGATCTTTGTACAATTTTAGTGGGCTAGTTAAAGGAGATACATAAATCTCAAAGACAATATGCTTTTAGGTAACCCAATAAATGAATAAGGACAATGTGGTAGCTTAGGCAGGTGCACCAACATACCCAAACAGTGGGCTATCAAATTCTGCAATACTTTGTAAGACTAAATTCCAAAAGAACATAAACTGATGTAATGAATTTTTAGTTGAGGTTCCACTCAGTGATCCACAATAAACATTTTATCATATTGTTTAAGTTAACAAAAATGAATTACTTACCCAAACAAAATTAAAAAGTTATTACTGAAAAGACACTGTTTGGTGTTGGCCCCAAGTCTTCAGAATTAGGAGGGGAACCTGATCTCTAGTTTCTATTAAGTATTAATTAGCTAGATGTAACTGCCTCTAAACAATGTGATAAAAAATGCAAACACCGGCCGTTTGAATTTCGCTTCAATTTGCCCCTTCAGTATGGTTAGACACTCGCGTATGCCAATATGTATAGTTTATATTTGCTAGTTGAGAAGTCCATTGCATATTATTGTGAACTGTTGTTTTATTTAATTATTTTTGACTTGTTCTTCTTTGAATTACATTAGGTCCATTCAAAAAACTAAACAATGAAATACAAAAATGGTAATGCTATAGACATAAGAATGTTGTTGTTTTATTTATTAGTTGATAATGATAGTCATTTAATTTGCTAATGTGACCTTAACTTTTCATGGACATTTTTCATTATTTGTTTAATTTTACCTGACATTATTTCTCTTTTTCTTTGGTACAGATGGATGAACTCGTGCACAAAGCCAAATTGTACAGTACAAATTGGCACTTTTTGTATTTTTGGAAGGATTATATATTTTTGTATAGATGTATATGGAAAATATTAGAGTAGACTAGTAGTTATATTTTTGGATACACTAGTAGTTATATTTTTGGATGTGTGTGTATGAAAAATATTTGGTAGACTACTAGTTATATTTTTGGGTTGATGCACATGGATAAAAATTTAAAACATAATAATAAGTACTTGTTATGTTTTAAATTTTTATGTTAAATGAAATATGTAGTTTGGAATTATTTGTGGATGAAAATTTATAATAGTTGCTGACTTTAATTAAACAGGTTCAGAAATGGTTGATATATGTATTTTATTGAATGCTCATGATTCAATTTATTTGTTGGTTTGAATGATTTTTGCAAATTACAGATTATATTGAATAAATTGGATGGATTATTATAAATTACAGGTTTATTTTGTTGGATGTTGGCGACCAAATTTTGGTTTTGTTTTTCTAGTTTTGGCGACCAATTGATTAGTCGGGAAAGATAAGTTATACTTTTGCCGACTAAATAAAGTAGTCGGTGTATCATCAAGCACATAAAATTATTAATTCTGGCAACCAAAGGATTTGGTCGCGCATAGGTCTATTGCCGACTAAAGTTTTAGTTGCACAAACATTTCTTTTGGTGACAAACATGTTTGGTCGTGGAATGTGACAATTGGCGACTAATTATTTTGGTCGTGGAATGTGACAATTGGCGATCAAACTAAAAGGTCGAAGAATGTGACAATTGGCGACCAAAATTTTTGGTCGTAGAATGTCGCAATTGGCGACCAAAATTTTTCAGTCGTGGAATGTCACAATTGGCGACCAAACTTTTTGGTCGTTGAATGTGATAATTGGCGACCAAACTTTTGGGTCGTAGAATGTCGCAATTGACGACCAAAATTTTTCGGTCGTGGAATGTCACAATTGGCGACCAAACTTTTTGGTCATTGAATGTGATAATTGGCGACCAAACTTTTTGGTTGTGAAATGTGACAATTGGCGACTAAGATATTTGGTCGGAAAAATATCACTTTTCGCGACCAAAGTGTTTTAGCGACCAAATGGATTAGTCGCAGTAATGACATATTTAGCGATCAAAAATTTAGTCGGCAAATCCAACTTTTCCCGACCAACCAAAATTTTGGTCGCGAATTACTTTTGCCGACCCTCAATTGGTGATCAAAGTAGCGACCAAAAAAATTGGTCGCGGATAACTTTTGCCGACTAAAAATGGGCTTTTAGCGACCAATTTTTTGGTCGGCAAAGGTGTTATTTCTTGTAGTGCGTGTACAAGCAGGTTGGCCGCGTTATTTGGTCAAGGTCGTTAATTTAATCAATTAGCTTCACGAATGTTTTAAGAATTTTATTAAAGTGTAATTTAAAGCAAACGTTAAATAGTTAACTTTTTTTTTTTTTTTTTTGTATATATTCTGTTTATATATATTTTAACATATGTACCCTAATTATCATGCTAACAAGATGTGTTTTTAATAAATTAAATTTCAACAAATGTGTGCATGTGTAGTTGTAAGCACACCTTACCTTAGCGTGTTCCATTACAATTTCATAATCTAGAGAAAACTTAAATCCTGGCAAAATGAAAGAATTGAACTTGAGACTACAATGTTCATATTTTGCTTTTAGTGTGTGCCTGAATGTCCTTTCATTTGGGTTTGTGAAATACAAAAATTCTAATAGCGATTGTGTAATCAATTATTGACACCAAAATGTTTGTATTCCAAAACCTTGTGATTCACTTCGCATGTAAAATGTGGAACTAATTGCTAACGCTGGTCACATTTGACACGTCTAGAACATGAAGAGGTGGCAAGAAAGAAAAATCTTGGAAGATTTTCTGGATAACCATTCTTATGTGGAAACCTTATCTTCGTCTTCTTCATGTGGGGTTTATTACTTGCATTCATTGTAGCGTCCTCCAAGAAAGTGTTCAATTTGAATGTGGTCACTACAACATATAAGACTTTTGGCGACCAATTATTTTGGTTCCTAAAACTATTATTTTGGTCTCTAAATAGTTTTGGTGACAAAATTAATTCCGTCACTAAAACAGTCACTAAAAGTGCATCTAGGAAAGTCTTTAGCGACAAATTTTTGAAAATGTCACTAAAAATGACAATTAGCGACCAATTTTATGTTGTCACAAAATGTTTAATTTTACAAGACTAAACATTTGGTCGCTAATACTTCGTCATAAAATGTCCCAATTTGGTCGCAAAAAACAAAATAATGACATTTTTAACGACAATGATATTTGGTCGCTAAAAGACATATAACTTTCTCTACCACATATTTTCGTCGCTAAAAATCAAAATTAAAATTTTGTAATCATTTAATCTCATAGCTTAAAATGCACAAAATTAAATGTCATCCAATCATATTAAAAAAAAATTAACATTCACATATCAAACGCACTCTATTCCCAAACCATAATGAGTATATAGAAAGTAAAATTTTACAAAAATTAAAACTGAAAGTTTCCAAATTCAAATCAAAGTAGTAACAGTTTAAATGAAGAATAGCAATAGTTTCTTCAAAGAGAATCTCTAAAAAAACATTTTCTCAACATCAATATCAGGCTTTATATCAGACAGCCTTGGCACAAGAGGCTTCAAGCTGTACTTAGGTGTGACACCCTTTGGACATCCCTGCAATCCAAAATTCAAAAAGAAAAATCAAATAATAAGAATCAACACAACATAACCTCATTAAATAATCAATAGTCATTCATAATCAAATAAGTTACAAATAATGAAAAAACATGTTATCTCAGTGTACTTGGAGTAGTAGTGAGCTATAATAAGAATCAACTATAATAAGAATCAACACAACAAGAAAGTGAGTCACCTAGAATCAACACAATAAGGTTATCATAATCTAAGCACGTTATCATAATAAAATCCGTGCTAGAAGTATCCAAGCATGAAGATTGTGATGTAACTTCATGCATAGATGCTGATGCTGATGCTGATGCTGATGCAGCTGCAGATGTTGATGCAGATGTTGTTGGGGGCACAAACTTCGACGTAAATGAAGAAATTGACTGAGTTGATGTGGATGCAAAAGATGTAGCTGCTAATTTGTTGGGCACATAGCCTCCCCGTCCTCTACCTCTAAAAATCAATAACAAGAACAATAAAAGTGATAAAAAGAAGTCAATTTACTGCATAAAAAGATGTAGCTGCTAATTTTTGCAATTCTGTTTTCTTTGTTTGTTCTGTTATGTGTATATGTGCATTTGTGTGTGTTTATATAAACATCTAACGTTGCTTTGCATTTGATATGCTTATCTTGTTAATATGTGCAGTGTATATGCTGCAAGCCCAAGAAATGTAAGGAGTGCCATAAAATTTTAATGGATAAAACTGCTGGTGATGGGGCTGATAGTGCTGAAGATTCAGGAAAGTAACAAGAATGAGAGTAAAGGAAAGGTGACGATGAGAAGCACAAGTTTTGACAATGGTGGGTTTCTTTTGAATATGGTTTTTCCATTTTCTTTTGGATTGAAGAAGAAGAAGAAGAACTTGACAACAAATGGTTTGGGATCAAAAGTTTCACCAAAACCTGATAAGGAATGGTGCAAGAAAAGATCTTTTGGTTCGAGCGAGACAGTGGCCGGTGCGGTAAGAAGCAATAGTGGCAGCAGTGGCAGCAGCGGAAGCAGAAACAGCAGCCGCAGCAACAGCAACAGCAACAGCAACAGCAGCAGGAGCAGGAGCAGGTATGCTAATTTTCAAGAAAAATGATTCATCACATGAACAATTAAGTTTTTTCTTTTTTTTTCCCCCAACTTATTTAGATCTAATTGGTTCAATAAGTTAAACTAATATTGATGTTTGGATTAGATCAAAATTGGAGACAGTTCCAGAATTGATTAAATCAGAATAACACTTTTGAGTTTTAGGGTCTCTTATTTACTAAGTCTTAGTCTTCTTCTTCTTCTTTATATTATTGTTATTGATATTATAAATATTATGAAAATTATTAAGTTAGGAATTAAAGACTTGTTATGTGACTACAGATCATGAGATGGGGGTTGTTCTGTTATCTGGACAAAATTTCCTTATTTCATAATTCATTTCTTTCATTTCAATAAAAAAGGAACAGAACAATGAATAATTAATGATACTAAAAGCCCAGAAAAACAGTTTGTTTATTTGTAACAACTACCAAATAAATTTTTATTTTTCCATCTATAACATATTATGTACATTGAACCCCAACTTTCCCATAACCTGGTTAATGTGAAAATATCATATTATTAGTCAAAGTCTCTCTTGGAAAAACAGGGCAGGTGGGAAGGAAGATAAGTAAAATTACAAATAAAGATCTAAGAAAATTCTCTTTACACATCCCATTAAAAAGTGTGTATCATACGTTCTAGTCGTGCAAATTGTGATCTTTGTTATGAATAACGTTGGTGCTTAGTTATGAAGTTTTGTGGTGGTCAAATTTATGTTTAACTTGATTACGAGACTTTGGTTGTGTTTTTACTTATGATCCAAATTGATTTTGATTATGAGATTTTGTGTCATGAGTTGAAGTAATCTTTGTTATGAGGTTTTGTAGTGTTTTGTTGTGAATCCAAGTGACCTTAGTTATGAGGTTTTTATGGTGTGTTTTTTAGGAACCAATTTGGTTTGTTACGCCTCAAATTGATAGAAATTATGAATCATTGTATAATAGCATTTCCCAAAGATATATGACTCCACATGCTTCATTATTGGTAACTTGGTTAAGTTAGGAGAGAGAGAAAAGATGAGAACAAAGTCCATGAGACACCCATAAAACTAGTCTTCAAAAGTTCTTTATGACATTTTTACACACATTTCATGAGCATTGATCAAATTTGTGTTAGACATTGTATCTACAACCCTAGCTAAGTGTTAGACAACATTGAATCTACTAGGACAAAAAGAGAGAGTAGCAGAATAGCAATTCAAATTCAACTGAATGGCTTTATATTTCATCATTTAAGAAAGGTGTAGCAGAATAGCTATTCAAATTCAAAATATGATGGCTTTATATGAAATCAAGTACCTATATAGCTCTGAATGAATACAGAATTTCAAATTCAAGCAATTTGAATGAATATAGAGGAGTATATATATAGATATGTACATGTATATATGATGTGTCTGTGCAGAGAGAAAGAGATTGAAAACATACCAAATCGCTATTTACCTTCGGATTGAAGCCAAAGAACTCAGATCGATTCAGAAATGAGGTGAAGATCGATTTTGATACGAGGCGGCACAAAGATCGATTCGGATTGAAGCTGAAGATCGATTGAGTCCTAGCTGAGATCGATCGAAGCTGAAGATCGATTGATTGAGTCCTAACTGTTTTGAGCACAAAGATCGATTGATCGATCGAAGCTGAAGATCGATTGATTGAGTCCTAGACAAAGGAAATAGCTGAGATTGATTGAGCCCTAGCTGAGACCGATTGTAGTGAAGGAAGGAATCCAGCTTAAGAATGCACGTATTTGACAACTGAAGGAGGGATCGATCGAGTGAAGCGCGTATTTGACAACCTTTAGCAACCAAATTAATTCGTCTCTAGCTTTTGCCTACCTCACACACGGGGTCAAGTGCTCAAATCAACATAAACTTTAACTTTTTTGGTCACTAAAAGTCTTCAAATAATTTTTTTTGGGCTATCATAAAATAATATACGGTATTTGTATAATTTTCTTTTCAAATTTATTTTAGTCTCTAAATGATGGTTTTTAGAGACTAAATTCAATTGGTCTCTAAATATTAGTCCCTAAATCACTAATTTCTTGTAGTGGATGTTATTTATTATTTTATCTTCTCAAATCAATTATTTGTAGATTTTGAAAATCTCTCTATCTCTCTCTCGCTTTCTCACTAATACATTTGGGGTAGTGTTCTTGCACGACAATACTTTTCCTATAATAATAATGATAATAACATTTTTGACCCATTAAGAGGTCTATGAAGGCGTTCGCTACGACTTGAGTGACAACATTAATAATGCTAGTGTTGTCATTATCGCATCATCTAACCAATCTTAATTTTTTGAGGAAAAACTTTATAATTTTGAAATGAGAAATGTTAGAGATCTCAAATATTTTACCAAATGTTCTATCAAATATTTCATATAAGTATGAGATTCACGTGATGTAAGTCTCATACCCATATAAGATATTTGATAGAATATTTAGAAATCTTAACATTTTTTCTTTGAAATGTCTAAAGAATTTTTAGGTTTACGTGGAGAAAGCAAAGAGGATTAAGAATTCAATCTTTCAATTGTAAATGTTTGACTAGGATTATAGTTCGAGTGATTTACAAGATGTGTAAGTGCTGGTATGGGGTTTTGAATTTGAGTCTATAAAGAGATATCTGTAGTGGCAGAGCCACAGCTGGTCCAGGGGTAACGTGCCCCTCATGGGTTTTGGAATTAATTAATTATTATTATTATTATTTTTTACAAACATAAGGAAAATATTTTAAATAAAAAATTATAAAATATTATTTAGAATGAAATATCAATGACATTTTTAAAATTATGAGAATAATAATTGTTTTTTTTTATATTGAAAATAAAGATATTACGATAAGTCATATTATTATCTATGAAAATTTCAATATAATGGCGATATTTATCATTATTAACATACAATTATAATTAATCTCAATGAAAATTTGAAATTTATTGAATTGTTAGTTACATTTGACATGTGGGGTTCATCCTCTATGTGTTACTTTACTATTGGTTGGTGATATCATATGTCAATGATGATGTGGTATTACTATTATATTGAATTTTTATTGAAATTTTGTATAAAAAATTACTTTATTATTATATAATTTATTTTAAAACTTATATTCATGACTTTTTTATTTTATTTTATTTTATATATTGTCCATGATGTATTAATTACAAATAATATATATATATATATCTTTCTTGAAGTTAATCGTAAAAATTTATGTAAAATATTTTTGTAAAAATTTTCAATGTTATAATTAGTAAGTGTCTCCTCTGATTTAATTTCTTACCTCCACCACTAGATATCAACATGCATTGTATTTTAATTACTAGCAAGCAAACATGTTACATTGTATCCAAATAAATAAAAATTGAAAAAAGAAATTTATTGTAGAAGTCTACTAATATGCAAGAGTAATTTTTGCATGTGGATAAGGTATATGTCATGTGGTACTTTTTACTATTGTGATTTGTTTTGATAGTAGGTCCTCTATATTTATGTTAGGTGGCATACAAAAATTTCTCAATATGTAGGGTACAAAATCTCTTAGTAAAATTTAATTCTTTAAATTGTACAAGTCTACTAATAGAAAAATATATTGAGTGTAATAGTAATATCATTCTATATACTCTCACCAATCAATAAGAAACCGCAAATCTACTACTATTATAAAAATGTGAAGAGCATACTTTGTTTTCTTTTTCTTTTCTTTTTTTTTTTAAATCCCAATTTTATCCTTTCAAATTTATTATATTTTCTAATAGTCATGAACAATTCTATATAAACCAATTGTCTCTTTATTTTTAGAGTTGAATACTCAAAAATGATATATCTTCTTCCAAGAGTCTTATATAAATATAAACAAATCGCCTCACTTATAAAAAAAAAAAAGAAAAAAAGATGTCATTCCTCTATTTTTTTTACATTGATGATGATTGAAGAACAAAAAACAATTACTCTTTTTTATTTCCTACGTCTGCTTCTAATATGCTGATATACATAATATTTACAATTATCTATCATAGATCAAATCACTGTGAATAATTTTAGTTGAATGTTAAAGTTGTATGTATTCGTTCGAATCTAAACAAAAGAAAACGCATGTGTTTTTAAAATAAAAATTTGTGCTGAATCTCAAAAATTCACAGGTTATCTTCATTTCTTTTTTTTTTTTAAATTATATCTTATGAACTGTAATATTTTTTCATATTTTTTCAGTTGTAGTGATTAAAGATAGTGGAATTTTTTCATATTTTATATTTAAATTATATTTTTATATAAAAATATAATATCTAATAATCTAAATAGAATTAAGAAGTAAAATATGGATAAAAAAATTAATAAATTCAAACATATACTGAGTTATTATTATTATTATTATTATTATTATTATTTAATATTAATAAATTTTTTTCCAAAAAGAATACACAACAAATTATTTTCTAAATGTAAAATTTAAAAAAAAAATAAGAGTATTAAAATTAAGTGAATCTAAAGAAAATAAAAGTGTCATTAAAAAAGTGTCAAAGACCAAAAAAAAAAAAAAAAAAAAAAACAAAAAATGAAAAAAAAATTGAAAACAAAATTTTGAAAAATTAAACCAAACTAAACACTATAAACTTTTATTTTTTAAAATCTTTCTTCACTAATTTTTAATTTTACACAAATTATTTATAAATTCCTTTCAATTTTTATGTGAATTTAATAATAATATAATTAAAAAATGATGCATACACACAAAAATGTAACATTAAGGTGCCGTTTGGTAACACTTACGTTTTCTGTTTTCTGTTTATATTTACAAAAATTTAAAAAACTCAAATAAAAACTTGTTTGGTAAAATTTTTGATTTATAAATCAGTGGTCTCAGTTTATAAATTTGGCCAAAAAATGAAAACACAAAAAATGTGTTTCCGTTTTGAGTTTTTAATTTTTTTTTTTTTTACCACCCAACACTTGCCACCACCCGCCATCATTTTCCACCACCGTCTTCCGCCACCACCACCCACCCCCCACCCCCACCACCACCTGCCACCACCACTCACCACCCACCTGCCACCACCGCCCAACCACCGCCACCACCACCTACTTGCCATCCACTCGCCACCACACCCACCCCTCGCTGCCACTACCACCACCCACCTGCCATCCACTAGCCACCACCCACCACCCGCCACTACCATCCACGACCACCGCCACCTACTTGCACACCACCACCCACCTATCACCAATCCACCACCTGCCATCACCAGCCACCTGCCACCCACCCGCAACCACACCACACCACCATCCACCACCACCACTACCACCCACCCGTCTGCCACCACCACCACCACCACCACCACCACCCACTCACTACCACCCCCATTGTCACCCACCCACCACCACCACTACCACCATCACCCGCTATCTACCTGCCACCATCCGCCATCCGCCACCCACCTACCACCACTCGCCACTACCACCACACACCCACTCGCTACCACCCACCACCCGCCACTGTCACCCACCCACCCACCATCACCACTCATCATTCACCCACCACCACCCGCCATCCGCCACCTACCTGCCACCATCATCCATCACCCGACCACCACCACCACCACCCACTCCCTACCACCCGCCACCGTCACCCACCTACCCACCACCACCACCCGACACCTACCTGCCACCACCACCCATCACCACCCGCCATCCGCCACCACCACCCACCACCGTCACCCACCCACCCACCGCCACCACCCACTACTACTTGCCATCCGCCACCCACCTGCCACCACCACCACCACCACCACAAACTCGCTATCACCCACCACCCGCCACCGTCACCTACCCACCACCACCACCTACCCGCTACCACGCACCACCACCCGCCATCCGCCACCCACCTACCACCACCACCACCCACCACCCACCACCACCACCCATTCGCTACCACCCACCACTCGCCACCGTCACCCACCCACCCGTCACCACTACCCATCCGCCACCACCCACCACCCACCACCACCAGCTACCCACCACCCACCGTCACCACTTTCCACCACCGTCGTCTGCCGCCGCCACTTGCCACCACTTGCTATTTTTCACTCTTTTTTATATTTTTCAATTTTTTTAAATATTTTGTTAATTACCAAACGTGTTTGTAGTTTATGTTTTTCTAAAAATAAACAAAAAATAAACAAAAACCAGTTTATAAAATTTTTGTAAATATAAACTGAAAATGTAAACATTACCAAAAACAAAACATCTATAATATGATTAGCTATTTAATTATGAATAATTAATTTCTGATTATTACCTATATTATAATATTGCAAAAAATTTCACATATTACTTTTGTAATATCTTATATATGTCAATGTCTACATATATAAATATATAAAAAAACATATATTACTGTCACTACAAAAATATATTACTGTTTGGGTGATGATAGATAATGTAATTGGTGATTGTTTTTGTTGATGTTTTTGGATGGTTATAATGTAATAAATGATTATATTTGTTGTTAACAAATATTTTTAGATGATTATCATGTAATGGATGGTTATTAGGCTTTTAATATGCGATTGATATGTTTAACATATGAAATATTTTTAATTTTAGATTTTTTAATTAAATAAATTTGTTTAATAATGATATCAAAATTGTTGTCATGTTTGACTTTTGAAAAAATAGAAACTAATTTAACAAAAATAAATATTAAAAATAGTTTTATTTTCAAAAATTATTTCTTCCCTCTCAAAAAGTAAAATTATATAAAAATAATGTGTTTTTAATTTTTTCTTATCAATTTAATTTTTAGTTTCGTAGAAAAAAAAAAATTGAAAATAGATTCTGAAAATCAAATCAAACATAACTTTATAACTAAAAAAGTTATAATATTATTCATTGAAAAAAAGGTTATTACATTTCAAATAACATACAAGTTAACAAACACAAAATAAGTTATATGACGATTTTACTCTTGAAATGGATCGTTTGCAAAGGAAATATTTTTAATTATCCTTGTTTAGAATAAAATTTAAAATTCAGAATTAAATGTATCACAAATGAAAAGTTAGGAAACAAAAGTAATACATGCCCCAAATTATAGGCACTGTTGATGTAATCCACCCTTTTATTATTTGAGACAATTAAGCTAAGATTTTCATGATGTCATTAATGGTTTAATAGAAATTTTTGTTTTATTTTATTTTATTTTTTACTTCACCTTACCTGGTATGGCTTAGCTGTAAATTTTTATCTCGAAATTGATTTTTGCACAACTAGAAGGTTTACCGGCAACCAATATTGAATTTAATATCTTAATGCTTCCTCAAATGTATTATAATAGAATGCAATGGAATATAATAAATTGATCAGTTTTATAATAGTAAATGATAATTTTATTTGTAATGTAATTTTTACTATTATCTTAATTAAATATAAGAATAAATATTTTAATAGAAATTATTCTACTCCACTTTTAGCTAATCAAAAGCTACCTAAAATGAAGAAAAAAATTGTCTCGCTCTCATACCGCATTTACACTACTCACGTTTTCAACAGGATGGAAAAGAGTTCAAAAGTTGGGAGAATTTCAAAAAAGTGAAAGGTAAAAAAAAATAATTTTAAAATGATGTCAGTACAAATTATTATTGCATAAATTACTTGTATTTTTATTATTTTGAAAGTAAATTATACTTTGCTCACTTTCTCACTTTAATCCTTAAAGTTTAATTTTTTTTCACTTTAGCCTTTTATATTTTAATTTTTTTTAAAAATTTAATCTTAAAATTAATTTCTATTCAAAATTAGACAAAAAATGATATGATAACTGTCACATAATAGAGTCAAAAAAATAAAAATAAAAATAAAAAAAATAAACTGTTACATAATATAAAAATTATATTATTATATTTGCGTTTGAGTTTGTGTCAGAGGTGTGGGTTATAACGATTCCGGTTTAGATCCGACCCGTTTGTTGCTCTGGATTCGAGATATCTTGTCTTGTATCTCTGTTCATGTCATTATTTATCTTGTACTTCATTGAGTTTGGCTATTGGAGTATCATGGTCTTGTTTGGAACAGGTTGATAGCTTGGTTTTCAAAAGAAATTCTGCCCAGATTTTTGCTTATTTTTCATTGAGTTTGGCTATTGGAGTATGATGGTCTTGTTGTTCGTTCGAGTGAATTTTGAGAACTTCTAATATTTTTGCAGGTCTGCAAAACTACTGAGAGCGTGGCATTCTTCGCTCAAGCGGTGTTTCATGCGCTTGAGCGGTCCTTCTTACACTCGAGCGGTCTCATTTATTGTGTCTAGTCGCTCAAGCGATCATTCTTGCGCTCGAGCGGTCTGCGCATATATCAAGTTGTAAAGATCACTTTTTAGATCATTTTTTCACTCCTCTCTCTCTAAATCTCAAATATTCTCTTTCTCTCTCTTTAGTTCTTGAATATTTAGCCCAAATACACCTTGATCCTTCTATCTTTTCACCCTAGCTCCTTTGATAAAAAGAGAGAACTTGTCGAGGGTTTCGTTTTAATCAGAGAAGTTTGTGTTTTTGGCTCCGTTGAGTTCTACCCATCTTTACATTGAGCCTTATTCTTTGAGGTAGGGATTACTTTGACTCATTTTATGATTTTTAACTTAGTTATTTGTCTTTTAAAAAGAGTATTGTGATTTGGGGGTTTTTGGTAAAAACCTAGGGTTTTGGCTTTGAAATTAAAAGAGGGGTTTTCAAAATGGGTTCTTGTATATGATTGTGGCTTCGCAAAAATGGTTGGGCTGTGTTAGATGGTAGATTTTGTCCATGGGAATTGAGTTTTAAAGAAAAGGGATTTTGCCTAAAATGTGAATGTTGGATTTTGTAAAAGGAAATGGAATTGATGTTGGTTTTATGAAATTGGAACAATGATGATGATGATGGTGGACTTGGATATGAATTATCACTCCTACTTGGAAATATTTGAAAGTATATCTGTGTTGAAAATTAATTATCTGTTTAGAGATATCTAATTTGGACTGTCGGTGGAGGATAACTATGATTGTTGTAGAAATTGTATGAGAATTAGGTGAATTGAAACTATTTTTCTCATCCATTTGCGTTAAGTATTGTAAATAAATTGGCACATGGAAAATGTTGTTGTTTTGAGAAAAATAGGTGAATACTTTGGTAAATCTGGGTAGGAGTGTAGTTGTGGTATTATATCGGCCTGTGTATTCTTGGTGAAAGTCCGGAAACCCACTCGGTTAGATGTCGAGCCTTTCGGTTAATACCGGTAAAAATGACAAATTGATAGTACTTGTAGCCTACTTGTAGACACATTCTAGAGATTCCCAGTGTTGTATCCACTGCCCTGTTTTCTATTTTAAAAAAAGTGAATTCATGAATTGTGATATAACTTGACATTACACGGTTTTGGAAAGAGATACAAAATGTTTTGCCACGAATATTGCATATACATTCACCTTATAACTCTGTTAAGATTCATACACTGTGTTAAAGTATCTTTACTAGACTTTGGCTCATCCTATGTGGAAAAACCATTTTTAAGTGCTAATGATATGCCTCTGCCAAGGCAATAGCTTGGGAGGACTTAGAGCCGAGAGCTTCTATTTTTGTTATTGTTGTATTTACCTTGTATATACCTAGGGCTTTATTTGTATTGAGTTTAAACTTACTTTTGTTGTAATCAAGCACCGTCTTGGAAAGTTTTAGCCAATAAGGCACAACATATATGTTTAACTTTTAATTCATATATTTTGTTTATAACACATGCTATAGATTTAGGGTTAGGGTTTATGAATGTATAAATGCATGTGTTACTCTTTTGTGCACTTGAAGCATATGAATGGAAGGACTTTATTCACGGCTAATGATGTTGTTTAATTAATCATTACTCTGTGTTATAGGTTATAAATGAATAACAAAATTTTATGTCATGTGACTATCAATGTGTCATGTTCTGTCTAGTTTTTAACAGAAGCTAGTTTTAGAAGAAAATTGAAAACAAATTGATATATGAAAAGCCAAAGTGGGAAAAAATTGAAATATGAAGGGCCAAAATGAAAAAAATAAAATTTAAGATCCAAAATAAAAATATGACCAGACATAAAAAGAATAAAATATAATTTATCCTTATTTTGAAATTATTTTGTCCACACATTACCTTCTTGGAATTCTCCCAAAAAAGTTAGGTAGTCTCATTGAAGGATTTCATGATCGGTTACAACCTTTTATCCAAGACAAAGTTGTACTTTATTTTGGGAGGAGGTAAAGGTATTTACATCTAGGTGAATTCAGGAAAAAAAATATAAATTCATTAAAAATTTATAATTTTAATTATTAATATTTATAAAGTTTTTTATATTTTAAAGATATTTTCCCTACTTTATACTAGAGGAAATATCACATCAATGAAATTTTGAAAAATAATTAAAAATCAATAAAAATATATATAAATATTAATAATTAAATTTTTTAATTTTTTCATGAATAGATTTTTTAATTTTTAATTTTTAATGACATCCATTAGAAATTAATGACCCTTTTATATTATTTGCAAAAGGTATGAACTTAATCATTTTGATCAAAGATGCATCTTTACATTTTTTACATAATTTTACATATATACAAGTAGGAATATTCTATATGCACCCTAATTATGACCTTTGTGGTCTTGGTGTTTACACCCCTCAGAAATTCACGCCAGACACTTGGAAAGTACTGTGGAATGTGCAAACATGTAGATTTGTTGATTGAATTAAATGCAGACATGCCAGAACTTGTGAACGTAGTTCAAGGTGTAGGAATGTTTGACCATTTCTTACTTCTAACACATAAATGACTGTGTGTGACTTAGAGGAACCTCCACTAGTTCGGATCTTATCCCAATGAATATGACTTTTACTAAATTTGATAGGTAATAAAGATTGGATAAACTAAAATTGAACTTTCATTGATTGACAAATGAAATACAATTGACTAATCTAGTTAAGCGAAGAAGCTAAGTCAAGTTATAGCTATGAAGCTATGATAGATAAAGCAGTGAAGCTAAGATAAATAAAACTATGAAGCTAAGATAAAAGCATGAAAAGACTCTTGGTGGGTGACTCTTTGAATGTTGCACTTAGAGCCCTTTATATAGTGTTGGGGAAGCCCCTAGTTCTACTCAACTACCAAGAGCGTGGCAACCTTTATTGGTGACATGTGTTCTTGATCCTTAGTTTGACCCCCCAAGACTAGGAACGGTTTTGAGCTGTGTTCGGCTTGTTTAGGCCATTTTTGATCTAATGAATGCACATAACTTTGCGTTGTTGAATCCATCATTTCCCACATTGTTGGATAATTTCTTTAAGTACTTGCCATTTATTGAATGTTTATGTAATTCTTCATCTAAAGCTTGCAATGGGTAGGAACCTCCTTTGCAAATTCTGAAAACTTGGAATGGGCCTTCCAACTTGGAGGCCATTTCCCAAACTTCAGATCTTTTGTACCAAATGGTAGGACTACATTCCAGACTAAGTCATTTTCTACAAAACTGTTCTTTTTGACTCTTCAATTATAAGCTCTGGCTATTCTCTGTTTCTGCACTAAAAGTTGATCCAGAGTTGCTAACCTCACTTTATCAATATCTTCAAGTTCTATAAACATAGCTTGATTGTACTCTGCTAGAGTTAAACCATTCTAAAATGCAACTCTCAAGGATTTCACAATAACCTCCATAGGCAGGACCGCATCATGCTCATAAGTAAGTATAAATGATGTAATTCCTATTACTATTCTCATTGAAGTGCTGTAGGCCCACAATGCTTCTAACAAGACTTCATGCCAAATCTTGGGTTTATCATCAACCATTCTTTCAATGATGCCTTTCAGAACTTTATTTGTTGATTTTGCCTGGTCATTGCCTTGGGCATAATGTGGAATAAAATGAGAAAGTTCTATACTATACTCTTTGGCAGAGGCCTCAACTTCTCCACCGAAGCAAATAGTTCTTCTATCGGCCACAATATGTTGAGGCAAGCCGAATATGTGGATAAAGTTTTCTTTGATCATCTTGGTGATGTCACTTTAATTTATTAATTTCATAGGAATGGTTTCAGCCCATTTTGTAAAGTAATCCATAGCCACAACTATAAATGAATGACCTTTAGAAGAAGGAAGAAAGATCTTGCCAATCATGTTAAAAGACCAATCTCTAAATGGCTATGGCTTAACTATGGAGTTCATAGAAGTTGCTAGGGCCATGGGCTTGACAAGGTAGGCATCCTTGGGTAAATCTAATACAATCTAAAAGAATAGTAGGCCAATAGTATCCATACCTCCTTATTAGCCATCTCAACTTTCTTCTTACCTGGTGAGCCCTACAAATTCCTTCACGTGCCTCAGTCATTACTTTGATTGCCTCTTCTTTAGAAAGGCACTGCAGGAGTAGGTCATCTTCAGGATTTTTCTTGTAAAGTTCTCCTTATATTCAGACATAATGTGTTGCTCTCCTTCTAGTCTTCCTGTCTGCAAAAAGTTGGGGATGCTTCAGGAATTGGGCTATGGGAAAGCACCAATCTTCCTTAGAAATCTTTGTCATGTTTACTTCCAAAATGGGTTGCTCTCTCCTTTTGACTGAAGGCAAAATCTTTTATGGATAATATGCTTAAGTGAAGTTTTGTCAAAGTCTTCAAGGAGTTGTTTAGCTTCCATGAAGTAAGGAGCCAAACTTCACATGGCATTTGTAAATGCCCCCCTAAGTGATTAATGACAAGTTGTGAATCCCTAATCACTTCCATTGTTGAAGCTCCTATCTCTCTCAATATTTCTAGGCCAATTATCACAACTTCATATTTGCCTTGATTATTTGAGCATTCAAAGCCAAATTGAAAAGAAAATTGTGTCTTCAACTTGTAGGAGAAATGATTATGATCCCACGTCTAGAAACTAAATTAGTTTTAGAGACATCAAAAAACAAAGCCCAATCCAAGGAGTGAAGCAAGAAAAACATGAAGCTAGGCCAAATCTAGATTCATCGTCGATTTTTAAACAAGGATGATTGGTAAGGAAATCTGCCAAGGCCTGGCTTTTCACAACCTTTTGAGGAATGTACTGAAATAAAAATTTCATTAGGGCTAAGACCCATTTACCAATTCAATCTCTCATTATGGACCGATAAAGTAATACTTAATCAAATCAGTTTTGCACACTAGGTAAACCAAAACAAGAAGTATGTAGTGCCTTAGTTTCATTGCAGAAAACCAAAGTGCAAGACATGATTTTTCCATAGGACTATATTTACATTCAATAGGTGTCATAAGCCTATTAAAGATAATAAACTGCTTGTTCTTTCACACTCTCATTATCCTGCGTTAACAAACTCCCAATTAACTTCTCTGAAGCAGAAATGTACAACTTCAAAACTTTATTCTTGACAGGAGGAGCTAGGACAGAAGGCTGTGCTAAGCACCTCTTAATGACTTCAAAAGCATGCTAGTGGTAAGGCTCCCATCTGAACTGTTCTTCATCCTTCAGCTTTCACAACTGAGAAAAGACTTGAACCTTTCCTACCAGATTGGAGATGAAACGTCTAAGAAAATTGAGTTGTCCTACAAGTTTTTATAGTGTCTTCTTACAAGTAGGAGGTTTGGTTTCCTAGATTGCTCTTATCTTGTTCTTGTCAACCTCAATTCCTCTCCGATGAACCAAACATCTCAAACTTTCCTGCTGTTACACCAAAGACACTTTCAAAGGATTCATTTTTAGGTCATATTCCTTCATCATTTCAAAAGATTTTTGTAGGTCTACTAAGTGTTCTTCACAGGAATTAGACTTCATCACCACGTCATCAATGTATATTTCCATAAATCGGTTTACCATGTTATGAAATAGAGAATTCATGGCACGTTGGTAAGTAGCCCTAGCGTTCTTAAGGCCGAAAAACATTACAACCCATACATAAGTTCCCAATTCTCCAGGACAATAACAAGCTATTTTGGATGTATCTTCTTCTACTACGAAAATCTAATTGTATCTTGAGTGGCCATTCATAAAAGATATAACCTTCTTCCTAGTAGCATCATTAACTAACAAGTCTGCTGTACACATAGGGTACTCATCTTTAGGGATGGCCAAGTTTAAGTTCTTGAAATCTACACAAACTCTAATCTTTCCATTCTTCATGACTACATGCACTATGTTTACACCCATAAGAAATTCTCGCTTGCCACTCAAAAAGTCATACAAGATGTGCAAACATGTAGGCTTGCTGATTGAATTGAATGCGGGCATGCTAGAACTTGTGAACCTAGTTCAAGATGTAGGAATGTTTGACCATTTCTGACTTCTAACATAGATAAATGATTGTGTGTGGCTTAGAGGAACTGCCACTGGTTCGAATCTTGTCCCAATGAAAAGGACTCGTACTAAATTTGCTAGGTGCTAAAGATAGGCTAAATTAGAATTGAACTTTCATTGGTTGACAAATGAAGTACAATTGACTAATCTAATACATCTATGAAGCTATGAAAGATAAAGCTATGAAGCTAAGATAAATGCATTGAAAGACTTTTGGTCGAGTTGTTTGGTTGGGGACCCTTTGAATGTTATACTTAGAGCCCTTTATATAGTGTTGGGGAAGCCCTTATTTCTGCTCAACTGCTAGGACTGTGGCAGCCTCTACTGCTAACATGTGTTCTCAATCCTTAGCTTGATACCCCAAGAGTAGGAACGATTTTGATCTCCATGGATAAAGGCTATCTTTATAGATTTGATTTGGTCCATAAAGCTCTTTGTGTCTTGATTTTCAAAGGCTCATTTGGATTGATTTTCAAAGCCTTTTCTTTTGTTGTGCATGTTTATCTACAAGAAATTCAAAAACTCAATCTTACATTATTTGGGGAATTTGGTTCTTACATTATAGCCTTGTTGTTGATTTTGTCAAATCTTTAAATCCCATGTAATCTTCGTCTATAGCAGCCATTTAGCAATAAACTAGGGGATAAGGCACCATTTTAGAAGATAAGCCTCAACAATCTCCAAATCTTTAGGAATAGTTAAGACTCCATTATCCTTAAATAATTAATTAATTAATTAATCAACAAAATAACTTAGTTAATTAATAAAATAAATAACATAAAATAATTCCCCTTTGCATAGCCGCCATTTCACTTGACTTCGGTGGTCGGTCCGAAAAATTCTTTAACTCTTCATCTTTCATTGCCACGTGGCATAAATAATTTGGGGAATTGCCACATCACAATTTTTTCCAAAAAGGGTACAAACACTTGGGTTATGATTTATTGGGTGTTACTTATGACTTGGTTATGACTTAGTTATATTCATATTATGGTGTTAGTTATGACTAATTGTGATGATGATTATGACATTAGTTTAATTATGATCCAAGAACTCTTTAGTTATACTTTATGTGATATTTGATTAATTAAATATAGTAATGATTTTACATTATTCTGCCTTGATGTATATACCATACCGTATTATTACCATAGTTAGTATTTCTATATTTCGTTTCTCTCCTCCTATATAAAGTAGTCTTGTACACATTCTTTATTCATTGAACATATACATAGTTTCTCTCTCTCTCTCTCTCTCTCTCTAATATCATAACATGGTATCAGAGCCTAGGTTTTTTTCCTAGCTTCCTCATCTTTTCTTCCATAATCACGTTGCTTCTATCATCATCAAACCACTAGATCATACTATTTTCGCGTCTCACAACTATTTGAACCATTTGACTACACCATACTATTTGTCTTCTCAAGACGAAGTCAACGCTGCCAAAAAAACCTTTATTCAACCTTAAACGCATTCTCACGTGATGCTTGAAAAGAGGCACCTTACGCCTAGTCTTCACCACGTTTTCCATGAGCATTTACACACTCTCTCTCAGCACTCTGAATTTGATGATGTTAGCCTTACTCATGTTCTAGTCATTTACGTCGTGCCGACTCAGCCTAGTCGTGCCACTATGCTTTCATTGTTGACATCATCCTATATCATCCCTATCTGACATCAGCGTCTGCGCTTTTGCACACGTCATCGTTGACATCAATTGCAGTGCTTCTGTGCCTCTGCTGCTATCGTGCACCGCGTACCTCCTCTGTTATCGTGCGCTTTACTTCAACCTCTGCACGCTTGCGCTTTTGTCGTTATCCTATGCAGCGCACTCCTTTATTGGCCTATTTTTGCACCTAATCATCTATTTTTGGGCCAACTCAGCCTGATCCTAACTATTTTTGACCCTCTGGATTCACTGGCACACTCTTTTTTACCTAGTTCTACTCTGACACCATTGGGCCCTCTTCGTGACTTACACTTTGCCCACTTATGGGTTGTTCAGATAGTTCTTCTCAGCATAGTGGTTCTTCTAGAATGCCTATAACTCATTGCCAGTATCACTCTTGGGCTCATCTTATCTCTACTGCAGTTGTTCTGGACCTTCACTAACCTGTACGCTTTAGGATATTAAAGTTATTGTAAAAAAAGGTGTTTTCATCTCTGTTACACCCTCTACTACTCTCTCAATGACTCCAAATACCTCTTCTTAGTATTTTGATTTTGCTTGTTGAAACCATATGACCTTTGACCCTTCACTTTTTTCTTCCATTCCATCTTCTTCTAATTTACCTGTCATTGACACTGCTGATGGTTCTCAGATGCATGTTAATCTCTATTGGTCAACTCTGCGATCTTGGCCTCATTGTTCAATTTTCTCCAACTGGTTCTATTGTGCAGAATCCGAAGATAGGACAGACTCTTGGGATAAGTAGTAGACATAGTCATTTGTACGAGCTCATCCATCTTCGCATTCCCTCACCCAGTCCTTCCACTATCCAGACTGTTGCTTATACTACTACTGGTTCTCCTCTTGCTTGATGGCATTCACAGTTAGGTTATGTGTCTTTTGGTTGTTTACAATCTCTAGCTTCTAGTAATCTGTTAGGTCTTGTTCCAAATGATAAAATAGATTATTTATCTTGTCAACTTGCGAAACAACCTACTCTACTATTTAATAGTAGTACATCGATGTCTCATGCATCGTTTGATCTCACATACTTTGATGCTTGGGTGCCTTTACCTAATACCACTATGGGAAGATCTAAATACATTATTATTTTTATTGATGATTTCACTTGTTTTACTTAGTTATTTCTTATGAAATCTTGCTCTGAGTTACAACAAATATACTATGATTTTTCACAAATGGTCAAAACTAAGTTTTCTTTCGCCATCAAAATTTTCCATGTTGATAATGCCCAAGAATACAAAGAAACCCATTTTTTAGATTCCTTTGCCAAAATGGCACATTTTCTCATTATTTTTGTCCTGGTACCTCCCAATAAAATAGTCTTATTGAGCATAAACATTGTCATATCTTAGACACTGTCCGTGCCCTTTTAATCTCTTCTTCGTGTCCTGAGCATTTCTAGAGAAAAGCTGCTTTCACAGCCGTATATACTATCAACCGTGTCCCTTCCCCAATTGTCAACAATCAAACCTCATATAAGCATTTGTGTGGCACACCTCCTGCTTATACTGGTCTTTGTGTGGGTGGCAATTTGTTTTGAAAGAACGCTTGAGCGGTCAATCGGTCGCTCGAGCATAGATACGCAACTCCCAATATCTTGTATGTTTGCAGGCGAGACTGCTCGAGTGATGAAGTGGTTGCTCGAGCGCAAAATGCCGGCTCCCAGCATTTTCACTGTAGCTCTGTAAAACTTCTAGAACATTGCGTTTACCGCTCAAGCGGTGAAAAGTTCGCTCGAGCAGTCTGGTTAGGACAACTCACTTAAAAGTCGATCAAACACTCATTTTTCTCACATTTCCAACTCTTTTCTGTCTCTAACACCCATTTCTGAAACCCTAGCCCTTAAACACTTGATTTCCCTTGATTTCTACTGCGATCGACCTTAAATCTTCAATGAGGGTTGAAGAACAATCCTAGATCAAAAGTCCTACCGATTGTTTTCTCATATCTTGAAGCTTGAAGTTGGGTATTCACCTTTCGCTTTTAATCTTGAGGTAGGGGTACTTTTAACTCATTATATTCTTGATTTGAGATATATATGTGGTAATTTCTTTGGTGTAATAATGTATGAGATGTTTTTATTAAGTAAAGTGGGTTGTTTAGCTAATGGGAGCTTGTATCCAACAATTTTAAGAAAGATTGTAAGAGTTTCTAGTTAATTCTTTATGTTGGGGATGAATATTGACTTTTTATATGCAAATGGGAGGAAAGCCCCAAATTCTATTAAACCCTTGTTTTCCAATTGAAATGATGAAAGGGGATTTTGTTCAATTTGACTTTTGGAAGATGAAATTGGATGTATTAAGAGTAGTTTGGCATGGAGATGTAGACCTTTGATAACTTGTGGAAAGAAATCCTTGAGATAGGGGAATTGGAGAATTGGTTATGTAAGGAATATTATTATTGATGTTGTTGTGAATTGAACCAACCTTAGAGAAAATTTATTTGAGAACTCATATGCACGATATTCATCATAATTTTTCATGTGATTTAATCATCTTGTGGGTGTTTGGAAAATGTCAAAGGGGGGTAAATAGATCATGAGTTTGGGTAGTGAGTCGGGTTCGGGAATTGTGTTATGTGTTGTATTTGGTACCCGCGTGGGGAATCAAGGTGCCTAATTGCCCTGTCTACGCATATCACCAGACGAATGTAGGAAAGGTTTTTGGGTGTCCATGAGCCTGTAGTTTATGGAGTTGGAAAATGTGGAAAAACTTGATTTTGGGTGTCCACAAGCGCGTCATTTCAGGAGTCGGCGAATAGGGAAAATTTTTTGGGTGCCCATGGCCCTGCTGTCATTAGAGTTGGCAAATGTGGGAATATTTTTGTTTACATATATATAAATTGTTTAGCAGTTCTTGCTTGGGATGTCATAGCGGATTTACCACCCATGGTTGTAGATGAGACGTTGAATGAAAGTCATGCATAGAACATTTTTGGATTTTAAATGGGAAAATATGAATTTCATCTTTACAAGTGCATGGCATGATCATAAGCATCTCAATTATTTATATAATTTATTAAATGTATTTCCTATTGGGCACTAGCTCATCCCAAAACTAACCATCTTTCAAGAAACGATGTTGATGCGCCACCTAAATGATAGGCATGGGGAATAATTTTGGATAGGGGCACGGAAGCTCTCTTTTGGATGTTTTTGTGTTAAGCCTCGGGCTATTCTTGTTTGGTAATTTAGACTTCCATTTTTTGTGTATTCAAGGACACTCCTTGAAAAGATGTTTGCCCTTTTTGGCTTTGCCTTTACATTATCTCTTGTCTTTAGAACTGTTATTATTTTGTTGATCGATGTAAACAAGTTAAGTTTCTAAGATACGATTTGCATCCATCACACTTATCGAAGTCCCTATGGAAAGGCACTTGAACAATGCTTTTTCCACTTAGAAGTCCTTGAGTGTTGTGGAACGAGTCAGTATCTTAGAAAAATGATCCATATGTGTTCTATGTGTTTATGTGCTTATGTGGATTGCTTATGTTTAATGAATATATAGATATGGTTGTGACTATTCGAGTATGCGTGTGACTTGGTGTGTGGGTGCATGAACTGTGAGTTAATTTTATTCTCTCTTACTCTTAAATAGGATGCCTGGACGTGGTAGAGGCCGTGGTAGACCTCACTGGGGTGGTTGGGGTATTCCAACCCAACAAGATCTATCTCCCCAAGAAAAGGAGATAGGACAAAATAATGTGGCTGCTCCTCCAGCCCAAGATGCAATGGAGGCACTAGCTCAAGAAATGGCCGAGGCTCTTAGAGAGTCCATGGACATACTCTAAGCTAAGTACGCGGCAAGGACAATAAAGAGAGAAACTTGAACCTCCTTTTTGAAGAAAGAATTCTTTTGCTCTAATCCTGCTGAGTTTAGTGGCAGGCCCGATCCCATGAAAGTTAATGAATGGTTAGAGCAAATCATTATGTCCTTTGAGATCTTGGACATCCATGGCGGAGAGCTTTGAGTAACGTTGGCGGCTTACCAACTAAAAGAGGAGGTCGAACAGTGGTGGAAATCTGTTAAGATTTAGGTTGAGCACACTTGGGAGTGATTCACCTATGCCTTCCAGGAGAAGTTTTTTCCTCCCATGACTAGGGAGAGATTGAGGAAATAGTTTGAGGAACTTAGACAGCTTAATACTTTGGTGGCAGAATTTGAGGCTATTTTTACCAGTTTGGCACGCTGTACACCCAAGCTCGTGGTGACCAAGAAGTGTCGATGCTTGGAATTTGAGAAGAGATTGAGGCCTAAGATCTTGATGAAAAGTGATGGGCAATATGTTCAGAGAGTATGATAGGCTAGTTGAGGCCGCGGTGGATGTCGAAATCATGCTAGAAGCTGAGGAATCTAGGTTGAAACATAAGAGGTCGAGTTATGTAGAATCTCGGGGTGACACGAGATCATCTAAGAAGCCTAGGGGTTCTTCTTCTTCTTTTCAGTCCTTGCCCCAACATACCAAGTCTTCTGGGTCAGTTTCCATGAGGAGTTCGGAGAATACTGGTCCTAGCCGTTTCATTTGTTTCAGGTGTGGCCAGTAGGGCCACAAAGCATTGGAGTGTAAGCAGAATCTCAACCATCAACAATCATCTTGTTCTCAGAGCCAATCCTAAGAGAGGGGCCAGTCGCTCTCATGTTACCATTGTGGGTAGTCATATTAAGAGATCTTGCCCATAGTTAGTCGGAATGGGGGGTGCTTCGGGGTCCTGACAGTCTGGAGGTTATCAGGCCGGCCAGCGTCAGAGACATAATTATTAGCCAGTTTAGTCTGGACTGGCATCTAGGGTGGTACAAGGGGCCATATCTACACAATCAGTGCAACTGACCTACATTCTGAGGGGTGACCAGAGTGGACAAAGACCACAAGGACGAGTTTATGCTGTGACTACTTCTGGACAATTGTCTAGACCATCAGTGATGAGAGGTACATATCTTATTTATAATACTTGGGCCAATGTGTTAATAGATACCGGAGCATCGCATTCATTCATAGCATCCACATTTGCATCCATGTTGGGCTTAAAGATCGAACGACTAGAGTCTTCACTTATGGCAGAGTCACTAATTGGGGGTCATGCTGTTTTCAATCGGGGATGTCGTGGGTGCGTGATACAAGTCGCTGATCGTCATCTTCCTTTCAATCTTGTGTTATTAGATATGTCGAGTTTTGAAGTCATCCTTGGTATGGATTGGTTGTCTTCTTATCGTGCCACTATAGATTGCTACTGTGGAAGAGTTATTGTGTGCACAGCAGGTGTGGTGATTGTTTTTATTTTCTGGGGGATAGAACCAATGGTGCGTTGCTGCCATTATACGACCCACGAAATCGAGGTAAACTTAGTTTCCTTCTTGCAACCATTGTGGATGGTGAGAGTGGTTTGGGAAGTATTTCCTAGAGTGGTTTGTGAGTATTCAGACATTTTTCCAAAGCATCTCACCGAATTACCACATCACTGCGAGGTTGAGTTTCCCATAGACTTGGTACTTGGTACGGCACCCATCTCTATGTCATTGTATAGATTTGCACCAGCAGAGTTGCTTGTTTTGAAAGATCAATTGCAAGAGTTGTTAGACAAGGGTTTCATAAGCCCTAGTATTTCGCCTTGGGGAGGACCAACTCTTTTTTTCAAGAAGAAGGATGGTTCGTTGCAGTTATGCATCGGCTACTGCAAGCTGAATGGGGGCACGGTTAAAAATAAGTATCTGTTACTTAGGATGGATGATCTTTTTGATTAACTTAACGGTTTTTGACATTTCTCAAAGATTGACCTAAGACCAGGTTATCATCAGTTGCGCGTGAAAGAGGAAGATATTCTAGAGACGACCTTTCGTACTCGGTATGGCCACTATGAATTTCTTGTGATGCCTTTGGTTTAACCAATGCCCCTGCTACTTTTATGGATTTAAGGAATTGAATCTTCTGGGATTATCTCGACAAATTCGTGGTGGTGTTTGTGGAGGATAGTCTTATCTATTCACCTTCCGAGGAGGAGCATAAAGAGCACCTCCGTATTGTTTTGCAGCTGGTTAGGGAAAACCGATTGTATGCTAAGTATGAGAAATGTGGGTTTAGGCTTTCCGAAGTGAAGTTTTTGGATCATGTTTTCTTCGGGGAAGGGGTTACTATAGATTCTTCGAAAATCAAGTCGGTGTAAAAAATTGGGAACGACCTAAGAACGCCTTTTAGATCGTAGTTTTTTGGGTCTTGCTGGGTATTATAGGCGGTTTGTGAAAGACTTCTCTACCCTAGCATCACCATTAACCAGAGTAACTAGAAAAGGAGTAAAATTTGTTTGCAGCGAGTCTTGTGAAAAATCCTTCTTAGAATTAAAAGTTAGATTGACCTCTGCACCAATCTTAATCATTTCGGAGAGAGGGTTGGGTTATACCATATATTGTCATGCTTTTAGGGAAGGTTTGGGATGTGTTCTGATGCAAGAGGGTAAGGTGGTGGCATATGGTTCACGTCAGTTAAAGACTCATGAGAAGAACTACCCAACTAATGACCTTGAATTGGCCGTTGTAATTTTTGCTCTAAGACTTTGAAGGCACTATCTCTATGTGGAGAAATTTTGATGTGTTCTCGGGTCATAAAAGTCTCAAGTACCTATTTTCACAAAAATATTTAAACCTACGTTAGAGGAGATGGATGGTGTTCATGGAGGATTATGACTTTGAATTGCATTACCATCCGGGGAAGGCCAATGTAGTGGCTGACGCCTTGAGTAGGAAGTTTGTGAGCACCATTGCTAGTCTTGCCATGAGAAAGTGGGAGATGTTGGAAGATCTAGGCAAGTTTGAGTTGCATCTTAGCGAGTCCCATGAGCAAGCCACTTTGTTTCAGTTCTTGTGCAACCCACACTTGTCTCATGAATTACAAAAGTACAATAGGGCGATTCAAAAGTAGAGGCAATTAGAGAGAAAATCTCGCAAGGAAAGGAGGAAAAAGGATTGAGAGTACATTCTGACTTGAGTATCCGGTATGTAGACCGCCTTTTTGTATCAGAATCTTGTAAAGACGAAGTACTCCAGGAATTTCATCACTCATGTCTTATAGTACATCCGAGAGGTACAAAAATGTTTCGTGACCTTAGCTGTCAATGTTGGTGGAGAGGTATGAAGTGAGATGTGGCCTTGTTTGTGTCCAAGTGTCTAACTTGTTAGCAAGTCAAAGTAGAGCACCAAAAGCCAGCCAGGTTGTTACAACCCTTGCCTATAGTTGAGTCGAAGTCGGAGCACATCACAATAGACTTTATTTCGGGTCTTCCTAGAACACAGAAGGGTGATGACACGGTTTGGGTTGTTGTGGATAGACTGACTAAGTCGGCTCATTTTCTTGCTATGTGTTTGGGCGATTCGGTTGATTATCTAGCTAAACTTTATGTTACGGAAATTGTTAGGCTTTATGGGATTTCGATGAGCATTATCTTAGATAGAGACCCTTGCTTTACCGCATGGTTGTGGCAAAGTTTACAAACTGTCATGGCCACTCAGTTCACCTTTAGCACTGCCTACCACTCTCAAATTGACGAATAGTCCAAGTGCACTATCCAAATCTTGGAAGATATGTTTGAGAGCTTGCCTACTAGACTTCAAAAGTTCTTGGGAAAGATACTTAGCTTTAGCAGAGTTCGCCTACAATAATAGTTTTCAAGCTAGCATTGGGATGGCACCTTTTGAAGCCTTGTATGGCTGCCCATGTAGATCGCTGGTGTATTGGACTGAGATGGGGGACTCACCCATGCTTAGGTTAGAATTGGTTTGTGAGACCACCGAGAAGGTAGCCCTCATTCGGAAGAGGTTAATTTATGGCCCAAAGTCAACAGAAAAGTTATGTCGACTGAAAAAGGAGACCTTTATCTTTTGGTGTGGGCGATCATGTGTTTTTGAAGATATCGCCTAGGAAGTGTTTAATGAGATTTGAGCGAAGTGGGAAGTTGTCATTGAGATTCATCGGTCCCTTTGATATCATCGAATAGGTGGGACAAGTAGCCTATCGTCTTTCCTTACCACCACAACTATCCAGGATACACGACGTGTTTCACATTTCTGTACTTTGTAAGTGTGAACCTGATCCTTCCCACATCTTAGATTGGATGAGGCTGGAGGTAGATGAGAACGCTTCATATGAGGAGAGACCTGTGAAGATCCTAGACTCCCGAGAACAAGTTTTGAGAGGGAAGACTATCTCTTTAGTGAAGGTATTGTGGCACCATTATGGAGTGGAAGAAGCAACTTGGGAACGAGAAGCTGAGGTCCGAGAAAAATATTCGAATTTATTTGATAATGTGTAATCTTCTTAAATGATTGTGTTAATCACTATGTACACCTCGATTTATGGATCAAGTAATGTAAAAAAAAATGTTGATTTCCTTAAAGACTTGAACTTTTATGTCATGATGAGAATTTTGACTTGATTTTGGTTTTCAATTAGTGATGTAGTGATAACGGGAGTTATTTTTAACATAGTATCCATTATCCTTGGGAATTGTCGGGGTTGTTTTGGTAGGAATTATGAAATTTCGGGGATGAAATTCTTTTAGGGGGGGAGGTTGTGGCAGTTTGTTTTGGAAGACCGCTCGAGCGGTCATTCGGTCGCTCGAGCATAGATGCGCAACTCCCAGTCCCAGTATTTTCACAGTAGCTCTGCAAAACTTTTGGAACATTGCGTTTATCGCTCGAGTAGTGAAAAGTTCTCTCGAGTGGCTTGGTTTGGACAGCTCACTTAAAATAAATCAAATACTCATTTTTCTCACTTTTTCCAACTCTGTTCTCTCTCTAACACCCATTTTTGAAACCCTAGCCCATAAACAACCTGCTTTACTTAATAAAAACATCTCATACATTATTACACCTAAGAAATTAATGGGAGCTTGTATCTAACAATTTTAAGAAAGATTGTAAAAGTTTCTTGTTAATTTTTCATGTTGGGAATGAATATTGACTTTTTATTTGCAAATGGGAGGAAAGCCCCAAATTCTAATAATTTTCAACACTTTGTTCCTTTTCTCAACAATGCTTTTTCTAGCTAATTTTACCAAAATGACCCTATGACTATAATGATAGTAATATACTCTATATGGAAAAGACCAAAATGCTCTTAAAGAATAACGAGATCTATTTATTCCTAAGGGTTCAACTACCAAAATGCCCCCAAAGACATCAAATCATCGATTTACCCTGTATTAATTCCTAGTTAATTTTTTACATAGTAATTTCAAAAAATATCCCAACATGTTCTCATATGACTATTTTACCTCTAATGGGGCCAAAATTCCTTCTTGCACTCACAAACTCCAAAATCAATAATTCATTAAATAATCCAAATGATCTATTAAAATAACTGAAATACTTAAATAGTCATAGAAACATACATTTTAAAAAAAAAAACTTATTGAGGAAAACTACTTTGAAAATTGTGAAAAAAATAGCAAATTAACTCCAAATCACACAATCTTTTAGATTAACTCATTTTTAACTTATGATCAGTCTAACTAAGTCAATTATATTTTATAAAATATTTCAATACTTTAAATAATTACCAAAAAATCAAAGTTAACCAAATTACATGCTTTTAACACTGTTAATCTTGTAATATGCCTAAGACTACACTTTTTGAGATTTGACATGAAAATCCTAAATTTAATTAAATAATTATTTTTTTGATTTCATAGAATGTTTGACAATATTATACTCAAAGTTCATGAAATCATGCAACAATAACACTTTTAAAGGTTTCATGGTGATATCTTAACTCTAGTTCAAAAATGAATTATTAAAGTATGAAACAAATCTTGAATATGCATTTAACTTAAAACACTCAAAACATTTAACTTCAACTCATGCAATTAATTCAAAATAGAAATCCTAGCACGTCTTTAATAAAGATGTGAGAAGACCCCTTACCTTGTATTGAAGCTTTAACAACTAGAAAGAAGAGAGAAGAGGTGGTAGTGAGAAGATGAGCCAAGAACCCAACTTGTTCTTCAATGTTCTTCAAGATATTTTCAAATAAAGTCCCAAAAGTTTACTCAAAATCCCTCAATCACTCACCAAAGCGTGTTTAGTGATAACTCACACAATCAATAAAACTTGCAAAATGAATGGGCAAAGAGTGAAGATTAATGAAAAAATTCAAGAGAGGAGGAGAGAAGAGAAACACGACATGGTTTGTCCCTCATGTCATTTTGATCTATACATCGATTCAATTTTGACCCTTAATTTTAATTTTGTGTCAATTTAGTCCAATTAATAAAATTATTACGATTTTTTATAGAAAATGATCATTGAGTTGGTTGAGGTTAACTCACTGAGTCATGTAACTTTATAATTTTGTCCCTAAAGATATAACACATACCACTTAGTTGCTTATTTTTCATAAAAAAATACTAACAATTTTAATCAAATTGTACCAAATTGAGACAATTTGAAGAAACTAATATTAGCAATCAATTTTCTATTTCCACTAAAAAATTATATGAGTGGAATATCGATGGTCTTAGTGAACATCAAATTCTCCAAAAACTCAATCATTTATCTATGGTTGCAAACAGTTACCTTACTAATTATCCTGATTATACCCAACTTGAAATTGTTATTTTAATTACTACTAGATTTACTGGAATGCTTAAATCTTGGTGGGATAAATATCTCACTTCTGATCAACAAGAATCTATTCAACATGCTGTTCAAATGGATGATAATGAGTTTCCTATCTTTGACGAAGAAATATGATCTAGTATCCCTGATGGTATTAATACTTTAATATATACCATAGTCAAACATTTCACCAACCAATATTCATTCTTGTATCCATGATCAACTTAGTAATTTGACTTGCCCTACTCTAAGTGATTTTAGATGGTATAAAGATGTTTTTACTTCCAGAGTAATACTTAGAGAAGATTGTACTAAGTCATTTTGGAAAGAAAAATTTATTAATGGATTACCCAACCTTTTTGCTCATAAAATCAGAGATGTCCTTAGCCAACCTACTAGCATTATAGAATATGATAATTTAACTTATGGTGACATAATTAGCACAATTCAAAAGGAAGGTCTAAAAATGTGCATTGATTTAAAACTTAGTCAAAAAGCTGCTAAAGATAAACACAAAGCTAAATATGAATTAGGAAATTTTTGTGAACAATATGGTTTACCTCAAGTAGCCCCTTCTTGTCAAAAAACTAGTAAAAACAAAAAATCTTCTTACAAATATTCTAATAAGGGTAAAAAGAAATTTTAATGTGCTATAAGAGAATATGTATGCGCCTCTACTATCACCTTAGGGTTTTAGTAGGATTGGCAAGTACTTCTTGAAATGGTATCAGAGCCAGTTCTGGTCAGGAGTTTGAGTCTCACTGGGGTAATATCCCCTTTGGGATTAAGGGGGGGGGGGGCAAATTCCCATGGAAGGTGTGGCCTTAATACCTGACTGGCCAACTCATCACATGAGGAGGGTAATGTGCTATAGGAGAATATGTATGCGCCTCTACTATCACCTTAGGGTTTTAGTAGGATTGCAAGTACTTCTTGAAATGGTATCAGAGCTAGTTCTGGTCAGGAGTTCGAGTCTCACTGGGGTAATATCCCCCTTGGGATTAAGGGAGGGAGGGAGGGGTAATATGCTATAAGAGAATATGTATGCGCCTCTACTATCACCTTAGGGTTTTAGTAGGATTGGCAAGTACTTTTTGAAATGTAATAATAATAATAATAATAATAATAATAATAATAATAATAATAATAATAATAATAATAATAATAATAATAATAATCATCATCATCATCATCTTCCCAAATCATTGTTTTGGCCGGCCACCCTAGGGAAAGAAAATGCATACACTTTTTTTTTGTAACAAATCCATGAATTCATGGAAAAGTACTCTAGTACACCTCGAAACATGGACCCTTGTTTCCACCTCAAGTTCCATCCTAACTAAAGCCTAACTAGATCATTATTAATTGCATAATTAAGGCCTCTAATCATCCACTATTGCATTAAGTTCAAACTCAATCCAAAATATCTAATCCATTCTAACCAATAGGCAAATTGGACCTTTTGCCCCAATTTTAGTATAAATAAAACTTCTCCCTTGGCATTTTGCACACAAGAACACACACTCAACATACCACACAGCTGAGAGAAGAAGAAAGGGAAAGAGAGTGAGCTTGGTGGAGGAAAGGAGAGAAAGAGAAGGTTTTGTTAGCAATTCAACCAAGCCTCAAGTACGCCACATCACCATCTCTCATTCTATTTCCTTTTTTGAATACATGTTATTACAAGTTTAAAATCATATTTTCAGATGTGTTGTAATGGTGTTCATTTGTTCAGAGTTGATGAGTAGAGCTTTTATCCTTCTTCTACTCATATTTTCTCTTAATAGATGCAATACTACCTTTTTCTTTCCATATCTCACATTATTTCCAAAGACATACCAACACTCTAAAAATTTGAGTTATTGATATATTATTTAGTATGTTTTCATCACAAAAGAAGTGAAAATTTTCCCTTAGTTGGCCTCTTTTCTCATCAATCTTCTTATTTTGAGTATTATGCATGAAAAACTAGTTTTTACAGCCAACTTTCGAAAATTTTAGAAAACTGTAGGAATATCATGTCAAAAACTTCCTTAAAAATTTATCTTTCAAGGAAAATTGGTTTCATTGAAAAAGAGTCAGTGGTTTGAAATAAAATCTGATTTTCGTAACAGTCGATGAATTTGGACAGCGCTGGAGTGCTTCTTATGAAACTAAAAATCTAGAAAAGCTATTCCATTTCTGAAAAATATTCTAAAAGCTAGATGAAATTCTCTATGAACCATTGGAAGGCCATGCTCGGGAAAAATCTGAAACGGTCATTTTGATTTTAATCTTTAAATGGCTGAATCTGGAAATTTAGTTTTGCATTGGTGTTTTATACTCTTATCTTCATGAATATGCTTATTATTATATGATCATGTCTTGGTATGATATTTCATGTGTTATGGTTTTATACCTTTCTTTTATTCCTTTGATGATGCTTATAGTTATGAAAATTTTATTTCAATTGCTTGTGCTAACTAACTTAAAAATTAATCCAAACGGAAAACTTGATGGGGTGGCTAATGGGGTTTCAATCGCATGAGTGTTGTTACGAGATAAGGTTATGTTTAAATTGAATTGGTTAGCGGGACGTGTTCCCTTTGAAAAGCTAAAGTCTTGCGCAAGTGGTTGTTTCGGAACCCTTGAACAGAGCAGTTGTATTTAGACCCTAGGTGGTTTTGGTATGAGGAGGGAATGGAAATGACCCTTATTTTACTGTCTCTTTTGAGGTCCTCGGTTGGCGCTACCCAGTATGTAAACGTTGGTAGGCATTCGGGGTAAGTTCTGCAAGGCAGGAAAATAAGGGGCATACCGAATAATCCACATCGGATTCTTGTGGTCGGGAGGATGAAATCTCTTTGGGGGGTTTCTAGACTACTAACAACTAACCTTGTAACCCTTGTTATTTACTTGAATATCATGGTTCTTTTCCCTATTGTTGTAATTGCTATTATGTATTAGATTGGTAAAAAAGGACGGGGTATGTGTGCGTTTACTGGGCATTCAAAGCTCATGGCTTTTCATGCCAAGTATCGAAGAAACATACGAGGCCAACGAAGAGCCAGAGACATTTGAGGACTTGTGTCTGTTTTAGAGAAAGTTAGAAGCCATTTTGCTTATGAGTCTATTCGTGCTTTTATTTTTGTTTTGGATTATAATAGTAATGGAACTTGTTTGTAATTTAAGATTTGAAACACTGTAATTATTATTTGCTTTTGTAATCCTAAGCCTATCTCCACGTTACTTATGAGACCTTTTGTTAATACCTCTTAAGATTAGTCAAAAACATAGCTTGCTATCTAAGGTGGTTGCACTTAAAAGGGAGGCTATATTGACTCCTCCAACCTTTCTGCGATCTTACTTGGCTATTGACTAAAGGACTCTTTAGTGATGTTACCCTAATTCTTAGAGTAGAAATTGGAGCATTTGAACTTGGTATCAGAGCCTAGGTTTAACTCTCAACCCACATAACCCGATTTGTGACTCTAGTTTCCTATACACTAGTGTATTATTATAACACTATTATGTAATATTAACTTAAAAGAAAACTAATAAACATAAAGTGGCCAATGGCCCGTCAAACATCTAGTACTAGGACTACTGAGGCTATTACCGTTTCCAAGAAAAATAATGCATTGAACTCCGTGACCCACAAGTTTATGACCTATTGTGTAAAAGAGCGGGGAAGGAAAAATTGATCGAGGAAGTAAGAAAAATTGAGAAAGCACGTTGTTGACACCCCATTTTTTACCATCCTCAAGACTTGGATGTTCTTGCAGATATATCCGATGATGAGTTTGATTGCTCGTCGAGCGCTCGAAGTCCACAGTGGAACACCACAGGTTTGAGTTTTCCAAACCCTGCATTAATTCTGTCTTATCTTTGGACTATGTCTAGGTCTTTTCAGCACGATATTATTGATGGCCTACCGGCCTTCCTTGAGGACTGCCAGCCATGGATCTTGGCCTACCGGCCATTGATGTGCCCTGCCAGCCATCACTGATGGCTGGCCGACCACCAGTGTATCAGCAGATATTTTGTGATATTTTGTACCAGCTGTTTGCACAGATTGAAGCATCTTCCAACACGTGTGGCTGGATCTTTATGAGGGTATTTTGCATTTTCTATATATAGAAGGCCTCTCTTGCATGTGGAGGGGTTAGAAAATTTTGAAGACAAAAAATTCTCTCTCTCTTTCTCTAGAATTCTCTCTCTCCTGATATTTTGTGCCTTATAGCCTAAATTCTCTACACTTTTGCATATGAACCCTTGACCAAACTTGATCACCATTGAGTTGAGGTTACTTGAGGCCCTCTTTGAGCTTTAGAAGAGGATTTGAGCTTGGTTTAGCTTGGTTTTGGTGCCGAAATTGCATCTTGTCTTCGAAAGGTAGAACACTTGTATTTTGAGCTTTATTTAAATACTTGTTTTGCCATCTTTACATACTGTTTTAAGACTGGTTTTGACCTCTTAAAATCTCTGTTTTATGGTTTAAAAAATGGTGGTTTGAGGTTCCTTTTGAGTTAGGGGTGGTTTACCCTTTTGTTTCTTGGTTTGTTAAAGCTTTTGTGCTATCTTCCAACACTTTCAAATCAACTTTTTGGCCTTTTTAACCACTGAATTTTAGAGGATTTTCAGTGGTAAAAACCATGTTTTGAAGTCCAAAATAGGAGGGGTTAGCCTCATCTCCTTGTGTCTTATTTGCATGCCTAGATAGCTTTGTGTGTTAGCATGTTTTTCTAGCCTAACTTAGCTTTTGTCCAGCATGTTTTTGCCACTGTTTTGACCTATTTTGGCTCTGTTTTGGGCTGGTAATTCATTTGAGGCTTCTATTGCATAGTTGTAGGGTTAATTCCTTCATTAGCTTGGTGTTTTAAAGCTTTGAGCATCATTATTTTGAATTGAAAGCATGTTGTAGTGTCATTTTTCACGTAAGTTCAGCACATATAGCTCTGTCATATTCTCATTTGTTTCACTCTTTAAATCACTTTTGAGAGTTATTTCAAGTTTGGGATCTTTTAAGCTTGAGATAGAGTTTGTGCTTAGTGGTTTTAATCCTCTTTTGAGGGTTTCTACTAACCAACGGCATGAACTCTCTCTTGCCTTACATCATCTCTTGGTTGAAACTTCTTTCTCTCTAGAGGACTCTCACCAATGGACTAAATCAATTAAAGAATGAGTTGGTAACTTAAAATGAGTAAACAAAAGTGATAAGTAAAACTTGAGCAAGATAAGCATGCTGTATTACATTGCATGTGTTCAATCGGACGTTATATTGAACACAAGGAAGATTGAAGCATTTCATACTCAAAGTGATGAAATGAGCCAATCTCCTTGGTCTCCATTGCCTTTGATCACACATGATAAGGTGGTGGTCTTGAGTCTTGTTTTTGCATACAATGAAATTGTACTCCTTGGTTCTTTGGCCATCATGCATAAAAAATGCTTGATTGGTGGTTTTGGATCCAAGTGCGCCACTCCTTTGAGGTTTTGAGTTGATAAGGAGGGGTACAGTACAAACATACCCTTGGAAAAACCTTCATTTTCCTCTGTTTGTGCTCTATTGCAGTGTGGTGACTCAGAGCACTAGTGGCCGATAGTGCCTCACCAGTGGCTGGCAGTGCCTCATTCTTGGCTGGCAGGGCACACTTTCGGTCGGCAGATGGCCGACAACAACCTCCCATGGCTGGCAGGCCACTGGTGCAATCCTCAGCAAGTTTTTGGTAAGGTGGAGCAGAAAGATTTTGGAGTATGGTCAACCTTGCAAATAGAGCCTCTCAAGAGCAAAACGGTGGCTTTTCGGGACGAAAACCGAGTGCATGCACCCTCCACTTCCCGAAGCAGAGCTGAGGCAGTGTAGTTTAAATATTTTGCATGAATAGTTTATGTACATTTGTGTTGTAATTTAATTAATTAGTTGCTAATTAGTTAAAGTGCTGTAATAATTAGTAATTAGTTTGCTAGTTATTCATTTGATTTGGAATAATTAGTCTAATTAGTTTAATTAGATTAGTTAGTCTAGCTTAGCTTGCTTAGCTATTATTCATTCGGACCCTCTTTCGTGAGGGCATAATGTTGTAATAAGCGTGCGTGCGTGTGTGCATGTCTTCCAACCCCACATCTTTCTCCCTTTTATTTAATCGCTTTTGATGCTTAGATTAGGGACATTTTCAATTAGCATACCTTATGCTCGCATGCTTTCATCCATTCATTTGTCTTGCATGCACCGAGGCTTGGCGCATCATTCAAACTGCATTGTCATTTCAAATAATTCTTTGAATACGTGTTTAATCGCATGCTGTTCAAATCGATTCGTATGCCATATTAGTAGCCGAGCCTATTAATTTAATATTGCATGTGTTGCATTAGGCATCTTGTATAGTTAGGATCATGCATCTTTCTAACTAGTTTTTGTTTTGGCTTGGAGTACTCGGTGAGTTTTATGCTTTAGCATACTTGCATGAGTGTGATTGCCATATTGCCATGTTTCGTATGCTTGCCATGAGGCTATGTGCTTAAATGCTAAACTACATGAATGCCTATGGATGAAGGCTTGTTGTTTGAATTGGAACGATTCGACGAATGTGAGTTTTAAGCCCCCTTTATTGTGGCAAAATCATGTTTTAAGCCCACTATGTTTGGTGGCAAACCCGCATCTTTAAGTCCACTTGAGGGTGGCAAATTCAAACCCTTTTCGAACAAACATGAGTTGAATTGTTCCAAGTCTTGCAACTAGTCTATACTTGCTTGTGTGCTTCACGTAGTAAAGCTAGCCTAATAACCAGAACAAGAACAGATAAGGTTTATAAAAGAACATATCATGATTAGTAGAGGCCGATCTTTGATCGGGCGAGCGGGGGTGCTCATTTCAGGACCTTCCCCTCTCATACCCAAGTTCCCTAGCCGAGACAACTTTGGTGATGATGGACACATTGCCTTTGGCAGGAGTCAAGGTTTCATAAATTTTCCAAATAAAATATTTAGGTGGCGACTCTGTAATCTGGCAAAGCAGTCCAATTTTCGCATTATTTGATTTAAAATCGATTTTTCAAAAAGATTTGCCGGATTGGACTCTTTGGTGATTATCAGTTTCACATTGCACTTGTAAGACTAGATTCAGAACCACGGGAGTCTGAACTGTGAGGCCTTCTTTTCAAACCCTTTCCGAAAGGCAGGGCGCGGAAAAAGGCGAGTCCACAGTTTCTAGCGACTCTGTTGGGAATTTAGAGAACTTGACTCGAACTCATGATATGTTGTTTTATTCACACTTATGTGTTTCTTTGCATTTGCATTGGTGCGCCTAAGTCACAGTGTTTGCCATCTTCTATTCCTGAGCGGTTTGCCGGAGGCTTGCTTGGAAAAGCTTGCCAAAAGGCTGACCGGTTGCGGGCTCTGCCATGATGGGAACACAAGCCTTGGATCTGGACTACCGCTATACCGTTTGATCCTCGTTTCACTTCTCGGTGTTAGGTGTGAGAGGTATATTAGGTAGTCTTGCTGAGGTACCCTTTTTGACCAATCGACCTAGTTGCATATCGGAAGCCATAGAGACCGTTCCAAACTAGGGCAGGTTGCTCACCCGAATGCAGGAATTGTTTGAAACCGCTTGTTTGTGTAGTGAATCCCTAGTTCATGACGAAACTAGGACAGGGTAACCCTACCCCACCATAGGGGTGTTTTGGCTCTCACTTGCTTGATACGTGCTTTTAGAGTGAAACTCTGCAGGAATGTATGTATCAGTTGCAAGTTTGGGTATTAGTTTGAGGGTATCAGTTTTGAGGCAGAAATTTGGGATAGATATCAGTGTTTGAGTACAGTCGTCCAACTTATGATTTCAATTGTGTGTTGTTTCTGTCTGAGCTGAGGTGCTGTGCATTTTATGATTTTTGTTTCTTTTGCTTTATTTTTCTTTTTGCAAGGTAGTGTTTCACAATTGCTTCAGACGAGGCAGTTACCCTCTAAGCACTCTTGACTCGAGTAAGACGACTTTACCAATCTGGAGATCTTGTGAGAGGACAACCAGTGTTTGCTTCGCTACCCCCGGTTAAAAGACGGAGGAGAGTCAGACATAACTCACCGGTTCGACAGTTACCTTCCTTCAGCGAAGTCTAGTTTTCTGCTTCCACTTCGGAAAGAGAGTACACACCAGTTTTGATAAATCAGCACCCCTTAGTCAACATGGAGGATATGCTGCGCCAACTTCAGCAAACTATCGAGAATATGCAGCTGGATGCTGCTCGCCAAGCGGAAGTCACCGCCCGCCAAGCGAAAATTGCAGCCCAGCAGAAGGGTCCACACCTGGGTCCGCCCTGATCATGGTAACGGTAAAGTCATCCCCCAAGCTCTCTGAGTTGATCTGAGGATCTGAAAGGAGACAAGCCAGCGTTGCTCCTATCTAAAGTTCACTGCCATTGGACTCATCCTCTGTACTCTGTTCAACCTCAGCTGGTAAGACAGTCTGTTTCTCTGTGGCTTCATCTTCTGGCAGCTGTAGGTCGAAGAAAATCTCAAAGCTGGGCAAACACTGCTTCTCAGAGTTCAACCATGGCTAAGGAAAGCTGCAAAATGGGAAATCTTCCCCCTTCTGGACAAAGCGGCCGTTCAGGGTTCCTTGAATGGGTCTATGCACCAGCTTATAGTGCTTTCCACTTTGCTTAGCTTTGGCTCTTCTTGCCATTTCCTTTCCTTTTCCCACCCAGTCCTCTTTGGTAGGCGTGTAACCTAGACCAAAGGTATGAGGGTTATGTGGCACTTCGGCCAATGTAGCAACGCCCTTTCAGCTGCTCCTTCCCAATCCTATTCTGGGTACATGCTGTAGCTTATTCATGAGGTAGACTGATTGAGCACTAATGTACAACCCCTCATCAATAGCCAGGATATCTTGCACCACTCGGGCTTTAGCCAAGGTGAACCTAGACAAGAAGACATCCTCATCGCTGTGTACAATTTCCAGTATCGGTGTAGTGACTTCTGGCAGAGGATGTATAGATGAATTCCCAAAAACAATGGCTACCCCCTTCCCATGGGGGTACTTCAACATCTGATGCAGAGTGGAGGAGACAGCTTTCACTTGGTGCAGCCACGACTGTCCAAGTAGTAAGTTAAAAGTGGCCGGAACATCCAGGACATGGAACCCAATATCTTGTTGTGCCAGGCCAACCTGTGTTCTGATCCGAACTGTCCCTATCACCTCCCAACTTGTATTATCATAAGCCTGAATCACCTAGGCCGTTGGTACAAAGTATGCTGGCTTCAAGCCAATAACATAGGCCGTACGCGACGGACACACATTAATTGCAGACCCAGTATCCACCAAGACAACCGGTATCCACTTCTCTTTACATTCAACGGAGATGTATAGTGGTTTGTTATGCTCAGAGCCCTCAAGCGGCAATTCCTTATCCGTGAAGGTCAAAGTTGGTGAAGTGCCTCCTGGGAAAACTAGTCCCACTAACTGCTCGGGAGATGTGTCGATAGAGAGCTTAGCCTTATCCATTGCTGATAGGATGGCTTGTCTGTGCATTCGTGAAGCCATGAGCAATCCCCAGATGGATATGTCTGCTTAAATCTTCTTTAGTTGCTTCAGTACAGCTTCTTCTTCTAGCAGTTTCTCCTTCTGTTTTTTTGCCTCCTTATCTTTTCCAGCTGCTTCTGGTTGGTCCAGGTGTGGGGCCTTGAAATTCCGCCCACTCTGAGTCATGTGATCCACTTCCTCGGAATAGTAGGTATCATTTGGCAAATTCTATCCCCAATCTTCATCAGTGTGGGCAAGATGCAAGTCATCATCTTCTTACCACATTCCTCCGGCAACCGACAAGCAATTGTCCAGTTCCGTTGTAAGTATTCCCGTATCCACATCAAAGTCAGTCCCCGCAGGGCCTTTGGCTTTTCTAGCCTTCTGATCATTCTCATCACTTTCGTGTTCGAACTGCTTCAGTGCGACCTCCTGCTCTGTATCAGCTGCACTAACGCTACTCAATTCCTGAGCACAATTCTTAGTACCGGTGCTCTCTGGCAACTTTCCCTTGTCATCGATTGTTCCAGTTGTTGCAGTAGTCTCTGTTTCCAGCTGTTCCTATTTTGGTTGAGTTCCCTCATCCACATCTGGTTCATCACTGAGCCACCTTGAATTATCCGCTGATCCGTTCATATCAAACCAGTCAATCTGTACACTCTGCAAGTCTTGTTCATCAAAGAATTGCAGATTACTGATGTCCTCCTCAAGATCGGCTAAGTAATCCAGTCCCTGGCTTGGTCTGTCCTCTCGAACTACATTAACCTCCATTCCCGTGGGCAAATCTACCCCTGGTTTGGCCTGACTGGCACAATGTAGTGGCACGGGTTGTATTCCTCCTTAGATAAGCTTATGGGGCCCTTAGGTACTGAACTATTACTCCAATCTTCCACTGAAGCAATCCCGCGTTCTTTCACCGCAGCCGCCGCCACCACAGGTTTGGTTCGGGATATGGATGCGCTCATCATGCATAAGTCTGTGCTTTCTGGGATGAACAGCGCTAACTTAGGTAGGTGAGAGGGGGTGCTGTATATACTGGGGTCGTAAGGGACGGCCATTGTTTGGACAAGATTTACTTGCCTGGGTAGAGGGGGTTGGTTATGTGGTGGGAGGGGATTTGTAGTGACGTTAGGCTTTTGAGGAGGTGCTATCACTTTGTTGTCAATGAGATCCTGAATCTCATGACAGAGTCTAAAGCACTAGTCATTATCATGACCGTGCTGTTGGTGGAGGGCGCAATACTTGGCCGGGTTGTGTGTAGGAGGGAGAGGATTAGGCAAGGGGCGTTGTTATACCTATCTCACCCCTGACCAAAAGAGAGCTGTAATCCGACGTCAACTCAAAGGTTACTATCGGGCTCTTAAGGATGCACTAAAGCTTGAGAAGGACAACGAAAAATTTATAGTAGCAATTTTCCAGGCACTTCAGAATGGGCTTGGTTTATATATATATATATATATATATATATATATTTACACTCCACAATTTGGGAGCAGAAACATTTATTCGGAGTTAGTACTCAAACCAGAATCCCACCTAATTGAACCAGCAGAGATTTGCCCTAAACATGCTCCCGAAATATCAAGAGCAATAGGCGCGTCGGGGTCACCATTCCTTACACTAGGGCAAGAAATTGGCTAATTCCAAGACAATGGCCCAGAAGAAGACTTTAACCAATTTTGTAGCAACCAAGCTTACAATTGTAAACGAAAACCTCTAGTGTTGTAAATATATGTATAGTATGATGTAGTATAACTCTAAGAATAGTAGAGAGAAGTGTGGCAGCCACACTTGAGCTATCAAGATGTAACCTTTTGTAATGATGCCTACTACCTTTTGTAATGACACCTACTATAGTATATGAAGTTGTGTTGTGTGATCTTTTGTATTCCTTGTCTATTGAATGCTTATTGTTCAAACATCCTAGGATAATTGAACCTTAATTATTTAAATTACACTTAAGGATTCACCACCGTAAGTAGCACGTAACTTTTGTGTCACCAAAATTATGAACAAAATGGTGGATACTCACGCCAACGGCTACCCGAAAATAAGCAATAACAACCAGGGCCGTGAATAGTAACATAGGAATACTATACCTAGGAATCCTTACCCAGAGGATAGGCCAATGCCTGTAGGAGCTAAAATCCCTAATCATGTTAGAGATGGGATTCTGTAAGAATTGGGGCAAATAAGAGGAAATAGGCAGAATAATAGAACCCATCTTTTCTCTGAATTTAGAAAGCAAAGGCCACCAAAATTCCCTGAGGTACCAGATACAAGGATAGCATAATTGAGAAAATGATTGGGTACAATGGGAATTATTGAATATGTTGACCATATTACGCTAGCTGTGTGTACGGGCTAGATGATGAAATAGATTGTTGGTGGGCATTAATGAAAAGAAATCACGACACTTCAACTTTGACTTGCAAGCAATTCAAGAAATTATCCTTGAAACAGTATCTCCCAAAATACCATCAGACATGAATGAGTTTTGGAGTCCCCGAGTCTAGAATAAGGCAACATGACCGTGGCACAGTATGCTGCAAATTTTGAGGAATTGGCTCGTCATGCCACTCGATACAAAAAGAAGGCAAGGAAATTTGAATGGGGTCTGGATTCCACAATCACAAGAAAGTAGTTGCTTATGCGCCCGATGGGACACATTTCCAGTTTAAGGGGGATAGACGAGATTCCCTAACCACATTGAAACGTAAGACACGCTGGCACGATCAACTTGCAGGATGGATGGCAAGTTTGACTCTAAATGAGAAAGAACAAGTTAAGATGGATCTTCCTCGAGTAGTCCGTGAGTATGCAGATGTCTTTCCTGAAGAATTACAAAGACTATCAACAACCAGAGAAGTAGACTTTGGTATTGAGCTACAAGCTGGGACCGCTCCAATATCAATGGCCCCTTATTGTATGGCACCTACGGAACTATGGAAATTAAAGACAAACTACAAGAATTGCTTGAAAGGGGATTTATTAGATTGAGTACCTTGCCATGGGGAGCACCTGTTCTATTTTCCGAGAAAAAATTGTGATATTATATGGTTATGCATCATTTATCGTCTACTCATTCAAGTCATGATCAAGAATTGGTATCCGCTTCCAAGAATTGACAACCTTTTTAACCAACTTAGAGGTTCAAAGTTTTATTTGAAAATTGATCTTAGGTCAGGTTTCCATTAACTATAATTCAAGAATGAGGATATACTAAAGATTGTGTTTCGGACTAAGTACAACCACTACGAGTATGTAGTAATGCTCTTCGGACAGACCAATGTACCAACAGTATTCATGAGCCTAATGAACAAGATCTTTACACCATACCTTGACTAGTTTGTAGTGGTGTTCATTGACGATAATTTAATAAATTCAAGGTTCGAGGAGGAGCATGAACAACATTTGAGGATTGTTTTTTAAGTCCTTAGAGATAACCATTTGTACACCAAGGCAAGTAAATGTGAGTTTCGGTTAAAAAAAGTAAAATTTTTGAGACATGTAGTATCTGAGAAAGGGATTGTGGTAGATTCAACCAAAGACTGTAACGGAATTCGTAGTTTCTTAGGATTGACTAGGTATTATCGAAGGTTCATTCAAGATTTCTGTAAACTAGCCAAACCAATGACACAATTGATGCAGAAAGGCACAAAGTACAATGGAATGAAGCTTGCGAAAGGTCTTTCCAGGAAATGAAGACGAGATTAACCAACGCACCAATATTAATCATTCTGGAACAAGATGTAGAATACACCATATATTGTGATGCATCCAATGGAGAGTTTGGCTGCGGGAAAGTAGTAGCCTATGGTTCCAAGCAATTAAAGCCGCATGAGCAAAAATTATCCAACACATGACTTGGATTGGCGGATGTGGTTTTTGACCTAAAACAATGGCGACATTACTTGTACGAAGAACAGTTTGAGATTTTAACAGATCACAAGAGTTTAAAGTATCTGTTTACATATAAGGACCTAAACCTGAGGTGGAGACTGTGGATGGAGTATCTCGAAGATTATCAGTTTACTCTCTCGTATCATCCCGGTACGGCTAACGTAGTTGCAGACGCGTTGAGTCGCAAGAGTAGGGTAATGATAGCTAGATTGGGGATAAAAGAGTGGGATATGGTTAAAATTCTCAATGAATTTGGATTTGAAGTGAAGGTTCAAGATTGGGAGACATACCTTGGTGCACAAAAATGTGATGCCTAAGTTAGTAAGTGAAGTCATGGAAGCTCAAGATCACGATCAAGAAATAGTTTTCATCAAGACACGCTTGGAATCAAGGGAAGCAGTGCCCAACTGGTCAGTTCACTCGGATGTGATGTGAAGCCCCTAAAAATTTTACTTTCTTAAAAGTTCCTTACTTTTAAATCATTTCCTTGAAGTCCCTCAGTTTCTTAATTAATTATAACCCTAGGATCAAAATACATGCACCAACAAAACCCACAAACCCTAATCAATTTTGGTAACCTAGAAATCATTTCTAATACCCTAATACTGATTAATTGACTCCCTAAATATGAAATTACCACTTGAAAACCCTAGATTTTTTCAGTCTTTATCACGTTCGTCGGTTAATCGCGTTTTTATTCGAAACAAGAAATCCAAACTGAATTAGACTCTCTAATCCCAATTTAATTTAATTCTACACTAAAATAAATGTTATAATTCATAAATTAAACCCAAAAGCCCTCACATTTTTCTTGAATCATCACATTTTTCTTGAATCACATTTTGACCCAAACTAGTACCATTACACACATATATACATATATATATATATACTTGTACCTTTCTTAAAAAAATAATTTTGTACACAAATATCTTCATATATATATATAATCAACAAAAATCTCCCCAAATCTAGCACATGGCCAGCCATCACCCTCTCTAGGCTACAATCATAGGTACTTTAGAGACAAATTCATTATTTCATGGAAAAAGTATCATTGGTACCCCCAAATCAAGGAAAGTTGTCTTGTACTTGTAACTATCTTGGTTCTACATAAGCCTAACCCTAACTAGATCATGCCTTAATACATGATTAGGCTCCCTAATGATCCCCCATTCCATTACATTCCAACTAAATACATCTTAATTCCAATACATTCCAACCAATGGGCATTTTGGACTTTTCACACCAAATTCTCTATAAATATGCCACTCATCCCCATTTGTTGAGCACATTTACACACTCACACACACATAAAAGATTGAGAGATAGAGTAAAGAGAGGAAGAGAGAAAGCTTGGTGGTGGAAGGGAAGAAAAGAAGGAGAAATTGTGCAAACACTTCACTAGGTAATCAAGTAAGCCACTACACAACTCTTTCTTTTATTTTTCTTTTTCAAATACATGTTATTAGAGATTAAAAATCTTATTTTCAGATGTGTTGTAATGGTGTTCTTGTGTTCATGTGTTCAAAGTTGATGAATTAGGCTTTGATCCTTCTTCTATTCATATTTCCTCTTAATAGATGCAAAACTACCTTTTTCTTCCCATATCTTGCATTATTTCCAAAGGCATACCACCATTCTAAAAATCTGAGTTATTGAAACATTATTTAGTATGTTTTCATCACAAAAGAAGTAAAATATTTGCCTTAGTTGGCCTCTTTTCTCACCAATCTTCTTATTTTGAGTATTATGCATGAAAAATCTGTTTTACAGCTAACTTTCAAAACTTCTAGAAAAACGTTGAAAATTTTCCTGGACTTCAATTTCATTTCAAAATCTTCCTTAAAGAGTCATCTTCCAAGGAAAATTGGTTTCATTGAAAAAGAGCGAGCAGTTTGTGAGAAAATTCGATTTTCGTAACGGACGATGAATCTGGACAGCGCTGCAGTATTTCTTAAATAACTAAAAATATAGAAAAGCTATAACATTTCTGAAACATGATTTGAAAACTAGATTAAATTCTCTACAAACCATAGGAAGGCCGAGTTCGGGAAAAATCTAAAATATCCCTTTTGATTTTAATCTTTAAATGGTTCTGAATCTGAAAATTTAGTTTTGCATGGATGTTTTATGGTCTTGTGTTCATGCATATGCTTATTAGTTTTGATCATGTCTTGGTATGATATTGCATGTGTATGATATTACATGTGTTTTGGTTATGTTCCATATCTTCTTCATTTTAATGATGCTCATGCTTATGTGGATATTACTATCTTGTTAAGTTTGTTCTAACTTGACTTAAAATATTAATCCAAACGGAAAACTTAATTGGGTGGATAATGGGGTTTTGATCACTTGAATAATGAAAGATGATAGTGTGTTAAGTATGGATTTATGGGATGTAATTAAAGGTTAAGTCTTGCACAAGCAATTATCGCGTAAACCCTAGAATGGGACAAACGTATTCGGACTCTTGTGATGATTTGAATTGGTGAGATAAGGTTGGGTCTAAATGGGACATTTAGGAGGATAAAACTTTTATTTTTTTTCTTGAAGGATAAGGTTGGATTTAGGGTGATAAAACCTTTTTCTTTTCGCCGTCCCTTTTGTGGCCCTGCGGTTGGCGTTACGCGGTATATAACCATTGGTAGGCATCCGAGGTAAGTTCTACAACAAAACAGCAAAACAGGTAGTTCTGAATAGTCTGGTGTCCAATTCTTGTGGTTGGGAGGATGGAATCTATTTTTGGGATTTCTACAATACTAACATCTAACCTTGTAATCCTTGTTATTGACTTGAATATCATGTTTCATTACTTGCTTGTTATAAATGTGATGGTGTATTGGATTAGGAAAAAGGGACGGGGTGTGTGTGCGTTTACTGGGCATTCAAAGCTCATGGCGTTTCATGCTAGGTATTGAAGACTATTAGACTGGTCGAAGGCAAAGCTGAAGTATTTGAGGATGTATGGGTACCCTAGGAAGATTAGAAACTAGTTTGTAAATGTGTTTTTTGATTGTAAGTGATAGATCCCATGTTGTATTTAAGACATGATTTTGCAATTATTATATATCTATGCATATATTTTATATTACCTATTCCTTATTGTCTCGTCGACTAATGTAGACCTTGTATTAATATCTTGTGAAAATCTGTCAAAAGGGTAGCTTTGCTATCTAAGGTGGTTGGACTTTGAAGGGAGGCTATATTGAGGCTATATTGACTCCTCCGACCTTCCTGGGATCTTGCTTAGTTATTAGCCAATTGACTCATTAGTGATGTTTTCTACTCTTGTAACCTTAGATAAACCATGTATTTAATTGTTAATATATTTTTTGATGTTCCCGATTTTTGGGGCATCACAACTTGGTGTCAGAGCCTAGGTTCAACCCTTACCCACGCTTTTCGACCTGCAGTTAGAGGCTGCCTCGCCCTAACTTTGTTATATTATTATGATACAGCCTATTTTATCAACTAAAAGACATCAAAAATAGAAATTTTCTTGACTTACCCTAGGTCTTTTCTTTGGATTTCGAGCACTGTAACATCAACTCATGAGGACGTATTTCAGGATCAGGAAGTGGTTTTAACTCTGGACAAGGCCTCACATCACGCAGTAGGGGTACTATTAGTTTTATGCGTCTTTTATTGATCATCGTACCCTCACCTCATATTCATAACCTTTATTTGATGTCATCATTTTCCAAGATTAAGTCATGACCATCTAGTCCTATTTTATATTTCCATTTCTAAAATTGACCTCCTTCGAGCCCTGATTATTTAACAACAAGGCTTTTTGTAAATAGTTTCATTTTATTTACTCAGTGACGAATCTCGGATATTTAGTTTGAAACGTGGATGGCCAATGTAGTTTCAGGTCAAATATCTAGCTTAGTCCCTACCTCTATAGCCTTGATCAATAAAACAAAACATGTAGTTTGTCCAAGAACGACTGAGAATGGTGACAGAATCAGTAGTTGATTAAAACTATGTTAGGAAGCATATTGGGAGTTACTTGAATTAGAAGCATTTCACCTTAGTAATTCCCTTGACTAATCGTGACAGCAAAACCCTAACCTGTACCTAACTATACGTTGGCAAATGGTAAAACATGCAAGAACAAATAATTACACTGGTAACAATAACAACACCAACCACAACGATGACGTCAATATTAACAGTAATGGGACACCTGGGGGTCAATAATCACATTCCTGCACCCACAGCCAACTTACCCGGGAATATCGAAAATCGAATTTTGGAAGAATTAGGAAGGCTAAAGAGCACACGTCAGAATGAGAGGACACATTTATTCTCTGAATTTTGCAAACAGAGTCCGCTGATCTACACTGGCAAGCCTGATCCTAAGATTGCTGAAAACTGGATTCGACAAATAGAGAAGATGCTGGAGACAATGGGAATAGTCAAGCATACATACGAGATCACTCTAGCCGTTTACCAGTTAGGAGGTGAGGCAGACCATTTGTGGACCTTAATCACAGAATCTAGGGACATCACGACTATGACTTGGGTGCAATTTCAAGAATCGTTTATGGGGAACCCATACACTGTTAGACAGGAAAGAATTCGTGAGTTTCAATTGCTAGAGCAAGGCACGATAATGGTGACCCAATACGTGGCAAAGTTCAAGGAATTGGCTCGTTATGCGACTCGATATGTAGCCGATGATGAAGAGAAAACATGAAAATTTAAGTGGGGTCTAGATCCTATAATCAGAGGAAGGGTTTTGCCCTTGCGTCTTCTACTTTTGCTGATGTGGTGGACACAGCACTAGACGCAGAACAGGAGGTGGTAGATACCAGACAGATTTGGAGCTTGAAGAAAGTAAGTCAATCCCATGTGGGACCAGAAAGAAATAGCCAAAGGCATGCAGTACAAAAATCGTACTCTAGGGCACCACAACAACAACAACAACCGCAACAACAATACCAGAAGGAAAGCTTTTAGGCAAGATCAGCTTGGCCAATCCAATGTTACTATTGCCAGCAACTAGGGCACAAGAACAATGAGTGTCCCCAACGCGTCCAGTCAGGAAATCAAAGAGAAGGTACGAAAGCAAACACGCAAGGGATTGACGAGCAGAAGACATAGAAGAACAAGCCAGGTCCAACTAGTCAACAATATAAGTGGGAATGAGGCAACAAGAGGCCTGGGCTCAATAATAATCAGAGGCCAACTGGCAGAATATTTGCACTACAAGGAGAAGAAGACGAAGGCCTCCCTAAGCAGTACCTTGAGAACGAGAAATACAATACATATGAACCCGAGGAACTACAGTACGAGCCTTGGTTAACCTAGAAGAATGTAACTAAGTAGTTAGAACTCCTTTGGAATGACTTTTTCTAACATGAATGTAGATGATGTAAATTTCCTTTATTTAATCAAGTCTTAGAACTTTTGGGTACACATTTTGTTCGTCACGTTCCTTCATATCTGCAATATGTGTTAGGTCATAGGAATTATTTGTGCAATTTTCGAGGCATAAAGATACCCGACTCCGACCTTATCCTAGAAATAGATTCGTTACTCATACCTTAGTAATTATTGATAGTTACCAAAAGAAGGAGATGACTCACTCATCTAATGGAAGGCTTTTATTATTCAAGCGGGATAGATTAGTTCTCATGTAATCAACAAACACAATGGCATTAGCAAATTACCAAGGGAAAGTGTAGATCACCACATCAGGAAATTGGCAATACAAACCCTGTAGGAAGAATAGTCAAACTTTTTGAAGAATGTGAAAGATTGATGCATCTCCTTACGTCATTAATTGGGAAAAAGAACTAAAGAGAACAAGATGATCCAAAAGATTAAGATATATTGACAAGATCTACCCAGAAACGTGAGGTTGCATTGTGGACAAATATTTCCATACATGAAGAATGGCTAAAATTTCGAGGATGAAATTGTTTTAAGGGGATAGGTTGTGAGGCCCCTGAAAATTTTACTTTCTTAAAAGTCCCTTACTTTTAAATTATTTCCTTGAAGTCCCTTAGTTTCTTAATTAATTGCAACCCTAGGATCAAAATACATGTGCCAACAAAACCCGCAAACCCTAATCAATTTCGGTAACTTAGAAATCATTTTTAATACCCTAATACTGATTAATTGACTCCCTAAATATGAAATTACCACTTGAAAACCCTAGGTTTTTTCGGTCTTTATCACTTTTGTCAATTGATCGTGTTTTTATTCAAAACAAGAAATCCAAACCGAATTAGACTCTCTAGCCCCAATTTAATTTAATTCTACACTAAAATAAATGTTCCAATTCATAAATTAAACCCAAAACCCTCACATTTTTCGTGAATCACATTTTGACCCAAACTAGTACCATTACGAACATATATACACATATACTTGTACCTTTCTTAAAAAAATAATTTTGTACCCAAATATCTTCATATATATATATAATCAACAAAAATCTTCCCAAATCTAGCACATGGTCAGCCATCACCCTCTCTAGGCTACAATCATAGGTACTTTAGAGACAAATTCCTTAAATCATGGAAAAAGTATCATTGGTACCCCAAATCAAGGAAAGTTGTCTTGTACTTGTAACTATCTTGGTTCTACTTAAGCCTAACCCTAACTAGATGATGACTTCATACATGATTAGGCTCCCTAATGATCCCTCATTCCATTACATTCCAACTAAATACATTTCAATTCCATTGCATTCCAACCAATGAGCATTTTGGACTTTTCACACCAAATTCTCTATAACTATACCACTAATCCCCATTTGTTGAGCACATTTACACGCTCACACACACATAAAAGGTTGAGAGATAGAGTAAAGAGAGGAAGAGAGAAAGCTTAGTGGTGGAAGGGAAGAAGAAGAAGGAGAAATTGTGCAAACACTTCACCACGCAATCAAGTAAGCCACAACACAACTCTCTCTTTTATTTTCCTTTTTCAAATATGTGTTATTAGAGATTAAAAATTTTATTTTCAGATGTGTTGTAATGGTGTTCGTGTGCTCAAAGTTGATGAATTGGGCTTCGATCCTTCTTCTACTCATATTTCCTCTTAATAGATGCAAAACTACATTTTTCTTCCCATATCTCACATTATTTCCTAAGGCATACCACCACTCTAAAAATATGAGTTATTGAAACATTATTTAGTATGTTTTCATCACAAAAGAAGTGAAAAATTTGCCTTAGTTGGCCCCTTTTCTCACCAATCTTTTTATTTTGAGTATTGTGCATAAAAAATCTGTTTTACAACCAATTTTCAAAACTTCTAGAAAAATGTTGAAAAATATCCTAGACTTCGGTTTCATGTGAGAATTTTCCTTAAAGAGTTAGCTTTCAAGAAAAATTGGTTTCATTGAAAAAGAGCGAGTGTTTTGTGAGAAAATTCGATTTTCGTAACGGTCGACGAATCTGGACAGCACTGGAGTATTTCTTGAATAACTAAAAATATAGAAAAGCTATCACATTTCCAAAACATGTTCTGAAAATTAGATTAAATTCTCTACGAACCATAGGAAGGTTGAGTTTGGGAAAAATCTGAAATAGCCCTTTTGATTTTAATCTTTAAATGGTACTGAATCTAAAAATTTAGTTTTACATGGGTGTTTTATGCACTTGCATTCATGAATATGCTTATTAGTTTATGATAATGTCTTGGTATGATATTGCATGTGTTATGGTTATGTTTCTTATCTTCTTCGTTTTAATGATGCTCATGCTTATGTGGATATTACTATCTTGTTAAGTTTGTTTTAAGTTGACTTAAAACATTAATCCAAACGAAAAACTTAATTGTTCGGGTAATGGGGTTTCGATCACTTGAATAATGAAGGATGATAATGTGGTAAGTGTGGATTGATGGGATGTGTTCCCTAATTAAAGGTTAAGTCTTGTGTAAGTAATTATCGCATAATCCCTAGAATTGGACAGACGTATTTGGACTCTTGCGATGATTTGATTTGCTGAGATAAGGTTAGGTCCAGATGGGACATTCAGGAGGATAAAACTGTTTTCTTTTTTTTTTTTTTTTGGAAAGATAAGGTTGGATTCAGGGTGATAAAACCTTTTTCTTTTTGCCATCCCTTTTGAGATCCTGCGGTTGGTGCTACGTGGTATATAACCGTTGGTAGGCATCCGAGGTAAGTTCTACAACGAAGCAACAAAAGAGGGAGTTCCAAATAGTCTGGTATCCAATTTTTGCGGTTGGGAGGATGAAATCTCTTTGGGGGATTTCTAGAATACTAACATCTAACTTTGTAATCTTTTTTATTGACTTGAATATCATGCTTCATTACATGCTTGTTATAAATCTGATGGTGTATTGGATTGGGAAAAAGGGACGGGGTGTGTGTGCGTTTACTGGGCATTCAAAGCTAATGGCCTTTCATGCCAAGTATTAAAGACTATTAGACCGGTAGAAGGCAAAGTTGAAGCATTTGAAGATGTATGGGTACCCTAGGAGGATTAGAAACTAGTTTGTAAACGTGTTTTGAGATTGTAAGTGATAGATCCCATGTTGTATCTAAGACATGATTTTGCATTTATTATATATCTATGCATATCTTTCATATTACCTATTCTTTATTGTCTCGTCGACTCATATAGACCTTGTGTTAATATCTTGTTAAGATCCGCTAAAAGGGTAGCTTTACTATCTAAGGTAGTTGGACTTTGAAGAGAGGCTATATTGACTTCTCCGACCTTTCTGGGATCTTGCTTGGTTATTAGCTAAATGACTCATTAGTGACGTTTTCTACTCTTGTAACCTTAGTAAACCCTGGTGTTCCTGATTTTTGGGACGTCACATGTGAAATTAAGATACCGAGGAAGGCTATTTGTACCAAATAGCGAGTCACTTAGAGAAAGAATACTTAAGGAATTTCATCTCTCGGCCCTTGCCGTATATCCAGGAAGGAGTAAACTGTACAACGATTTGAAGCGACAGTATTGGTGAAGTGGTATGAAGAAAAATGTGGCTAAGTTTGTGGCAAGATGCCTTATATGCCAACTGGTGAAAGTAGAACATCAAAAAGTAGGAGGAATCTTACAGCCTCTACCAGTAGCCAAATGGAAGTGGGAATATGTAACGATGGGTTTTGTGACTAGGTGACCCAAAACCCCAAGCGACCGTGATGCTATCTGGGTTATAGTGGATTGTCTAACGAGAACCACACATTTTCTACCCTACAAGATAATTGACACTTGGGAATCCTTGTGCAACATTTGTATCTGAGAGATCATTCGGTTACACGGAATCCTGGTGACTATTGTATCAGACCACGACTACCTCCTGGTTCTGCGGAAGTCTACAAGAAGCCCTGGGCATGGAGTTGTGTTTTAGGTTGGCTTTTCATCATCAAACAAATGGGCAATTTGAGCGCACCATCCAATCCGTTGAAGATATGTTGAGCTTGTGTAATGGCTTTTCAAGGAAATTGGAAACGACACATTCCACTAATTGAATTCTTGTACAACAATAGTTTCCAAGCCAAAATTGGGATGACACCTTTTGAAGCATCGAATGGGCGAACTTCTAGATCGTCGATTTGTTGGATTGAAGTAAGTGAAGCAAATCTAATAGGACCCAAACTTGTCCTAGAGACCATTGAGAAAGTCAAAATAATTCGACAACGGTTAAAGACTGCCCAAGACCGTCAAAAGAATTATGCGGATAGGAGGAGAAGACCATTGATGTTCGAAGTAAGTGATCACGTGTTCCTAAAGGTGAAACCTAGGCACGAGATTGTACATTTTGGAAGGAAATGGAAGCTATCACCACAACATATTGGACCATTCAAAATATTAGAGAGGGTGGGCGAAGTTGCATATCGACTAGCCCTACCCCTGTAGTTAGTAGGGATACACAATGTCTTTTATGTATCTATGTTGAGGAAATATCTCACCGATCCATCGCACATCATCAACTAGGAAAGAATCAGTCTCGACAAAAATGTTACCTTTGAAGAAGGACCTATAGCAATACATGACAGTCGAGAGAAGAATCTTAGGGGCAGGACGGTTTATTTAGTAAACGTGCTTTGGCGTCATCAAGGGATTGAAGAGTCTACTTGGGAACAAAAAGATTTGATGAAGGCAAACTACCCCCAACTGTTTGAAAGCGATGTATAGTTAAATTTTGAAGACGAAATTGTTTTAAGGGGGATAGGTTGTGAGGCCCCTGAAAGTTTTATTTTCTTAAAAGTCCTTACTTTTGGAATATTGTAATGAAAACCACTGATTTCCTAAATAATTTCAACTTTAACCCCAGAGGCGAAAACTCACAAACCCTAATTGATTTCAGTAACTTAGGAATCATTTCTAGTACCCTAATACTAATTAAATGACTGTCTATATATGAATTTACCACTTGAAATCCTAGATTTTTTTGAATTTCATCATGTTCGTCGATTGATAGCCTTTTTATTCGAAACAAGAAATCTAAACCAAATTAGATTCTCTAACCCTAATTTAATTTAATTCTACACTTAAAATAAATGTTCCAATTTATAAATTAAAGCTGAAACCCTCACATTTTAATTAAATTACAAATTGACCCCAAGTTAGTACTATTTTATATATATATATACTTGAACCTTTAAACCTATTCAAATAAATTATACACCATATTTTGAAATTTCCATCAAATTGTACCCAAAAAAAAAAAAAAAACTTCCTGAATCATCATCTTGGCCGCCCACCCTAGGGAAAGAAAATACGTACACTTTTTTCAAACAAATCAATGAATTCATTGAAGAGTACTCTAGTACACCCAAAAACATGGAACCTTATTTCCACCTCAAGTTCCATCCTAACTAAAGCCTAACTAGATCACAATTAATTCCATAATTAAGGCCTCTAATCATCCACTGTTCCATTAAGTTCAAACTAAATCCAAAATATCTAATCCATTTCCAAACAATGGGCAAATTAGACTTGTAGCATCAATTTTAGTATAAATAAAACCTCTCCCTTGGCATTTTGTGCACAAGAACAAACACTCAACATACCATACGCCTGAGAGAAGAAGAAAGGGAAAGAGTGTGAGCGTGGTGAAGGAAAGGAGAGAAAGATAAGGTTTTGTTAGCAATTCAACCAAGTCTCAAGTAAGCCACATTATCATCACTCCTTCTATTTGCTTTTTCAAATACATGTTATTAGAAGTTTAAAATCAAATTTTCAAATGTGTGGTAATGGTGTTCATATGTTCAGAGTTGATGAGTTGAGCTTTGATCCTTCTTCTACTCATATTTTCTCTTAATAGATGCAATACTACATTTTTCTTTCCATATCTCACATTATTTCCAAAGACACACCATCACACTAAAAATATGAGTTATTGATACATTATTTAGTATGTTTTCATCACAAAAGAAGTGAAAAATTTCCCTTAGTTTGCCTCTTTTCTCATCAATCTTCTTATTTTGAGTATTATGCATGAAAAATTAATTTTTATAGCCAACTTTTGAAACTTCTAGATAAATGTAGGAAATTCTCTTGGACCTTAGTTTTATGTCAAAAACTTCCTTAAAAAGTTAGCTTTCAAGGAAAATTAGTTTCATCGAAACATAGTGAACGGTTTGAAAGAAAATTCGATTTTTGTAATGGTTGACGAATCTGGACAGCGCTGGAGTGTTTCTTAAATAATTAAAAATGTAAAAAATCTATTCCATTTTCAAAAAATGTTTATAAAAATATATTTGTATATTCATGAAGAAAAGAGTATAAAACACCAATGCAAAACTAAATTTCCAAATTCAGTACCATTTAAAGATTAAAATCAAAAGGACTGTTTTAGATTTTTCTCGAGCCTGGCCTTCCTATGGTTCCTAGAGAATTTCATCTTGTTTTGAGAACATTTTTCTAAAATGGAATAGCTTTTCTAGATTTTTAGTTATTTAAAACACTCCAGCGTTGTCCAAATTCGTCGACCGTTATGAAAAGTGGAAATAGAAGGAGAGATGGTGATGCAACTTACTTGAGGCTTGGTTGAATTGCTAAGAAAACCTTTTATTTCTCTCCTTTCCTCCACCAAGCTCACTCTTTTTTCCTTTCTTCTTCTCTCAACCGTGTGGTATGTTGAGTGTGTGTTCTTATGTGCAAAATGCCAAGGGAGGTTTTATTTACACTAAAATTGATGCAAAAGGTCCAATTTGCCCATTGGTTGGAAATGGATTGGATATTAGTTTGAACTTAATGGAATAGTGGATGATTAGAGGCCTTAATTATGATATTAATCATGATCTAGCTAGGCTTTAGTTAGGATGAAACTTGAGGTGGAAACAAGGTTCCATGTTTTGGGGTGTACTAGAGTACTTTTTCATGAATTCATGGATTTGTTTGAAAAAAAGTGTATGCATTTTCTTTCCCTAAGGTGGTCGGCCAAATGATTTGGGAAGATTATTTTTTTTAAAATTTTTTGGCACAATATGATGGAAATTTCAAAATATGGTGTATAATTAATTTGAATAGGTTTAAAGGTACAAGTATATATATATTATAGTACTAACTTGGGGTCAATTTGTAATTTAATTGAAATGTGAGGGATTTGGCTTTAATTTATAAATTGGAACATTTATTTAAGTGTAGAATTAAATTAAATTAGGGCTGAAAAATCTAATTTGGTTTAGATTTCTTGATTCGAATAAAAAGGCTATCAATCGACGAACATGATGAAAACCGAAAAAATCTAAGGTTTCATGTGGCAAATCCATATTTAGGGAGTCATCTAATCTGTATTAGGGTATTAAAAATGATTCCTAAGTTATCGAAATCGATTAGGATTTACGAGTTTTCGCCTCTAGGGTTAAAGTTGAAATTATTTAGGAAATCAAGGGTCTTCATTACAATATTCCAAAAGTAAGGGACTTTTAAAAAAATAAAATTTTCAGGGGCTTCATATTGTAGGCGAAGGTGTGGGCATGCTACATGGTCTGCAAAAGAAATAGAGATGAATTAGTACAAGAATAAAAATAATTCCAAGTATATAATGCTGAATTGAAAGAGAGAAAGGTTTTTACCACAATGGTGTTCCTCATCATGAAGCCGAAATGCTCATACTCGTTATAGTCGTTGATGGCCTCCATGTCGATGGGAAGGAGCATGACACCCTGACAAGGCTGCAGTTATTTCGGGTTAGCGGGAGGCACTCTCGCTTAGCTTGATGGGGCGACTGTCAAAAGAAAATGTCGGGTATGAAAACGTCCGAGGTGTCTTTGGCCGCAGAGGATCTCGATCGTTTTGGTGACGGGGCATCAACGAAGTTGGTGGTGGCTTATTTCTTCTCGGCTTCCACCAACTTGGAGATGAGCACTATGTCCTCAAGATCCTTCTCCTCTGAATAAGGGGTGACAGTAACCTGGGCCTTTTCTTTGGCTTTTTTCACCTGCTTTGGCTTTTCCACTATTTGTGGAGAAGGAAAAGATTAGACGGTGACAATGTTGGGAAGGTCAGCAAGAACGTCATCAGTAATGGTTGGTTTTTGACCCATTTCTTTTGAGGTGGCAGTGATGGTGACTCCATTTCCAAGTTTGAAGGCTGGAAGAGCGATTGGCGGGTTCTCAGGATCGTACGCCAGTAAGTGAGAACCTCAACATTTTTTACTGTGAATCTTGTTGTTGGGGCTTAGAAGGTCAAACGTGTAGGGATGGAGCTGAAGTTGATGGTTGGTTGGCTGGGTATGAGGTTGATCCTTGATCTATCCTTGAAGAGGCAGTTGGCATTGATGCTGAAGGAGGGATCTTGCTTCTTGATAAGACATCAAGAAGTGGAGATTTGTATGTTGTAGTATAATCCAAATAGGAAGAGGGCGTTATGGATGTTAATGGGCAAGTCCAAGAGCCTTTGTAAGTCAACTCTGGAGATGTAATACTTTTGGAAATTCTTTTTGGGCTGAGGGAGACCTAAACAAAGGGGAAGTTAAGTGGTTAGCAATGTGATGAAGTAAAACACTTAAGTAGATAATGGACAATAGGTGGGTGTTTTACAGGCGACTTACTTTTGTGGTCTTCTAAGATGCTTCTAGGGAGTGGAAAGAGGTGGAGATTGTTATCTTGAGCAAACTCTCAGTTGCCCGAGACAATAAGATAATCATCTCTTGCACCCTTGTTGGAATTAGGGAGGTCAGCGATCATCTTGTAGGCTATGGACCTCGGTTTTAGGTAGTAGGTTATGCCGCTTTTGGATTGAATGGTGCACATCGTGCAACAGTACTAGATATCTTGAAGGTTTAGTTGGGCTCTATATCGGTGGTTGAGTTTGGCTATACCGTTGATTACACAGAAGGTGTTGATGGCTAATTGCATGGGGTTCAGTTTGTAGAAGTGGAACATTTCCCTAAACAGGATATTAAGGGAGAATCTAATTTCGCCTTCAAGGATTGACATTATTGAGAATGGCATGTAATTGTCTCCCAGCATGATGGAGTCATTTTCACCAATGAGTCTGATATGGACATCGACTGGGATACTATATTCTATGTAGAAGTTCTCAATCTTAGTAGGGTTATCTACCTTCCACCTATGCATACTCATGACCTTGGCTTAGTGGGTTTGGTATTGATTTCTATTGAGAAATCTTCTACGAACCTCTGCGAAACCCTAATGAGTATTGGGATGAAGATTTTGAAAAACGAAGGGGATTTCGGGGTTCAATATGTTTTAGTTTCCCTAGTGGATATCCGACAAAATCCAATCCTAAATCTCTAGATCATGAGAAAAAAGGGCAGAAATCTGGAAGACAGATGGATAGCATAAATTTAGAATTTGAAGATTGAATAAGAAATCAAGAATGTAAAGTACCAAAAAACATGGATATAGGTCAAGAACAAGAGAAGAGGAAGATTGTAGGAAAAAACATGTCAAGAACAAATTTAAACATAGACATGGATTCGGAAAATCAAACAATGGCAACAATTCAAATGCAAGTGTAGTGTGTGCGAGGCTTGGGCACTTAGAGAAGAATATATATATATATATATATATATATATTCGACAACTTAATGGAACTGAAATGGAGAAGAATAGAAGACTTATAGAGTGTAATTGGAGAAATCTAATTTGCCGATGTTAGATGGTACGTTTAATTGGAGCAGAATGGTGATTTGGTCGTCGGAGAAGATGAACAGTGGCAGATGCAGAAATCCTCAAAGGTTGGCAGTGGAGTTTAGAGAGAGAGAGGCTCTGAGAAGAGAGAAAGAATGTTGAATGAAGAAGTGAAGAGACGGAGAGATAGGGAAATAGTTCTGTTGAAAGGTAAAAGGGCGGCAGGGGCAATTATTTCAAACCCTTGGGCGACGTGCCAGGCTGATGTCAGGCAGCCTGATTCACAGATGAGCCAGTCTGGTGACAACACATGGATGAAACGGTTGGGCAATTATGACATGACTGCTCACACGCATCTTGGGTTCTTAATATTCTTGAACTAGTGAATCTTAATCTTAGCTAGTAGTACGATCTTGGATGAGATGTTGATTCTTGATTCTTGGTTCCTGATGAGTGGACACTTGAGTCCTTGTTTCTTGACGCCGATGAGCCATGACCTTGGTCGTCGGAGTATCTTTAGCATGTTGTATAGCCGACATGTTGGAAGATCAAACGATATAGCTTCCATTACCTCAGGTTGCCGAGGTAATAGAACCTAGGGGGCAATTGTGGGGACATAATTTTAGGGTCATGCCACATGGCCGAGGTGATGGTTGAGGTGCCACGTAGGCGATCCAGGTTACCGAGGTGATTACGGTATTCTCGAGATGTGGTGCGGTAATATCAGAATCTGAGATATTTGGACAGAGGACATGAGTCCTAGATAAGTGAGGCATTTAGTTCGGATAGGGATGAGACTCTTGAAGAGTTCATCCATATCTACCTAAAAGTCTGAGATAAACACTGTGCTTGAGTCCTATGAAGTGAGACTTCTAGGGGACAAGGGCACTACTAGCTATAAAAGTAAGGCACCCCCGCGGATCTAAGGTATGATTTTGCTTATGCACTGATTACTTGAGTTGATATCTTAGAGAGATAAGTGACTAACTTGATCATCAGAGTGCTCCCGGGTGGACTAGCCACAGTGGTTTCTCTTATCTTCTTGTGTGCAGGTGATTGGTTTAATCTATTATGTCATGTGCTCTCCAGCTAAGGTCTTTGTTTGGTTATGAGGTCGGAAATCAACACCCACAAGAGCCTTTCAAGCTCACATCCATATCACAATGCTGACTTAAGGTCGTGGTCCAACATCAACATTTGAAAAGATTAAAATAATGACAGATGAACCAAAGGTCCAGTAGAAAAATCTTTATGTCTACTAATATTAGTCTACATACATACATGATTATGATGTGATAAAATATTGCTACAACCGGATTTAAAATGGTTTTCAATTCATAATAATCCTTTCAATTTTTAAATAAATAATGTTAATTTCACAAAATTCGTCATTCGCATAAGTCTCATTTCAATGTATAAAATAATTTCATTTGATTATCTAAAATGAATTCGTAGATCAATGTATCTGTCAGTGGTCTCACAAAGCACAATCTAACCACGCTACTTTACTGATCGCTAGCTAAAAAGAAATTGGTACCTACATTAAGTGCACCGTTACCTTGCCAGTTGCTAGGTTAAAAAAAAAAAATTGGTGCCTACTCCCGCAAGGGTTTCTAGTCCTTCATCGTAGATAGTCTTCGACCTAATCAAGTGCTTTGGCCTAATAATTGTGTAACAATATGTTCACTTCCTAAACATTATAATTGTTCATTTTGATATAATTATTTACATAGTTTAAATTAATTTCTTATTAATTGGTAAAATTATATAAATAAAGAATTTGACCCTCTGTTTAGCCATGGAAGGCTACTTCGTAATGTTGACCATCATTTAATTTAATGTTCCGTTTATTTCGGCGGAAAATATTTTCCTTTATTTGGTTATGTTGTTAACACTAATGTACTAATATTTACATTACTGGTGATAGTAATGGTAGTGACGATGGGGTGGGAGTGGAGGTGGAGGTTTAGGTTTAGGTGTAGGTGTTGGTGTTGGGCTAGTGTTGGCAATAGTGGTAGTGGTGGTAGTTATAGGGTGGAGGTGGTAGTAGTGGTGGAGACGGTGGCATCAATGGCGATGATGGTAGTGGTGGTAATGACATTGGTAAAAATTTAGTCAGAAAAATATTTTGTCTTTTAAAAGTTGAAAATATTTTCATCTAAATAAGTTTGTTTTCTATTAATTATATAAAAAAAATTATTAAATTTTATTTTTTGTTATACCAAACAATAAAAAAATATTAAAATATTTTCTGTCAAAATAAGATAATCACAAGCTAAAACGTTATTGGAATTTTGTATTCGACCTTTACAAGACTAGATTTGAGTCCATTCTAGACTAGCCACTAGGGTCCTAGACACATGGGCCATTTTAAGGCAGAAATCTGGCCAGGACGGAAGTAACCGAGCCATAAAGTTTAGTTCATCTAAGACCACGTGGGATCAAACTTATGAGTCACTTTTTTTTTTTTGATTCAAATGAAAGTTAAACAGCAAAGGAAAAGAACAGAGTTAACATCAAAGGGGACTCAGTCCCTCCTAGAACTAGCAGTCACCATGTCTGCTATAAGTGCAGAATGGAGAACATTGGGAGGCTCATCTAAATAAACAAAGTGCTCAGATTGGCTGCCTCCTAAGTTGGCAAGAACATCAGCGCATTTGTTGGCTTCTCTTGGGATAAAAGAAATTCTGCATTTGCATCTTCTGACAAGGAAGTTGGCATCCTCAATCAAAGCTCTGTAAGGGCAAGAACTGGCAGCACCATCAGAGATCAGCTGTCTTGCTTCTTGGGAATCTGTTTCAAGCTCAATATTAACCAACCCTTTCTGTATTATGATGGTGAGCCCCCGGTAAAGACCCCACAGTTCAGCTTCCAAACTCGTGCAACTCCCCAGGTAACCATGGTAGCCCCACAGCCAAGTTCCCACTTCATCCCGCAGTAAACCACCATAGCCAGATTGGCCTGGGTCTCCTCTTGAATTGCCATCAGTGTTCAATTTCAGTGACCCTGCAAGAGGTGCAAACCAAAGAGTTAGTCGTGGTGCTGAATAATATGGATGAATTGGATTTAGTTGAGACTCTTGAATTTCTTGAGCCTGTTGAATAATTCTTGCTGTGCTAACAGATGCAGATTGGAGCTGAGCTTCAAACACCTCTCTGTTTCTGTCCTTCCATATGTTCCACAGGGCAGATAAGAAGATGATTGGCCATTGTATATCCTTCACAATTTGCTTGCATTTCATATTTGTTCTTACCCATTCAGGAAGGGGAGTGCAATCACCTTCTTGCCACCAAGTAAAGCTCTGCAACCTGACCCAAATTGATTTAGCTTTGGGACAGCCTCTGAGAAGGTGGCTCATGTCCTCCCTAGCAGTTTGACACCTAGAGCAGGTGTCAGAATCTGTGAGCTGTCTCTTTAATCGCATCTGGTTAGTTAGCAACCTACCATGCATGACCAACCAAAGGAAGCTTCTCATTCTTTGTGGGGCCTTGAATTTCCACACCCATTGCCAGTCCAAGTCATGCTCCTCCTGCTGAGTGATGGATTTATAGGCAGCAACAGTTGTGAATTTGCCATTAGTGGTCCCGTGCCAAGTAGGGGTATCCATGAAAGTGACATACCTTGGCCTGAAAATTTTCAAAATGCTCTCTTTCCCTTCTTGGGAAATCAGATTTTGAATAGGTGCCAGATTCCATTGGCCTTCCTCATCCAATATGGAACTAACAGTAGCATTGCTCTCAATATGAGGGCCCTGGTGGTTACTGTCCAGTGGTGCAGAACCACACCACCAATCTGACCAGAGTGAGATATTCTCACCAGTGCCCACATTCCATTTAATGTTAGCTTTTAAAACCTCTCTATTATTAATTATGCTCTTCCAAGTGTGGGAAGCTTTTCTCTTGTTAGGCCAATTAAATAAGGAATGATGACTCAGGTATTTAGATTTAAGAATAGTGCACCACAGGTTGTCAGCCTGGCTAGCAATTTTCCAGCCAATCTTGGAAATGAGGGCAGCATTCTGGGCCCTGGCTTTCCTAATGCCGAGGCCACCATCCCTTTTACTTTTGCAGACTTGGTTCCAGTTGATCAATTGGATTTTCCTAACAGAATCAGTGCTGCCCCATAGAAAGTTCCTATTTAAGCTGTCAATTTTGTCACAAATATGTCTAGGCAATTCCATAGTTTGCATGAGATGGTTGGGTATGGCAGAAGTAACTGAGTTTACAAGGGTGAGCCTACCTGCAAGGGACAAATTCTTGGCCTTCCACCCAGATAACCTATTAGTCATTTTACCAATGATGTGAGTAGTGTGATTTTTGTTGAGTTTGCCATGAAGCAGAGGGGTACCAAGATATCTACCCAAGTCATTGGTAAGAGAGAAACCACACTGAAAACTAATGGGAAGGGCTTCCCTTCTAGGGATGTTAGGAGAAATAAAAAGCTTGGATTTTTGGAAATTGATTTTCTGTCCAGAAATGACACAAAATTCATTAAGCACTTCCATGATGGCATTACAATTTCTACTGTTAGCCCGAGCAAATAAAATAAGATCATCTGCAAAGAATAGGTGGGAGATAGGGGGGCCATTTCTCGAAGCTTTAAGGCCTTGCCAATCACCTCTCTGAGTTTTGATTCTTATCATGTTAGAAAGATTTTCCATGCAAAGCACAAACAAGTAGGGAGACAGAGGGTCTCCCTGTCTAAGTCCTTTTCCAACACTAATGCTAGGGAGGGTCTCACCATTCCAAATAATAGAAGAGTTAACATTAGAAACACAATTCATGATAAGGTTAATCCAGCTAGGATTGAGATTCAATTCTATGAGGGTGTGGTGAATGAAGTCCCAGGAGATGTGGTCATAAGCTTTTTCAAGATCGATCTTAAGAACCATACCTCCAATTTTGCCTTTCTTAGACCTAAGAGTGTGAATAATTTCCTGGGTGATGATGATATTATCAGTTGTAGTTCTACCCGGGATAAAACTGCTTTGATTAGGGCTAACTAAATCAGAAAGCATGGGTCGAAGGCGGTTAACAATAATTTTAGTGATGGTCTTATAAGAAACATTACAAAGGCTTAATGGTCTAAATTGTTTAAGAGTCTCAGGGTTCTCCAGCTTGGGAATTAAAACAATCTGAGTAGCATTAACCTCTTCAGGGATGGTCTGGGTGGAAAAGCACTGTTTAACAAAAAGGCACATGGAGGGACCAACAATATTCCAATTTTGTTGAAAAAAGACAGCTTGCAACCCATCTCTACCAGGGGCTTTGAAGGCTTTGATATTTTTAATGGCATTCCAGACTTCCTAGTTAGTGATGGGCACTTGGAGAGTATCATTATTTTCTTGAGTGAATCCAGTATGAGAGATATTTCTCCAGTTATCCAGAATAGGAGTAGTCTCATGTTGGAACAAATCATTGAAATAATTGGAAATATGGTTTTTAATATCCACGGAGTTAGAAAGCCAATTTCCAGCATCATCTTTAATCATGTTAATTTTGAGCTTCCTACGTTTATTAAGAGTGGAGATATGAAAAAACTTAGTATTCCTATCGCCCATAGTAAGCCATTTAACACGGGATTTTTGAAACCAAATAAGTTCTTCTTGAAACAGGGTCATGTTGTACTGCTTAATGAGGGTATTTTCAAGAAGGTGCAGATTATGGGAAAATCTGTTGGCTTGAGATTTTTGAATACCTTCTATACGGGCTAACAGGTTCCGCTTACGCTTATACACATTGCCAAAGACTTCTTTGTTCCAATTTTTGGCATCATGAGTGAAGTCAGTAATGGCCTCTAGAAGGTTATGCTCCATATTGGACCAGGATTTTTTAACAACATCCGAAAAAGAAGGATGGCACAGCCAAGCTGCTTCAAATCTGAAAGGCCTAGAAGTAGGATTATGATAATGCATACCTTGTGTGAGAACAATGAGTGGGGAGTGATCTGAATAAGTTCTAGGCAGTGTCCCCACTGTCCCTTCAGGAAATATGGCTCTCCATTTGTCGTTGCTCATAGCTCTGTCAAGGCGCTCCATGGTATTAGCCAGACTATGTCGGTTATTTGTCCAGGTGAACGTAGGACTGACACAACCAAGATCAATGAGGTTGCAGGTGTTGATTCGCTCAGCAAATTTCTGGGACCGGTTATGATTGTGATGAGGAGAAAAGCTTCTCCTTTCAGTGTGGTTAATGTAGTCATTAGAATCTCCCGTAACCAGCCAGGGCTTCTCCATGGTCCTAGATGTCTCCGTAAGACCATTCCAGAGTTCATCTCTTTGGGTTGGGTTAGGGCTTGCATAGACTGCAGAAAGGACCCATTCCTCATAGTCTTCCTTGTGAATAGTGGCCTGAATAACTTGGTTAGTAACATTTGAAGCTCGTATGTTGACATGGGCAGTGTCCCAGAGTAGCCAGATGCCGCCTGCTCTTCCCGATGGGTCCACTATTGTTGCAGCAGTGAAGCCCATTTCATTGAAGAAGTTTCCCATAGAACTGAATGGGACTTTGGTTTCCATAAGGATGAGTATATTCGGTTTATGATTTCTGATAAGCTCGCGCATGTTGCGCCTAAAGGCACTATTGCCTGCCCCACGGCAATTCCAAACAAGGATGTTCAGTGCATTCATAGTAGGATATTGAGGGAGGGGGTCGGTGTCCAATCCAGGAAGGATGCTCTTGATTCGTCTATGATCTTGGTCCCTTGATCTCATGGAGGCCATCTGCACAGAGTGGATTGGAGACTCGGCTCTGCGGCTCCAGCTGGGTTCTATTCGCATCCGTATCTGCTCGATCCACCATACTGTAGCAACGAGGTGAGTTGCTTCTATCCCTTGTTCTAATGACAGGGTCAATGGATGAGTCTCCATCCGGCGGGTAAGCACCTCTAGACTTGTGCCCTCCTCCGTCGCCATGGTTGATGCTCGGGTCAGGGGGTTTCCTGTGCTTTGGGGTTGTGGTTCCTACACTCCCTAATGGTAAAGATTCAGAGGTGGGTAGAGAGGGTGTAAGTATTAAATTTGTTTCAGAGGGTGGATCTGTCATCGGGATTTCTGGAGATGTAGAAGCAATTCCCAACGTACTGGGGATGTCAGGTATAGGTTGGCTAGTCTGGTTCCTATTTGGTGCCTGAGCTAAGGGAACCCGTTCTGCAGTTCTGAGGTCAATGGAGGAGTTCTGGGTAGGTGGAGTGATGGTGTTTGATGGGTCGGTTTGAGAGATCTTGGCCAGGGCCTCAGTTTTGGAACCAGATGGTCCAGTTTGGGTTTTCTGATATGGGCTAGATGCCTCTTTTTCAAGACCCAATCTAGTTGTTTTCTTGCCCCTACGCACTTCCTCTTCTTGTTGGGTCTCTTTACTCAATTCTGAAAATTTATTATGAGTTGGGCTTGGACCAGTATACTGGGTTTTTCTATTGATCACAGGTTTACGGGTTCGCTTAGTAACCATCATCCAGGGCCCATATGTGTCATCTCCTTCTACTGCTGCTTGTTGCAGAGGACCGTTGGGTTGTCTAGTTTTAAGGCCATTTAACGCAATTTTGGAGAGCTTATGGGCCATTCATTTTTATTTATTTATTTATAATGAGAGTGCATGGACTTTTCATTAATTTGTGGGCTGTCGCTGTGACCAAGAACTAAATTTCTGACCCATTAACGAATTTATTTGTATTTTCATGGACAAATTTCAATGCAATGTATGTTCTTGAAAAAAAGAAATTGTAAATAAGTTATAAATTTTATACATATTAATAATTAAAATCATAAAATTTTTCTTGATTCTATAATAATTTACTCTTAGTGCCCAAAGTAATTTTCCCTATTTTCAATGGGTTAAGTGTAATTCCAATTATACTTTTTATTTTTCACTAATTAAAATATTAAAGAAAATTATTCTTTTTTTTTTTAATTTTTATAATAGTTAATCCGTTAGAGTGACTAAAATATAATTATACTAGTTATATAACTAATTAGTCTCATTTAAAGAATTCATTAGAGATGTTCTTAGTAATTTTTAAAAAAAGTTGACTCTTTTTTTTTTTTTTGTAATATCTTTTGGACTTGTTGAAAGGCTATATGATGTAAATAAATATATATATTGTTTTATTTCCGATCCTTTTTTTTTTTTTTTTGAACGAATTTTCAATCCCTTTGAAAATCAAACTTGGCTCTTACAAAAGTCTTATCTATTTGCCGAAATATTGGCCCAAATTAGTTTGTGGGGTATGTTTAACAAGTCTTAAAATGATAGTGGGTTTTTAATAAAATTAACAATTAAAATATTTAAGTTGATTGGTTTAAATACTTCACTCCTTGGCAAACACAGAGTGGGTAATAAAGCATTTCAGGAGCATTACCACCCCAAACTAAAAAATCATAAAATGTCAAGAATGTTTTTTTTCCAGTGGTTAACATTCAAGGATGCAAACACACAGTGGGTACTCAAATGCATTTGAGGAGCACTACCATTCCAGACCAAAAAACCAGAAAATGTCAAGGATTTTTTTCCAGTGGTTAAGATTCATCTGAAGGATGGACCCTACAACAAAAATCTAAAATATGGACCATAGATCTCAATTCTTGACAATTATGTGGGTTCTTTTTATTTATTTATTTATTTTTTTTTTTTTGGGAATCATAGGCTTTTTGAAAGCCATTTATTCAAACAAATTGTCCACTAGTAGACAACTTCAAATGTTGCAATGATTACAGTTGAACCGAATGATTTTTAATACTAGGAACTTTAAAAAGATAAAATAAAAATCTTTCGATCAACCTACTATCTAATTACAAATGTGAGGAACATTTTGTGAGGGTCATTACATCAAATGTGAGAAATATTATATTAGATTAGATAATTAACTCAAATTAGGGACCCAAATAAATAAATATACAAAACTGTTTTATTATAAGAGAAACAAACATCACAATTGATCTAACTATTTTTCATAGGAGTTGAACCGTGTAATGCCCCACTTTTTAATTACTCGGATAATATTATCAAATCATTATTAAAAACAATTTTAGAGATAGCAAGCAAAAGTTACAATATCGTAGTAAAGATAAGTAAATGAAAATTCTCTCATTCGTGTACAAGATGAATGAAACATGTGACATAATTACAGTAAATTGTCTGCAGGTTTACATCATTACATGAAAGAAAAAAGGTTCAACCCTTTTTACAACAATGACATTCATCCAACAAAAAAAAAGGCCCTGTGGCAAACAGATAATGAAGATCAACGACCTTGAAACACTTCTCGATGTTCACCTAAAAAAAGATTAGTAACGTGGGATGAACATAAAGTCCAGTAGGGATACCAACATGATTCTAAACAATAACAACATACAGATAATTATGATCATGAATGGTTTAAGTCATACCATATACATAAGTTAAGATATACTTACATAAGTACTTTTCTCAAAATCATTCAATTATCCAACAACCAAAACCATTCGCTTTTCTTTCTGCTTGTTACCCCTTTATATTTTAACTTGCCAGACAATAGCAGGTATTTGAAAATAGACCCACGAAATCCAATTACATTTCCCCTAATTACCGAACTTGCACCCAATTCCAAATTACAATTTCCAGATAGAAACATCCCAAACGAACATGACGACAATACATATAAAAATGCTCCTTACCTAACCATATAAGACAATTGACATTCTCCATGAAGTAATTATTACTATGCATGAAACACATAAATAAAACCGAGATGATAACGAGAAGCCCAACAGTGCTCTACCAGCCTCAAGTATGGTAAGCCAATGATACATCTTTTCAATACTCACGCCAATTTACTAGTCACAAGTAGGAAGGTAATGGTACCTCTGCCAAGTTCTCCAGGCATTAGCTGGAATAGAAACTGTGGCTCGGCTTTTTTCGTGCCCCGCCTTTCAAAAAGGTTTGAAATGAAGGCCTCACAGTTCGGACTCCCGCGAATCTGAATCTAGTCTCACAAGTGCAATGTGAAATTGATAAACACCAAAGAGTCCAAATCCGGCAAACCTTTTTGAAAAATCAATTTTAAATCAAATAATGCCAAAATTGGACTGCTTTGCTAGATACAGAGTCGCCACCTAAATATTTTATTTTTGAAAACTTTAGGAAACCCTGACTCGTGCCGAAGGCCACGTGGTCGTCATCACCAAAGTTGTCTCGGCTAGGGAAGTTGGGTACGAGAGGGGAAGGTCATGAATTGAGCACCCCCGCTCGCCCGATCAAAGATCGGCCTCTACTAATCATGATATGATTTTTATGTACATTATGTGCTCTTGTTCCGGTTATTAGCTAACATTACTATGTGATGCGTACGAGCAAGTATAGACTAGTTTGCTTAATTTGGAACAATTCAACTCATGTTTGTTTGTGAAAATGGTTTGAATTTACCACCTCGAGTGGGCTTAAAGATGCGGATTTGCCACCAAACATAGTGGGCTTAAAACATGATTTGCCACTCAACAAAGTGGGCTTAAGACTTACATTCGTTGAATCGTTCCAATTCAAATAACAAGCCTTTATCCATAGGCATTCATGCAGTTTAGCATTTAAGCACATAGCCTCATGGCAAGCATGCTAATCATGGCAACATGGCAATCACACTCATGCAAGTATGATAAAGTATAAAAACTCACCTACTACTCCGAGTCAAAACAAAAACTAGTTAGAAAGATGTATGATCCTAACTATACAAGATGTCTAATGCAACGCATGCAATATGCATTTAATAGGCTTGGCTACTAATATGACATATTATTCAATTTGAACAACATGCGATTAAACACGTATTCAAAGAAGATATTGAAATGGCAATGCAGTTTGAATGATGCGCCGAGCCTTGGTGCATGCAATACGAATGAATGGATGAAAACATGCGATTAAATAAAAGGGAGAAAGATGTGGGGTTGGAAGACATACACACATGCATGCACAGTTGTTACAACATTACGCCCTCGCGATGGAGGGTCCGAATGAATAAGAGCTAAGATAATCTAAGCTAAGCTAATCTAATCTAATTAAGTTAATTAGACTAATTATTACAAACCAAATGAATAAGTAGCTAAGTTAATCACTAATTATTACAACACTTTAATTAACTAGTAAACTAATTAATTAAAACAAATGCACACTAACTAAGCATGCAAGGCATTAAACTATGCTGCCATTGCTCCGCCTCGGGAAATGGAAGATGCATGCGCTCGGTTTTCGCCTCGAAAAGTCCTCCGTTTTTGCTCTCGAAAGGCTCTGTTTGCAGGGTTGAACATACTTCAGAACATTTCTGCTCCACCTTACCAAATATTTGCTGAGGGTTACACCAGTGGCCTGCCGGCCATGGAGGAATGCTGCCGGCCCTCTGCCAGCCAAAAAGGGGCCTTGCTGGCCAGAAATGAGGCACTGCGGACCATGGATGATGTACTGTCGGCCACTGATGCATTGGATCACCATGCTGCAACAGAGCACAAATGGGGCAAAAAGGGGTTTTTCCAAGAGTTGTCTGCACACCTTGTCTCTCCTTTTAATGAGGAAATCAAATGAGGGACAAGTTTTGGTTCACAAAACCACCAATCAAGCAATTTCATTGCACGATGGCTTGTGAAGCCAATTGTGCAAGTTCAATAAATGCAACAAGACTCAAATGGCCATCACCACATCATGCATGATCAAGGGCAATGGAGACCTAGGAAAATGACACATTTCATCACTATTGAGTATGAAGTGTCCCATTTGCCTTCTGTTCAAATTAACGTCCGATTTGAACATATGCAATGCAACACAAAGAATGCTTATCTTGCTTCTTTTACTTGCCAATTTTTGTTTACTCATTTTAATTACCAAATCATCATTTAATCCATTAAGTCCATTGGTGAGTGTCCTCTAATGGAAGGAGGGCTCAAACCACAAGTTGCTTTGGGCATGAAAGAGGCATTACACTGTTGGTAATGAACCCCCTAAGGGATTAAACCATAAGGTGTAGCACCTCCATTTCACACTTAGGCAAACAAGTGGTTTGAAACCACTTTCAAAGCAAAACCAAAAAGTGAAGAAACGAGGGAGATTGCAAAGATTTAGGTGTTGAAATTGAGTGATAAAAGCACTAAAACATGCAATCAACTCAAACTAATGATGGTTAAAGCCTTAAAATACTAAGCTAGTGAAGGAATTAACACTACAACCATGCCATGCAAGGCTCAAATGAACTAACCATCCAAAAACAAAGGCAAAACAGCCCTAAATATAGTCTAAAACGTGCTGGACTTAAGACACAAAAAGCCAAAACATTAAGCTAATACATGGGGTTACACTACAACTATGCAAAACAAGACTCAAACAAACTAACCAGCCCAAAACAGTGCTAAAATAGGTTATTTCAGAGTCTAAGACATGCTGGACTTGAGTGAAGTTAAGCTAGAAAAACATGCTAACATGTGAAGCTAACTAGGCATGCAAACGAGACATAAGGAGGGGAGGCTAACCCCTCCAAATTTGGACCTCAAAATAAGTTTTTTTTCCACTGAAAAAGCTCTGAAATTTAGTGGTTAAAAGGCCCAAAAAAGTTGATTTGAAAGTGATGAATAGAGGCACAAAAGCTTTACAAACTAATGAGCAAGAAGGGTGAACCACTCCCTAACTAAAAGAGGCCCAAACCAGCACTTTTAGGCCACAAAAATAGAGTTTTTCTCAGTTCAAAGACAGGCCCAAAACAGCCCAAAAACAATAGAAGAAGATGGCAATGCAAGTATGTAAAACAAGCTTAAAAGACAAGTATTATACCTCTTGAAGGGAAGACACAAATGAAGCAATAAATCAGGCCAAGACCACCTTCTAGAGCTCAAAGAGGGTCCCAAGTAACCTCAGCCCAAAGATAAGCAACTTTGGTTAAGGGTTGGTAGGCAAACTTGAAGTATATCTACACTTGTATGCACAAAAGTTCAAGAGAGAGAGAATTGTAGAGAGAGACTCCCAAAATTTTTCCAACCTTGAAAACAATAGAGAATGGCCTATATATATAGAAATATATGGCTTCAGGTCGAAAATATCAATATAGGACAGCTGGAGCAGTGTGGAGACAACTGGAGGTAAATATCTGAACAAAAACTGATTTTTTCCACCTATGGCCGGCAAACCATCACTAATGGCCGGCAAACCTCATCCATGGCCGGAAAACTTCATCAATGGCCGGCACATGGCCGGAAAACCTCCCCCATGGGTGGCACATGGCCGGCAAACCTCATTCAGTGGTTGGCCAAAAAATCTACTTTTTGGGCCCGACTTCAAATGAGCATATTTTCTTCATTCGGACTCCTTTGCAGGTCATTCTTGAGTCTGAATTGAAGCCCCAGAAGTCTTCTTTCCAATGGTGGCAGCCTCACATCAAAATTCCAAGTGTGAAAAAGATATGCCTATTTTAGTGAAGAATGCTCAGTTTTGGTCATAATCGGATGGATGCCTAAATTCAACCAGCCATATCTCTCTCATCCGGACCCAGATTTAGGAGATTCTTGAGTGTAAAATGAAGCCCCGAAAGTCCACTTTCCAATGGTGGTGGCCTCAAAACTTAAGTCCAAGTGTACAAAAGGATAGGCCTGATTTTGTGAAGGCTGCCCGGTTCTCTCTTAACGGTTTGTGCCTAACTTCTTCCCCAACTAGGTTTCTTCCCTCCACTCTTATTTTCTTCAACTCCAAACCTCTAAATAAGGTGTTTTGAAAGATTTTTTTAAAGAGTTCACCTCTCTTTCATTTATTTCTACTTTGTCCTTGCTCGATTTACCGAAAAGTGCAACATTTAACGAAATACGAGCCTCGGAACATCGTAGAAGCATTTTCAAAAATATTTTAAAAGAGAGGGTTTAAGGTCTAAAATAGTTTTGGTAAAAAATGTTTTGGTCCAAAAGAGGGTGTAAGGTTGGGATTTGGAGCTCTTCTTGCTGAAGAAACCGAACATTTGCATAACATAGCCTTTGTCCTCAAGCAATCAACCTGAGGCCCCCAAGTCTTAAGGGCGGTCAAAAATGGGGTGTCTACAGGTACTGGTAGCCTACATTCTCAGCGCAACCAATTCTCCAGGCGCTACTTGGAAGGTAATAGTACCCTCTATTCTTAGCGCAAACACATTTCAAACCATCGCGTAATTCAACAAACATAAATAATTCGATGTGTACTACATATACAAAATCTATTCAACATCACAATGTCATCCTCTACCAATGACCAAGGACAAAACCTCTAAGTATAAATATTTAAATACACATAATACGATAATCCGATGCTCACTTGACCTTAAGTCCAACAACAATGATAATAATAACAATATTCAACAGATTCAAAATCCAACCTCAAGTTCAAATTCTAAATTTACAATACATCATGGTTTCTTTCTCTTTTCAAAATCAACTATTTTATTTTCCAATTAACTTGCCCAAATCCTTTTCTTTCAAAAAGACCAATTTCTACATTATCGATAAAACCACATCCATGGATTCCAAGCCATAACCTAACTCAACTTAAAATGATTATCCAATTAAACTTCCAATACCAAAATTGATTATCTCTTTATGCTAACAATACAATTACACAACTCAAATTATCAAAACACAAACATTATACAACTTTAACCCTTTTTAATTCATTAGGTCAAATTATTAAATTAGAGTTTTCCCTTACTCACAACATAAACACGTCGAACTACTCCCCAATTAACCCTAACAACCATTAATTTTACAATTTCAACCCTAAACATTCATACCCTAGAACCTGTTTATATGCTTTCTTCGAAAATTCATAATGAGCATGCTTTTTATGCAATAAAATCTACCACATGCCTATATATAGACGAGGTGTAGATGATGAACAAGGAAATCCCTACCTCCTGAAGTGAAGAGAAGACAACCCAAAAATCACCGGTGATGAAACAACGATTCGCTCCGATTAAATGAAAGCCTTCACCGAGCTCTACATTTTGGTATAAGGAACTAGAGGTCAAAGATGTGTAGAAATAGATGAAATTAAGGGATGAAGAGCTTGGATGCTAAAAAATTGCGAAAGGAGAGAGAAATGAGAGAGAAAAATGATCTTGGTGTGACCAAAAGTGGCTTTTATGGATGCTAAATTCGAACAAACCACTCGAGCGAACAAAACACAGCTCGAGCGACTAGACACAAAAAGTGAGACCGCTTGAGTGAATAAAGTTACCGCTGGAGCGCATAGACACAAACGAAGACACCGTTTGAGCGTATGAATGGTCGCTCGAGCACACAATGCACCCCTCATAGTAGTTCAGACCTGTAAAAGTTCGCTCAAGCGAGTGCAAGAAGCGTCAATCAAACACTGATATCAAACTCTCAGTAGTTTTGCAGACTATAAAAGACCGTTTGAGCACAAGAAGATTTGCTCAAGTGAACAAGCAAAATTCTGGGAAAGAACTCCTTTGAAAAAGGAACTCCCAGCCTGTTTCAAACACAACCACAATGCTCACACAACCCAATTGAACAAGGAATAAGATGAATAAGGACATGAACAACCATTAAGACAAAGAATCCCGTATCCAAAATAATAAATGGGTTAGGTCTATACTAAAATCGTTATAAGCTCTCCCCTTTAAGGAATTTCGTCCCCGAAATTTAAAGATAAGGCCGAAACAAGGGCAACTAAATCATAACCAGAAGAACAACCATGTAACAACCACCATAACACGCACACCACCTCCGAGTGTTCAACACCCGAATATGGAAGAAAATTCTCACAGCAAAATTCTTGGTCAACTTGCACATAAGGAAGGAACTTATAACAAAATCTGGTCAAAAGATAATACCCCAGCATAACAAGCCTCAACAATGCCAAACACTCCACAAAACCAAACACCCAACCCAAAATTAGCAATTCAAGCTAAGTCACTACAGAACATCCATTTTTTTCCAAGTAAAACAAATGATAACGAAACTTTGTTTAAAATAAAATTTTCATCACTTTCTTGATTCTTTGAAAATCATTTTCTTGAATGTAAAACATTTCCCATAAGTGCCCAAAACTTACACCGATCACAAGCTAGAATACAACCACAACACAAACACTACCCTTATCACAATCGATAAAATCACAACGAACTCACTGACCAACAAAACCAAAACACTAACAACACCTCACTACCCCGAAATACAAATCTCACACTCCCTCGAAACATTCTCACGCAACCTACCAGTCCTACAAAACCCTAAAGTCTCATATCCCCTTATACTCAACTTATTCAAGTCTTATAACTCATTCTCACCATACAACATCACTAACAACAATAATCCACAGATTACCCATCTCCAACCATGATTTCTCTAACCAAGCAAGGCTCCCAGGCCATCACATAATCATTCCATAAAACAATAACATATATACAACGTCGTTATAATTATCAATCCCATGAACAACTTCTCATTACACATATAAAAGAGTCCAAAATCCATCATAAGCCTCTAACACATGAGAAATAACAAACAACAACAACATGTATATACAACATATAATCATGATGCCTTAGCACCCAATGACACGTTAGTCAACAACAGAAGTTCAAGTATTATATCACTGGTCTCTAATACAAAAGCCCATCTCAAGGGCAATACTACAATGATGACTGAAAAGTCGACCCTCGCGAACCTTTCGAAGCTGGGCGTACACGGGTCTAGTATCGGTACCGCCCTCGATTGGACTGAAGAGACTGAGTCTGACTAGGTTCTGAAACACCCGAAGAATTCACACGCAACGGCCAAAACGTCTAACATGGCCCAGATGACCCAATCAAAACAAACAGTAGATCCCTTACTCTACAACTGAGTTGAAGACTGAACCTTGCTAGGCCTCCCAACTGACAGGTCTGAAACCCCCGATGAAGACAAATACTGAGCTTGGGAATGAGCATGCGCTGGCCTCCATCTCTTTCTGAGCCTAGAGCCTTTATGAACCGTAAGAGCCGTTGAAGTGGCCTCCTTCCTAACTGGGCCAACACTCACAACCATGGCCTCCACATGAGTCGCCGCCTCAACTAGAGCATAGTAATTCTTCCACGGAGATCTAACTACCTTCTCTCAGATATTATCACATAACTGTCTTTCAAACTCATAACAACAATGCTTCTCTGTTGCCACCAACTCTGGAGCGAACCTTGACAAACTAGTAAACCACATTTCAAACTGTGCCAAAGGAGCAGCATCCTGACACAACTCAACAAACTGTTCCCTCAACCTTTCCTGAGCAGAAGAAGGGAAATACTTGGCTAAAAAGACCTTAGTAAAAGCAACCAATGTGTTACCGACGGTGTTCTTAGTGTACTTCCACCAATACCCTATGTCTCCCCTCAATTGAAAACTCGCAAAGGAAATCCTCAACTCCTCATTCTCAATTCTGAGCATATCACGAGTCTTGGTAATCTACTCCAGCCAATCCTCTGCCTCTAATGGTTTAGCCTCTCCAAAAAACTCTAGTCGATTAGAACGGGTAAATTCCTTAGTAAGCTTGAGGGTATGCCCATTGTCACCCTCATTGTGAGCTAGAGCATCTTGCATCGCCCTCACAATCTTGCGTGCAACTTCCTCACCGATAGCCGATGCTGTGACGGTAGGTGCTAAAGGAACCACTGTGCCCCTACCGGCTCTCCTATTCCCAACTCGTCCTCTATTCCCTCGTGTAGACATCCTATAAAATCAAAAGAAGACCAACTTAGTGCATAACACCACAACCCTTCCCCGAGGCACACACACACTCACCACCTCTAAGCTACAAGATACACTAACCCCCAAACACATAGTTCTACTACCTATAAACAATTAAACACTTAGTCACATAATCAAATCAAGTCCACAAGGATAACTACTCATCTCGGAACTCTCAAGGAATTCTTAATAGAAACCACATTGATTAGGCGTATTTCTAATAAGACTGCAAAGCATGTTTATCGAATACAAGTACTATCTAAGAAACTTAATCTCGTGCTCACATAAATGTAACATATAAATCCTAACACTTATCCTAACTACATGCAACGTCCTCACCAAGCATAGTAAACCCGATGTGGTAAAAACCATTTCCCACGAGCCTAAAGTATTCAAACCTGGCTCACTATGATACCAAGTTATAACGCCCCACTTTTTAATTGCTCGAATAACATTACCAAATCATTATTATAAATCTTTTATAGATAGCAGAAAGAAGTTCCAATATCCTACTAAAGATAAGTAAATGAAGATTCCCTCATTCGTATACAAGATGAATGAAACATGTGACATAATTACAATAAATTGCCCATAGGCTTATATCATAACGTGAAAGAGAAAAGGGTTTAACCCTTTTTACAACAATGGCATTCAGTCAACAAATAAAAGGCCCCATAGCCCACAAATAATGAAGATCCTCAATCTTGAAACACTTCTCAATGTTCACCTCAAAAAGGATTAGCAACGTGGGATGAACATAAAGCCCAGCAGGGATCTTAACATGATCTTAAATAATAACAATATACAGATAGCTATGATCATAAATGCTTTAAGTCATACCATATACATAAGTGTCGATTTATATATAAAGATATACTTACATAGGTACTTTTCTCCAAATCATTTAATTATCCAACAACCAAAACCATTTGCTTTTCTTTCTTCTTGTTATCCTTTTTTTATTTTAACTTGCCAGACAATAACATATACTTGAAAACAGACCCACGAAATCCAATTACATTTCTCCCAATTATCGAACTTGCACCCAATTCCAAATTACGATTTCTAGATAGAAACATCACAAACGAACATGATGACAATACATATAAAATGTTCCTTACCTAACCATATATGACAATTGACATCCTCCATGAAGTAATCATTACTATACATGAAACACATAAATAGAACCGAGATGATAACTAGAAACCTAACAATGCTCTACCAGCCTCAAGTACGCTAAGCCAAGGATACACCATTCCAATACTCACGCCAATTTACCAGTCACAAGCTGGAAGGTAATGGTACCATTGCCACGTTCTCTAGACGCTAGTTGGAAGGTATTGGTACCCCACATTCTCATCGCATCCAATTCTCTAGACGCTAGTTGGATGGTAATGGTACTCCTTATTCTCAGCGCAAGCACATTTCAAACCATCACATAATTCAACAAACATAAATAATTCGGTGTGTACTACATACACAAAATCTATTCAACATCACAATGTCATCCTCTACCAATGACTAAGGACAAAACCTCTAAGTATAAATATTTAAACACACGCAATACGATAATCCGATGCTCACTTGACCTTAAGTCCAACGACAATGATAATAACAACAATATTCAATGGTTTCAAAATCCAACCTCAAGTTCAAATTCTAAATTTACAATACATCATGGTTTCTTTCTCTTTTCAAAATCAACTCTTTTACTTTCTAAGTAAACTTGCTCAAATCCCTTTCTTTCAAAAAGACCAATTTCCACAATTTCGATAAAACCACATCCATGGATTCCAAGTCATAACCCAACTCAACTTAACATGATTATCCAATTAAAATTCCAATACCAAAATTGATTCTTGCTTTATGCTAAAAACACAATCAAAACACAAACACTATTCAACTTAATCCCTTTTTAATTCATTAGGTCAAATTATTAAATTAGGGATTTCCCTTCCTCACAAACATGTTGAACTCCCTTATTAACCCTAACAACCATCAATTTTACAATTTCAACCCCAAACATTCATACCCTAGATCCCCTTTATATGTTTTTTTCAAAAATTCATAATGACCATGCTTTTTATGCAATAAAATCTACCACATGTCTATATATAGACAAGGTATTGAAGAGGAACACCGAAATCCCTACCTTTTGAAGCAAAGATAAGACAATCCAAAAATCACCGGTGATGAAACAAAGATCCGCTCAAATTAAATGAAAGCCCTCACTGAGCTCTACGTTTTGGTATAAGGAACTATAGGTCAAAGATGTGTGGAAATAGATGAAATTAAGTGATGAAGAGCTTGGAGGCTCAAAAATGGCAGAAGGAGAAAGAAATGAGAGAGAAAAATGATCTGGATGTGACAAAAAGTGACTTTTATAGATGCTAAATTTGGACAGACCGCTCGAGCGAACAAAACACCGCTCGAGCAACCAAAAACAAAAAGTGAGACTGCTCAAGCACACAGACACAAACGAAGATACCGCTCGAGCCCACAATGGCCGATCGAGTGCACAATGCACACCTCTTAGTAGTTAAGACCTGTAAAAGTTCGCTCGAGCGCAAGAAGCGTCGCTTGAGTGCAGATATCAAACTCTAAGTAGTTTTGCTGAGTTTAAAAGATCGCTCAAGCGTAAAAGGATTCGGGCAAAGACTCCTTTGAAAAACGAACTCTCAACATGTTTCAAATGCAACCACAATGCTCGCACAACCCAATTCAACAATGAATAAGATGAACAAGGACATGAAAAGCAATTAGGAGAAAGAATCCCAGATCCAAAATAATAAATGGGTCAGGTCTAAACCAGAATTGTCATAAACCGACAATCTCAAAACAAAATGGTCCTACATGATCATTAGGCTTTGAGTCTTGTAATAGTGAATTGATTGGCTAGACATAGATCTTTTAGTTTTTTCACAATTAGGTGGCTTTATTGTGGGTAATTGATTCAATTTTAATTCTGATTAATTTAATCAATCAAAGAACATAACAAAAATTCATATAAATGATTCAATAGTGTCCAATAAAATTAATTTCTTTTGTTTGGTTACACATAAAATATATATATATATATATATATTCATTTTTCTTTCCCTTGTCAAATTTGACCTCAAACATGACATCTATCTTTGAGTTTCTACTTAAAATTAATTAATAGAGAAATAGTTGCTACATGAAATTGCCCAAAATGGAAAACAGAGTGTTGGAAATTGGGTCAGATTTGACTAGATTTATAACCCATAGAGTGTCTGCATAAATTATTGATAATTTACATATAAGATAATTAAGAGATTATCTTTTAGGTGTTTTAGTTGTTGTGGGAGACTAGAACTCCACCTCTATTAGGAGAAAATCTCTATATATTTGATATAGAGAAAAACAATATTACGTATGGTTGTTGTGGGAGTTTATCCGAAAAATCTCTGTAGAATTTCTCTCCCTTTTCTTCTCTCCTAGGTCACCATAGTTAAACCTAGGAATTTGGAGTGTTGATACAACATTGAGAAACTCTAATATATTCCCAATTGACGGAGGGTTTTTTAGATGAGACTCGTCATTCAAGCATCCGATCCAAACCGTTTCCGCATTAGGTAATATGGTTACCCGCTTATTTTCCTTCATTGGTATTAGAGTCATGATTGCTTGTTTTTGCCTCATATGATTTTGCATGCCATAGATTAGTTTTATCCATGTTTAATATTGTCAAATATTATGGCATGTTGAAAAGGCTTTTAGAAAACCCTAGTTTCTATAAAATCCCATTACAGTAGATTTCTTAACTCGAAAACCATTGGAAATATTTTCATTTTCATTAACTAAAATTTATGTATTTTGGAAGTACTCTTCGTGAGTTTTCCATCCATATAAAATGGGCTTTAATCGGAGTTATATTGCAAAAGTTATGGCTTTCCATAGATTTTTGAGTCAAAATTGATGTTTTAAAGAAATTCTGGAAAACCATGAGATTCTGGGAAGTCAGAGTGATGTCAGCATGACACAATTAGCGCGATTGGCAGCAGTGCAACGCAGCGCAGTGAGATGAAGTCAGTACGGTTGATGTTAGCGCATTACGTGCGGTTGACGTCATCAGCGTACAAGGTGTGTGTGTGTGTGTGTGATGGTGTGCATGTGGCGAGTGTGTGTGGTCCTGGCAACTTGTACTATTTTTCTGTATAATCTGTTTGGCCACTTTTTTCAGAATTAATTTATTTTAAATTTTCTTTGGATATTGTTTTTAATTCCGAAAATTACAGAAAATTGCAGAAAGATGAAAAAAAATTTGAATTTTTTTTCTATTTTATTAATTATCATGCATAATTTATTAATTCCTTTTAGCTGTTTTATCATTTATTTTTTGTGCTATTAAATTGTAGAATTAATTTTTAATTATGTAATATATATTAATTGAGAACTAATATATATATTTTGAGTCCTAATTTTCATGACTATAGTCTTTTCCTTAGTAAGAATTATAGTTTGACCTCTATCCTTTAGCCATTTATTTATTTATTATTGATGCTGTGTGTTTGGATGGATGGAGGTAATATTAGTAATTTTTTGTGCACATGTTTATTTATTTATTTTTGTATTGTTAGAGGTAGACCCCACAAATGTATTGGTGAAGTGGCATCCCCATATTAATTTTTTTTTTATTATAATCAATGTATTAGGATTCTTTTGGATTGTAATTATTTATTTATTGGATGTATTCTTCCGTAGTCATGTAAGGGCATGTGTTTCACTGTCACCAATATATTTCAAGATTGCCTTAATACGTTGCACTATATTACCAACAAGGCATCAAGTGGAGCCCATGCACAAAATTGTATAACGCATTTTTGGACTCATATATATTATGCATGATTTGATGTTGTAGAAATAAGAGATGGTTTTGCATCTTGAATAATTTATTCAAAATTGATTGGGTGCCATATTTTAGCTCACATAGAGGGAGATGATTATGAGCTTAGTGAAATTTTCGATCTCCCTATGTAAGTGGAAATATTGTATGCCAATTGTATTTTTGAGAATAAATTTTTTAAAAAGTGTACTAATGTTAAACCCTGTGCAATCAATTTAGTGAAATGTCTCCTAAGAATATTGTTACTAATCTCACCAAAGATGGAATCCAATATTTGATTAATGAATAAAAAGTCATAGAAAAACTGACCACCCTTAAGATCTGATCTAAAGAAAGCACCACTACCCAACACTGTTGTGACATGAAGACCCATCAAAATTGGGTCAAGAGAGATTGATGCGAGTGATAAACTATGCTTAGTAGAATACATAATGATCTCACAAGGGAATTTGAGACAAACCTCATTACTCATGATAAGTGGAATCAACTAAATATTGCCTATGAGGCCACCCCTGCAATCGAGCTGTATGCTCTGATTTTGAAATTTAAGCAATTTGGGCTTGAAGCGGAGTGCTTGGGGTCACACCGTAGCACTATCCTTGTTGGCCAAGCAGGGCAACGTCAGGCATTAAAGTCTAAGCGCAACAGATAAGAAAACATAGTGGTGCAACTGGTAACCTTGGTCCTAAGAGAGATAATATGGAGAAGCGCCGTCGAGACAAGCGTGCTGGAAATAAAAACAAGACCAAGGTCAAGTGCTCTAACTGTGAGAAGCGAGGTCACTTTGCTCTGGAATGCCTTGATGCAAAGAAGGTAGACCTTCTACTTAACTCCTCAAATACTTGTGTGTTTATTCACATGTATGTGTTGCTGATTCTCTCCATGATTAGATTGTAGAATTCAGAAGCAACCTGCCATATAGTCAAAGAAAGAGTTAAGTTTGTGGATTACAGAAAGATACCTGTGGGCAAGTAGTACGTTACTTTGGGTAATGGAACTTTAGAGGATGTCTTTGGAGATGGTTCTTATCTGCTCAAGACGCGTCTGGGGCGCACTTTACTCCTCCATGATGTGCTTTATACACCTAGTGTCTAATGTAATTTTTTTTTTTTTTTCAGTTATTGCTTTTTAAGGATTTGATTTTAGTGGTAGTTAGTTGGATTCCTATTTGAATAAGGGCTTGTATGGAAAAGGTTTTCTTTCCAATGGTTTATTTATGCTAGATTTGGATTTTTCCTCATATTCATATGTGCCTAGTGATAATGATACATTAAAATTCTGTTAATTGGCATACTAGACTTGGTCACATAGGAAAAGATAGAATGACTAGACTAGCAAAAGAAGGCATGTTCGGACATCTTGCTAATGTAAGTCTTCTTATGTATGAGCCTTGTTTGGCAGGAAAGGCCTGTAGGAAGTCTTTTTGGAAAGGCACCTAGGACTTTATGTCCTCTAGAGTTAGTCCACTCTAATATTTGCAGACCTATAAATTCAAAGGTACGCCATGGTGCTTATTATTTCCTTACATTTGTTGATGACTATTAACGGTTCAATTATGTCTATTTGATCTCACATCGCTTTGAGGTATTGGATTGCTTCAAGCGCTTTATTGTACTGGTTGAGAATTAGACAGACAAAAAAATTGAGCACCCTTCAAACGGATCGAGGGCATGAATATTTATCACATTAGTTCCAGGGACTATGTGAGGAAAAGGGAATACACAGGTAGTTTATGATTGTAGGCACTTCGTAACAAAATAGTGTAGCGGAGAGATGGAATCGCACTTTGCTTGGAATGGTTAGATGATGACGGCGCAAGTTAACCTCACTATATCTTTTTGGGGGGATACTCTTATGACTGCTGCCTATATCCTCAACCATGTGCCTTCAAAGTCAGTTCCAACGAATCTATATGAATTATTGAAAGGCGCAAAACCTGATTTGGAGCATTTGTGGCCATGGAGTTGTGCAGGTTTTGTTCACATCACTTCTCGTAAGCATGGGAAGTTAGGCCCTAGAGAAAATAAACAAGTAGATACTTAGAATGCTCAAACGATTATGTAAAGTATAGTGAGCATCCTTGTAGTGAAATGACTGAAAGTGAGTCACAAGATGTCAATATCACTGAGAGTGAATTTTCTAGTATTGGTGAAATAAAGAAAGATCTTGCGTTATTTGAGTTGCAAGAGTCTGAGGAAGTCACACCATCTTTTGGCGAGGGTGGAGAATTATAAACTCATCCTGAAATTGCCAAAGATAGTGGGAGTGTTTCACTAGAAAATGACTCAATAAGGATTCCAATTATGTAGAGGTGAACATGGAATCATTCCTCGTCGTCTTGTGAGATTGAGGGAAAATCTTTCATGTATGCTCCATTGGATCTTGATGAGCCTACTTCCTATGAGGAAGCATTTGTTTCACCAAATCCTACTGAGTGGATGACTGCTATGAATGATGAAATGAGTTCTGTGGCTAGGAAACAAGTTTGGGAGTTGGCTGATTTTCCACCTAAGCGCAAGACCATTAGCAACAAGTGGGTCTTAAAAGTTAAAAGCAAGGCTGATGGGTCAAAATTTCGTCTCACGGAAAAGGGCTATACCTAAACAAAGGGTAGACATTCTCCCCAGTGATGAGATTTGGCCTTATTCGCCTATTCTAGCTATTGTCGCGCATTTAGATTTGGAACTTTTCCAAATGCATGTTATGACTGCATTTCTCAATGGAGAATTAGACGAGGATAGCGTAAAGCATGATGGAAAAGAGCGCAAAGCATGCCATCTCAAATGTTCCATTTGTGGCCTAAAGTAATCATCTAGATAATGGTATTTTAGATTTCAAAAAAACCATTATTTTCACTGGGTTTAAGATGATGAAGGAAGACCATTTTATCGTTTTATGTTGATAACTCATTGTTAGCGAAATGACATAAAGATGATTGTCGCCACTCAAAAGTGGTCGTCCTCTACTTTTGAAATGAAGGACATGGGAGAGACAAATTGTGTGCTCGGAGTTAAGATTCTGAGAGATCGCTTTAAGAGACTTACATTAAGAGGATCCTAGAACAGTTTTGGGTGCATTATTCCAAACCCATTAACAATCTGATTGAGAATGGACGTAATCTGAGCATTGACTTTTGCCTTAAGAATAGATTAGGAAAAGAAACAAATGGAAAAAGTTCCCTATGCGAGTGTAGTTGGTAGTTTGATGTACACTATGGTGTGTACTTGACCAAATATATGCTTTGTAGTGGGTGTGGTCAGCTGTTACTAGAGTAACACAGGACTTGTTCACTGGTAAGCAGTGAAGAGGATTTTTTCACAATCTTTGTCCATAATGGAGTTAGAGTACGTTGCTTGTTCAGTAACAGTACTTGAGGCTATTTGGTTGAAGAGATTCCTATAGCATCTTCGGATCATGGCTCTTGCAGATGAAGCCATTATGATCCATATTGATAGTATGGTAGCTTTGGCATATTCTAGGGATCCTAAGTGTCTTGGTAGGACCAAACACATCGATATTTGATTTTACTTTATTTGAGGCGTGATTACACGAGGGGAGGTAGTCGTATAGTATATCTCCACTAGCAGGATAGTGGCTCATCCATTGCTAGAGATACTTTCCAAACTCATGTTAGGCGTTTAGGACTTCGTAGGATTTGATATATCTTGGATAATTCATTGATGTTGTTGGATATTTTATGAGTGGCATATGCATAATTATTTATTCATGTGATTTTATGGCGTAATTGATACTATTAGCACACATTATGTATGATGTCACTAGGCTTAGATCAACCATCTTACATTGGCGATCACCTTGGTGCTTGTAAAGCGAACATGATGAGACATTAATTATCTTCGCGCTTAGAGAGCGAGTGAGGGAAATGTTTTGTGACTTGAGAAGTGAACAAAACTTATTTAACGTTAGATGTCGCCTTATCATTGGCTAAGATAAGACTTTAAAAAGTCAAACATGAAGTTATCCACAGTTTTATGAAGCCTGAATATTGCCAAATGTGAGATCTTAGATAGGTGCTTGATGAGTGAATATGTTAAGAAACTCAGGTTAGGTGATTGTATAGCTACTAGACTAAGATTGGTATAGCGTTAGAGACTGACAGACCTAATTTAGTGGGAGCTCCGCCGTAGCATACATATCATATTGTATGTGCTACCATCGACCACTTAAGGGAGTGGCTAGATCGATCTCTGCTTTAACACTATGTGAGCCATGTTAGGCCAATAATAGGCCTACACTAAACCTTGAACTTTGTCATGAAGTGATGACTTGATGTCCCTACTTTAGTATGTCATCCAAGGGTCATAATGAATACGATCTAGAGGACCATGTCTAGGAAAGTGGTCAAGTTTGAGTGAACTGACATGAGTGGCTAGGGAAGATTGTTGAAAATCATACCCTTGTGTTGTAGCTCATTGCCTAGGTGATTGTGTCAGATATTATCATGATATAATCATGAGTACAGATATAGTGTTGAGGTCAAGCATGTTTATGAGCTATGACTGATGAAATATGGGTTTTAAAATGTTTGATTTAGTGTGATCTAATGAATCTGGAGTATAGACAAGATATTTCAAGTGATGTACTACCTTAGTTTATGGTGGCTTAATCTAACACTCCTATGTTTATACCTTCTCGTTAGGTCGCAATTTCAATTTTTTCTTATGAAGAGTTGATTGAATAAGAGATTAAGAAATGACAATTGTTAATGTAACCAATGATGTGGATGAGTAGGAGATGTTGAAAATTGGGTCGGATTTGACCCGACGCATAACCTATGGAGCGTCCACATGGGTTATTGATAATTCACATATAAGATAATTAAGAGATTATCTTTTAGGTAATTGAGTTATTGTAGGAGACTACAACTTCACCTCTATCAGGAGAGAATCTCCATATATTTGATATAGAGAAAAACAATATTACATATAGTTATTGTGGAAGTTTACCCAAAAAATCTCTGCAAAATTTCTCTCTATTCTTCTCTCCTAAGTCACCATAGTTAAACCTGGGAATTTGGAGTGTGGATACAACATTGAGAAACTCTGGTAGCTTCTCAATTGATGGAAGGTTTTTCAGACGAGACTCATAATTCAAGCATCCGATCCAAACCGTTTCTGTATTAGGTAATAGGATTACCCGCATATTTTCCTTCACAGAGGATACAAATTTTGGGTGAACTTTGGCCAAACAATTCAAATTCAATTAGAAAAAAATAAATTGAGGTTTAGATAAATTTTTGGATCTAAGTAAAAATTTATTAATTCAAATTAAATTTAAACGATCACTAGCTTTACAACCTGAGCAACCGAAGCATCTCAAATTATGTTGTCAATATATTTAAAACATACATGATAAATACAAAATATTATATATTAGAAATTGTGTTCGCACCTTTTGGAGTAAATCATATTGCAATATATTCTATTGTTTGATTGTTTGGTGTACATAATTGAAACTAGTTTCTTGTATGTTTTGTGTCTTCATATTTTAGATATTTTTTCATTTTTGTTCAAAAGGTGTTCAAAAGGTGCAATATAATAGTTTAGGACAATTTAAGATAAATTTTTTGTGTTTAACTTCAGGAACTTGAGCAGAGCCTGAATTCTTTGAGTTAGCTTGTGTAATGACCCGAAATAATAACAACAAACCGTCTCATGATGTTCAATACCAAAGACATAACTTATGAAATATTAACCTTCCATATATATTCTTTTATCGTACAAAAGATGACATATGCATGTATACATTTATAAATCCTAAATCCTAAATCTATAGCATATGCCATGTATGGGTGAATCGAAAATAAAAAGGAATACAAATAATTTTATGCCCTAATGGCTACATCTTTCCAAGACATTGCTTCGTTACAACAAGGTGGATCAAGTCCAAAACAATTAAAAACCCCGAGGCTTATACAAAAGATAATTACAATAAAAGAAACAAAAATGTGCCTTCAGCTCCACGGTCCTCCCAAGCTGAGTTCTTGGTAGAGGCATATCATTAGCACCTGAAAGTTGTTTTCCACGTAAGGTGCGCTAAAGCTTAGTAGAGATACTCAAACACAACATATGAAATTTAACAAAGTCATATGGTGAATGCAATGCAATGCCATTTTCCAAAACATTAAGCTTTCTCTTTCAAAACTATGATATGCCTCAATTATATGTGATTCAATTCAATAAACAATACTTTTCAACTTAGAAAATAGGGTAGTGGATCCAAAACACTGGTAATCTGTAAATACGTATCTGCCAGAGGGCTATACAAGCACTACCAAACCCATTTTACCAGTACGAACTGGAAAAATCTGCACCTAACCACGTGAGTTTCTGGGCTTTCACCAAGGATACATAGGCCAACAATATAAACCACAACTACACCCCTTAACTAGATTCACCAAGGTATACACTCATTTTTCTCAAAATAATAAACTTTCAATGTTTAAGGATGAAACAATGTTCAATGTAAAATGTATGAGCAATTAGTTTCAATTAACCTAATCCTCATGGAATTTCTACAACAATCAAAACTATCCTCCACCGATAACCCAAAACAGATATCTCTACTTAATAGATAATTTTCACAACAAGTATAATCTCACAAATATCAAAATAAGAATGTGAATATATACTCAACTCCATTTTTATCATTGTAGACACCCCATTTTTGACTATCCTCAAGATTTGGTTGTGCTTGTAGGTACACCCAACAACCAGTTCGATTGCTTACTGAGTACTCGACTGTCGCGGCGGAACGTCACTGGTTCGAGCTTCCCAGACCTTGTATCCTTTCTGCCCCTTTTTTGGACCTTGGCTAGGTCCTTTCATAGTGGACCTTTTGGTGCACTGCCGGCCATGGCATGACACTGCCGGCCATGTGTTTGTGCCTGCCGGCCATCAGTGAGCCACTGCCAGCCATTGATGATGGCCGGCACCCCCCCTGTCTCAGCTGGTTTTCCTCCAGATCTTTTGAGCCAGCTGGTTTTTTGTTTGCTCCCCTCCATACACGTGTATGGAGGGATGGAACCCTTGTAAAGCTTCTTGAAGAAGCTTTAGCTTTGCATTCCTCTATATAAGGAGAGGGCCTCTCTCCTTAAAAGAGGTTCAGCTATTTTGAAGAGAAAAAGCTCTCTCTCTCTACATTGTTTGTATTTTGTGCTTAGAAGTTGGATTTCCTTGCACTTTTGCAGTACAACACATAGAGATACACCACCACCATTGGACCAAGCTTCTTGGGAGGTCTTCTTGAGGTCTGAAAACTGGTTTCCACCCCCTGAAGTTGCTGGTTTCGAAGAGGGTATTCAAGGGTGAGTATTTTTCCCATTTTTGCACCTTCTTGTACCTCACTTTAGCCCTCCTTGCATATTGATTTGGGCTTTCCTTATAACTGAAAAAAGTCTTGTATTTAAGTGTTTTTGAAGTTTGTTTAAGGTCTTTTTGCTGCTAGGGGTGTGTAACCCCCTTGCATGCTTTGTTTGGCTTTGTTTTAAGCCATTCCTTGAGGCCTCCGAGCTAGCCTTGGTTTGGCCTCCTTACCACTGAAATCCAGTGGATTTTCAGTGGTAAAGGTGTGGTTTTGAGGTCCTTAATCAGAGGGGGTGGCCCCCTCTCTTTTGGTTCCTCTTTGCTTGCATTTTTTGCCTTTCAAAGGACCATCCCTCCATGCATTTTTGAGGCTTGGTTCAGGCCTATTTTTGTGAATTTTAGGACCTGCCTTGGCCCTGTCCATGGCTGGTTTGGTCATATTTTGCATGCATCTAGTATGTGTTGTGTAACTCCATTCATAGCTCATCAAAGTAGCATGTGTGCTTAGCTTGTGTTGAGTCCATTTCAGTGGGTTTTTGGTGATGTTTTACCATGCCATGAATCTGTTTTGGGTTGGTTTTGTCATTCCATGCTTGCATGATACACTTGTAGTGTAAATCCCCTAAACTAGCTTCATATGCTCCATGCTTTGCCATGTCATGTTAGCTTGTTTGGTTTACATTTCAGCATGTATTTGGTCATCATTTGGCATGTCATGGCCCTATCCATAGTTGGTTTGATCATCCTTTGCATGCTCCGTATAGGTGTAGAACAAATCTTGTTTACTAGCCCTTTGTGCATGATGTTTTGACTCATCATACTAGCATATTTTGGCTTTGCTCTAACATGATTTTATGCTTATTTTGGGCTGTCCTTGGACTGTTTTTGGCTGCCATGGCCATATCACTCGTGCTTTGTATAGCTATAGTGTAAATGCTTAGGCTAGTCTCGGGTTTTGAGACCCCTACCATGCCATACATGTGATGTTTGCATGCTTTGCCCTCATTCCACATGCTATTTCAGTCCATGAAATGTTGTCACACATTTGCATTTGACATGCCTTGAATGCTTTATAGAGCTTGTGCTTTATGCCTCAAGAATTGACTTTTGTACATGCCATTAAGCCTAAGCCTTTGGCTCATCATTTCAGTGCATTTTGGGTCTTATTATACCATGATATAACTCTGTTTTATGTTGTCCAAGTCTTGTCATGATTGGTTTCAATAGGTGTAGTGCATTGCCTCTTTAAAGCCTTGCATGCTCCATGTTTTTGGCTTTGTGTTCTCTAGCCTATGTTGGCTAGCTTTGAGCTTAGTTTTGGTCTTGTTTGGACCTACCCTAGGACTGTTTTAGGTCCCCTCGGCCCCTGGGGTTTGCCTTGTATGGCCATGGCTTAAGTCCCTTTGCTCACTTTGAGCTTTGAGCATCATAATATGCTATGCTTGCATTGTTGATTTGATTTGGCATCACTTTACATGAGATTTCAGAGCTTACCTCATTGTCATACATCCGTGTTTGTTGCTCCTTAAGTGTGCTTAAGAGTTGTCCTCTTTGTGCCTTAATACTTGAGCCACTTGGCATACATGTTTGCCTTGCCATTTCATGCTTTTCATGCCATCAATTCATCACTTTTGGCCACTGATTTGGGCTTAGTTGAGAGCTGCCCACATTAGTTTAAGTCCATCCCTTTGCATGTTGTCGCATGCCTGTCTTGCATATTGTTGTATGCTTGCTCCATCTTTGCATGTTGTCGCATGCTAGCCCCATTACATGTTGTTGCATGTTCATGTTGCATTTTGTCATGTTGTCCAAGGTTGTCACCTCACATCATGCCTATGTGCTTGTTGCATGTCATTAGCCTTGTTAGGTTATTCATATTGCATGTTTGCCATCCTTACGTGTTGCATTGTTTGGATTAAGTGTTAATCCGAGCACGAGGAACGAGGGGCGTTTCATACTCCGAGTGATGGAACGTGTCTCAATTCTCGGTCGCCGAAGCTCTTGATGATTCATGATAGAGTTCTAGGCTTTACTTGCTTTATTTGTGCATTCATTTTTATATTGATTTGCACAAGTTGGATCTTTGGCCATCATGCATCGGGATGCGTGATTGATGGTCGTGGATCCGACTAGGCCTCTCCTTGATGTTTTGAGGCGATATGGGGTGGCATAGTGCATACATGCCCTTGGGAGACCCATTCTCTCTATTTTGTGCTTTGTTGCAGCTTGGTGTCACAGCACACCAGTGGCCGGCAGTGCACCACTGATGGCCGGCAGTGTCACACCCTTGGCCGGCAGTGCCCTGTTGTTGGCCGGCATGCTCCTTTCATGGCCGGCAGGCCACTGGTGAATCCCCCAGCAGTGTTTTGGTAAGTTCCAACAACAAACACTGGAAGACACCCTGCAAACAGAGCCTCTAAAGAGCAACCGGAAGGTGTTTCGAGGCGAAGAACCGAAGCGAGCATGCATACCCTCCTCTTCTTCAAACAGAGCTGGAATAGCATTCATTTACTGCTTACTTGTTAGTTAGTAGTTGTGTAATAATTAGTTGTAGCTAGTTATTAATTCGGTTTTGTAATAATTAATTAGCTCGTGAGTTAGTTGATTAGGCGGCTTGTATTATTTATTCGGACCCTCCGAGCGAGGGCACAATTGTAATAAGTGTGCGTGTGTGTGATGTATGTCTTCCAACCCCACGTCTTTCTCCCTTTTATTTACCAGCTTATGATGGTTAGTTTATGGCACGTTTCAATTAGCATACTTATGCTTGCATGTTTGCATTCATTCATCTGTATTGCATGCACCGGGCTCGGCGCATCATACTAACTGCATTGTATTTCAATTCCGAGTTGAATACATGCTATCTGTTGCATTTCACATGCCATTTTAGAATAGCCGAGCCTATTGTAGTTGCATTTTTGCATGTGTTGCATTAGGCATTTGTATAGTTAGGATCATGCATGTTTTCTACAATAGCTTCTTTTTGGCTTGGAGTACTCGGTAAGTACTTATGCTTTAGCATCCTTGCATGTGTGTGAGTGACTGCCATGATAGCATGCTTACCATGAGGCTATGTGCTTATGTGATATAACTGCCTGAATGCCTGTGGGTGAAGGTTGGATTATCTGAATTGGAACAATTCATTGATTGCGAGTTTTAAGCCCACTAGATAGTGGCAAACCATCTTTTCTAAGCCCACCTGAGGGTGGCAAATCCGCATTTTAGCCTACTTGCGAGTAGCAAACCGCTTTTAAAAACAAACATGAGATGTTTCATTCCAATTCAGGCGATCCAGTCTATACTTGTATGCTGTGCGCATCACATAGTAAATCTAGGCTAATAACCGGAATAAGAACACATAACGTTTTCAAAACTCGATATCATGGTTAGTAGAGGCCGATCTTTGATCGGGCGAGCGGGGGTGCTCACGAAGTGACCTTCCCCAATCGTACCCAAGTTCCCGAGCCGAGGCAACTTTGGTGATGACGGACACGTGGCCTTAGGCACGAGTCAGGGTTTCCTAAATTCCCAAAAATAAATATTTAGGTGGCGACTCTGTATCTAGCAAAGCAGTCCATGTTTGGCACTTCTTTCAAAAAAATCTGTTTTCAAAAACGATTTGTCGGATTTGGACTCTTTGATGATTCATCGGTCTTGCATTGCACTCTGCGAGATTAGATACAGGACCGTGACATTGAGTCCTGAACTGTAGTGAGCCCAATGAACAAAACGGGATTTCCCTCCGGGACGTTCGGGGACGTCTACAGTTTCTGGCGACTCTGCTGGGGATTTAGAGAACTTGACTCGAACTCATGATATCTTGTTTTGATTACACTTATGTGTTTCTTTTTGCATTGCATTTGCATTGGTGCGCCTAGGACACCGTGTTTGCCGTATGCTATTCCTGAACGGTTTGCCGGAGGCTCGCTTCGAGAAGCGTGCCATAAGGCTGACCGGTTGCGGGCTCTGCCACGACGACGGAACACAAACCCCGGTTTTACCGGGGCACCCTTTTTTCCATTGACCCGACGACCTAGTGCATATTCGGAATCCATAGTGACCATTCCAAGCTAGGACAGGTTGCTTACCCGATCATAGGTTGTTTGAAACCGCTGCGTGCGTAGTGAAACCCTAGCTCCTGACAAAATAGGACAGGGAAACCTTCCCCAACATAGGGGTGTTTTGGCTCTCACTTGCTTGTTATGTGCTTTTAGAGTGCGTCTCTATACGAATGCATGTATCAGTTTACAAGTTTGGGCATCAGGCCTGCGGGCACCAGTTCAGTATTTTGGGTATCAGGCCTGTGGGCACCAGCTCAGTATTTTCGAAATCAGTTATTTGCGGGTATCAGATTCAGCTTCGGGGACAGTGATTTGGGAATAATGATCAGTCTTTGAGAGCAGTGTATTTCAGCTTATCAACTGTGTGTTGTGATGCCCAACTGTGTGTTGTGTTTATTTACGCTGTTATTTCTGTCCGTTTTCTTCTGTGCACGTTTATTTCCTTATTATTGCTTTATTTATCTTTTGCTAGGGAGTTTAGCACAATTGCTTCAGACCAAGCAGATATTCCCCAAGCACTCTGGACAAGAGGTCGCCGACTCCATCGATCTGAGGATCTAGTCGACGGACAACCAGTGTATCATTCCCTACCCCCGGTTATCAGACGGAGGTCGAGAAGACGCAGTGTATCCGAACAGAGGTTGCCAGAGCAGTGGATTACCCCATCAGTGGACAGTCGGACTGAGGTCTCAATTGTTGCTATAGAGATAGATCTACCGGTAGTTCAGACAGATCAGGGCAGTATGGCAGGAACGCCAGGAGTTGAGGAAATGATGCGTCAGATGCAGGAGACCATGAGAGCCATGCAGCAGGACGCTGTTCGCCGGGATGAGTTTGCCAAACAACAGGCCGAGATCATGGCCCAGCAGGCAGAGTTAATTGCCAGGCTGCAACAACAAGCTGGGGCATCTGCTTCACACCTAGCTCCTCCCCCACCAGGAGTTCCAGCGCCCGGGGAGGCACCAAATGTCCAGGGAGATACGGACATCCCAACGGGGCCGGCTCCGCCCCCGATTCTACCTCAACTATCTAAGGCACCTACGCCTGTCAATCAACCGGACTCTCCCTTTGAGTTCGAGGTGGACCATACAGCATTAAAGTTGAGCAAGCTTGAGAAGCTGTTCAAGAAATCCCAAGGGGTGAAGTCCATCCCAGACATCGAGGACGGATATACCGATGTGGCTGTGACGCTGCCAGATAGGTTCAAAATGCCACAAATCGACCGTTTCGACGGATCCGGCGATCCCATAGTCCATCTTCGGTTGTTCTCAGATATACTACGACCGATGGGCCTCACCAGACCGCAGAAGCTTTCACTATTCGGCCGGACCTTGTCAGGTGTGGCCGCTATCTGGTATGCAAATTAGAAGATGATGTTAAGCGGAACTGGGACGAGATGGCCGAGGCTTTCATTGCACAGTACTCCTATAACACTCAAATCGAGATTACAACCCGTGATCTTGAGACAACAAGGCAGGAGCCTAAGGAGAGCTTTTCGGATTTTGTGGCCGCTGGAGGGCGAAGGCCTCAATGATGACCCTAAGGCCCATAGATAAAGATCAAATCCGGATGATTGTGCGCAATCTCCAGCCAAAACTGATGCAGAAAATGATTGTGCTCCCCTTCCGTACCTTTTCAGATTTGCACGAGATGGGGGTACAAATTGAGGATGCTGTGAAACAAGGTCTGATTGACCAAGACAGAGAGCAACCCAGAAGAACCTTCAACCGCAACAATACAGGCACCAGCAATGCCGCAAATGCTAGAGCTTCAGAAGTAAGCATGGTCACCACCATTCCCCCTCCAAAACCCATGGCAGCTACACCTTTCTCCGGCGCGTCCGGAAGCAACACACAAACCACCAAATTCCAACCTCGAGGCCAAGAGAACCTTCACCCCACTATATATGCCCCTGTCCAAGGCTCTAGGGGTATTAATCAGGAAAGGGCACTTAAAGCCCCTGGAGCCGAGGCCATTGCCAAATCCACTTCCCCCTCTCCATAACCCAGCCAAATACTGCGCATATCACCAACAACATGGTCACGACACTGACCAATGTTTTAGATTGCGTCACGAGATTCAGGATCTCGTTGACAAGCAGGTGATTGTGCCTCCAGAAAAACCCAATGTCACAACAAACCCTCTCCCACCGCACAACCAAGCTCCACCTCCCAAAAGAATCAACTTTATCCAGACTGGGGTCGTGTCTTACGATCCTAGCATCTATATCACCCTTCCCACCTACCCAAGCCGGAGGTGCTCCTTCCTGACTGCACTGACTTGTGCATGTTGGACATCTCCAGAACCCAACCCGAACCATGGTGGTGACTGTCGAAGACAGAACAGGGGAGATTTCAGGGGAGAATGGGATTGTTGAGTCAGAATCTGAGGAATCTGGAGTTTTTGCTGAGGGGGTATACAGTCCGAGTGACTACATTCTATCAGTGGGCCAGGTTGGGCCGAACTTTGAATTGCCGGCAGGGGCAGAGCTTTGTATGATACAGGGGGATGAATCTGGTCAGAGGATAGATGACTTGGCAGCTGTGGAAGGGACTTTGCTAACCTCCAATTTTTCAATGAACAAGACCAGAGGGCATGGTAGTCAACTGGTCAGATTTTGAGGAGTCAGCAGAGGTCACCGGGTGGCTTGATGACCTACCAGATGTTGTCGACGAAGCTCAGTTGGAAAGGGCCCGGCAGGGGCAAGAATATCAGTTGTGGCCGGAAGGGTCGAAATCAAGAACGAATCCTCAGGACTTGGGCATTGTGAATGCAGGAAGTGTTGAACAGCCAGCTGTACTGACGCAGTTGGAACAAGAAAGGTTGAGGATTCTGAGAGAATCAGGAAAGCTAAGGCCCTGAGGGGACTGAAATGCTGTGTGTGCGAAGATAGAGAATGCTGCGAGCATGTGGACGGAGAGTACTGCGAGTACAATTGTACCGGAGCCAGACAGGTGTCTGTTGGCTGCCGACGGAATGTGGTGGGAGACGATGATTTATGTCTTGCCCACACGGATGAGGATTGGGGAGCAACCAGCCAGACGATACCTGGTACATCGGCGAAGTCGATCATATGACTAGAAGCGGGCGGTATTTCAAGCCCCCACATCTAGATCAGCCAGAGGCGTCTGGGAAAGATAAGGAGGCAGAGAAACAGAAAGAGAAGCAACTCGAAGAAGAAGCTGTACTGAAGCAGTTGAAAAAGATACAGGCAGACATCTCCATCTGGGGACTGCTTATGGCATCGCGAGTGCATCGACAAGCTGTCTTATCGGCCATGGACAAGGCCAAGCTCTCAATAGACACCACGCCCGAACAGCTGGTGGGCTTAGTTTTTCCGGGAGGGGCTACCCCGATGTTGACTTTCTCCGACAAAGAATTGCCACCTGAGGGTGCGAACCATAACAAGCCACTCTACATCTCTGTGGAGTGTAGAAACAAATGGATACCCGTGGTGCTTGTCGACACAGGGTCCGCCATCAATGTGTGCCCGGCAAGAACTGCATATGCAATCGGTTTAAAGACCGCGGACTTTGTGCCGACAGCCCAGGTGATTCGGGCATATGACAACACGAGCAGAGAAGTCATGGGGACAGTGAAAATTCAGACCAAGGTTGGGCCGGGACAGCATGAAATAGACTTCCACGTCTTAGAAGTTCCTGCAACTTTCAATATGCTCTTGGGGCGGCCGTGGCTGCACCAAGTGAAGGCAGTTTCGTCCACCTTGCATCAGATGGTGAAATACCCCCATGGGAAGGGAGTAGCCATTGTTTTTGGGAATTCATCGATCCATCCACCGCCGGAAGTATCTACGCCAGTTTTGGAAATTGAGCACGGTATGGAGGATGTGTTCTTATCCGGTTTTACCCTGGCTGAGGCCCGGGTCGTGCAGAACATCATGGCTGTTAATGAGGGGTTGTATGTCAGTGCTCAATCAGTATACCTCATGAACAAGCTTCAACACATCCCCGGGATGGGATTGGGAAAGAGCGGCCGGAAGGGCGTTGCAGCGTTGGCCGAAGTGCCACACAACCCACACACCTTTGGCTTGGGTTATCTGCCCACCAAAGAGGATTGGATAAGGAAGGTAAGGAGATGGCTGGGAGAGCCAGAGCGAAGCAGGCGGGGAAGCCTTTTGAGCTAATGCACCGACCCATCCAGGGTACCCTAAACGGACGCTTCGTCCGGGAGGGGAGGACTTTCCATTTTGTGGCTTCCCAGAGCCGTGGCTGAACGCGGAGAGGAAACGCGTGCCAGGTTTTGAGATTTTCTTTGACTTACAGTTATCCGGGGATGACGTTACTGAAGAGCAGACAGACCCATTAGCTGAGGCTGAGCAGAGCAAGAAAGTGGAGTCTGAGGACGCCGAAAGTGAAATGGGGGTAGCGCTGGCGTGTCTACTTTCAGATCCTCCGATCGAACAGAAGTGCTTGGGGGATAACTTCTCGGTATGCGTGATCGGGAATGAAATGGCTGCGGGCCTACCAGCAAACATTTTGGATGCATCTATCGCACCCTCTCTCATTTGGCAGTATGAAGAGGGATTTTTGTCAAGCAGCACCGGGTCAGGTAGTGAGCCGGAATCTGATTCCTCCGAATCTGTTGAGTCGGAATCAGGTTCCAGCTCGACTGAGTCTGAGTCCGGTATTCCTGGGGTGATAACCCGGATACCACAGTCCTGTCCAGGTCGTCTTTTTCTTTCTCTTTGAGTCTGTTGTAACCGAAGAATCGGACGATTTGGATGTGCTTAATGAGAATGATGTGGCTGTGGTTTCTGAGTACTTTTCTGTGCCCTTGATTTATTGCATTAACTCAGACTTTCAAAATTTTGATGAAAACGACGAGGAAGAAATTCCTCCGGTTTTGCAACGCTTAATTGAACAAGAGCAGGAAAGATTTGTTAAACCCTTAATGGATGAAATCACTACTGTGAATATTGGTACTGAGGAGGACCCGCGGCTGGTCCAGATCGGGTCCACGTTGTCTTCGGAGGAACGCGAGCGCTTAGTCGCTTTATTAAAAGATTTCAAAGATGTTTTCGCGTGGTCCTACGAAGACATGCCTGGAATCGATCCTGAGATTGTACAGCACCGGATCCCTCTTGACCCGAGGCCCGACCCGTTAAACAAAAACTCAGAAGGATCCGCCCGGACTGGGCCCTCAAGATTAAGAAGAGGTCACCAAGCAAATTGACGCAGGGTTCCTGCTGGTATCCGAATACCCGACTTGGTTGGCCAACATTGTTCCGGTGCCGAAGAAGGATGGCAGGATCCGGGTATGCGTGGATTTCAGGGATTTGAACAGAGCCAGTCCGAAGGACGACTTTCCCTTGCCGCATATTGATGAGTTAGTGGACTTCACAACGGGGCATGCTTTGCTTTCGTTCATGGATGGCTTCTCAGGCTACAATCAGATAGTGATGGCACCTGAAGACCGAGAGAAGACTGCTTTCACCACCCCGTGGGGGACCTACTGCTACAGAGTGATGCCATTTGGGCTGAAGAACGCTGGAGCTACATATCAACGGGCCGCGACCACGATATTGCATGATATGATCCACAAAGAGGTTGAGGTGTACGTGGACGACATGATTGTCAAGTCCAAAGAAAGAGAGGGCCACTACACCGCCTTGCAAAAGTTCTTTCAAGGGATCAGAGAATTTCGGTTGCGGCTGAATCCTCAGAAGTGTACGTTCGGTGTTACAGCAGGAAAAATGCTGCGGTTTCTGATTACACAGAGAGGTATCGAAGTCGACCCTTCCAAAATCAAGGCCATCTTAGAAATGCCACCACCAAGGACTGAAAAGGAGGTGCAAAGCTTTCTGGGTAAAGTGCAATTCATAAGACGGTTTATCTCAAAATTAACCTTGACTTGTGAACCACTTTTTGGCCTCCTGAAGAAAGGAAAGAAATTCCAATGGGACGGCCGATGCCAAGCTGCTTTTGAATAGATCAAGGAATACTTACAGAACCCGCTCGTGTTGTCACCGCCAGAGCCGGGGAGACCGTTGATTTTGTATCTTTCAGTAACTGAGACTACAATGGGCTGCATGCTCGCGCAAGAATCAGAGGACAAAGTGGAGAGAGCCATCTACTACCTGAGCAAGAAGATGCTGGAGTATGAGACTCGCTACACACCGTTGGAAAAGGCTTGCTTAGCCTTGGTATGGGCTACCAGGAAGCTGCGGCACTACCTGTTAGCTCACTCTGTAATGTTGGTTTCAAGATTAGATCCCATCAAATATCTCTTCGAGAAACCGGCACTTACGGGTAGGCTAGCTCGTTGGTTGCTGTTGCTTTCCGAATTCGATCTGAAATATGTGACGCGCAAGTCAGTCAAGGAAGAGCAGTAGCAGAATTCTTAGCCGATCATCCAGTGGAAGGAGGTGAAGCAGTTGAGTACTTATTCCCAGATGAGGCCATTTTGCATATCGACGACGAGTTTTGGACGATGTACTTTGACGGAGCGTCAAACCAGTATGGTATGGGATAGGAGTGTTGCTGATAGCACCCGACAATTCCCGTATCCCTCTAGCATTCAAACTCCGGTTCAAAGTCTCGAACAACGAAGCAGAATATGAGGCATGCATTGCCGGTCTAGAAGCAGCCCTGGAACTAGGGGCAAAACGGTTGGACGTCATCGGGGACTCGAACCTTGTTGTATCTCAAGCGAAAGGAGATTGGAAAGTCAAAGAAGAAAAGATGATAATGTATCACCAGACCTTGGACTTGTTAATTCCTCGGTTTGAGAAGTTAAACTTTACTCATCTGTTAAGAGAGAACAACAGGTTCGCAGATTCACTAGCAACTCTATCTTCCATGATAGACATCCCGTTTGGAGTCCGGATGCGTCCAGTCATTATCGACCAAAAATTTGTGCCGGCTTACGAGTCGATTGCTGCGCTATAGATGAGGTTCAAGATGAGAACCCCTGGTATTACGATATTTGGAATTTTTGGAGAAAAAGGCGTATCCACCAGGGGCAAATGCCAAGGATAAAAGGGCAATCAGAAGAATGGCCTTCAGTTCATCATCTGCGGAGGTAAATTGTATAAGAGAGGTCATCTGGGAATGCATAAGCTGTGCGTTGAAGCTGAAGAATCAAAACGCCTGATGGAGGCCATCCATGGAGCGGAATGCGGTGCGCATATGAACGGGGCAATGTTAGCTCGGAAGATCCTCAGACAAGGTTACTACTGGTCCACCATGGAGGAGGATTGTATCGGCTTTGTTCGGCGATGCCACAAATGTCAGATCCATGCAAATCGCATGAACATTCTGCCGTCGAAGCTGTACAATATGACTTCGCCATGGCCATTTTCAGTTTGGGGAATCGATGTGATCGGGGCTGTCACTCCGAAGGGGTCGAATGGGCATGAGTTCATCCTGGTCGCGATAGATTATTTCACAAAGTGGGTTGAGGCCCAATCCTATGCGGTGTTGAAGGCTTCGCATGTTGCAAAGTTATCAGAAACAACATCATCTGTCGTTATGGGGTCCCAAACGAGGTCATTTCAGATAACGGTTCCCACTTCAAGAAGGAAGTGATTGATTTGTTGGAAAAATACAATGTGGCTTTTCATAAGTCATCCACCTATCGGCCGCAGACCAATGGAGCGGTCGAGGCCGCCAACAAGAATATCAAACACATATGCAGAAGATGGTGGAAACCTACCGGGATTGGCCAGATAAGTTGCCGTTTGCTCTGTGGGGCTACCGGACTTCAATTAGAACGTCTACTGGGGCGACTCCGTATTCATTAGTTTATGGGATGGAGGCCGTTCTACCTATCGAGATTGAAGTTCCGTCTTTGAGAGTGCTGGCTGAGTGTCAGATAGCCGAAGCAGATTGGCAGCAGAGCAGATTTGAAGAACTCATGCTCTTTGACGAGCGCAGACTGAAAGCACTGTACCATGTTCAAGGTTATCAGCGCAGAATTGCCCGGGCTTTCAACAAGAAAGTTAAGTCCAGGAATCTAAAGGAAGGGGATTTGGTGCTCAAGGACAACCGAGCTCCCATCCACGACCCAAGGGGCAAGTTCAGACCCAATTGGACTGGCCCTTACATCATTAAGTCTATCTGGTCAGGTGGAGCTGTGGTTCTGATGGACCTAGATGGCCTAGAGTTCTCCCAACCGATCAACATGGACAAGTTGAAGAAATATTACCCCTGAGAGGCTCGCTAGGCCGAAAACCCGAAAGGGCGACCTAGGCAAAAGTTAGAGCACAAAAAAATTTGAAATGATAAAAACTGAGCTCGCAAGGTTGAAAACCCGCAAAGGGCGGCCTTGGCAAAAGTTAGAGCGTAAAAGGAGAGTGAAAATACTCGAGTGAACCCGAGCCTGAACTACGTAAGGCTTGATTCCCATCTTTGGGATACGTAGGCAACTTCATCCTGAAGTTCAGCCATAAACTTTTCCCCGATCAACTTTGTCCATTTGATCATCTCGGCCATCTTTGTCTATTCAGCATTCAAGAGTTCGGTTATGATCTCCGGTGCAGTGCTTTTTCAGACTAGGG
>JAPPVO010000014.1:101653642-101858767 GCA_030407325.1 Camellia japonica | reverse complement strand
AGGCTTAAAAAATAGAACTTTTTGTGTTATAGACCAAGCACAAAGACTGTTTTAAACTAGGGAAAAATGGAGTGCAAAAATGGGGTAAATAAAGTAAGTTTCTTACCCTTGAAGCTTTTCTTCACAAAGGTTGGAGTAGTTGGTCCCTTGAGCTCCAAACCAGTCAAGAACACTAAAAAACAGCCCTTAGAACCTCAGTTGCAAGGAGAAGGTGAGACACTAGGTGCTTGTGTGCAATAGTGTGAACGAAAGCACCTAGTATACTAAATAAGCAAGAAAGAGAGAGATAAGATAGATATATGATCTAACCTAAAACCAGAGCTTACTCTCTCTCTAAAATGGCTGAAACCTCTCAAGAAATCCCAACCTTAAGCCAAGAGGAAGAGCCTTCCTCTTATAGAACTTGTAAGACTTACAAGCTAAGCAACTAAGGGCTCATCCCTCCATACACGTGTATGGAGGGGAAGCAAATTGCACACAGCTGTCTGAAAATATCTCAGAAAGCAAGTGCACAGTGTCCGGCCGGCAAAAAATGTCATTTTGACAAAATTTAGTGCCGACCGGCACAGAATAATGCCGACCGGCACAATATAGTGCCGATGGCAACTCTAGCCAGCCGGTGGCCTCTAGCCCCAGCCGGTGGTGTGTAGGGATGCCTCATAAAGCATTCCCTGCCCTTCCAAGGCAAAACACAAGTGTTTGGTGCGAAACCAAACACAAACGGTCGAGTCCGGAGGTCCTGAGGCACGGCACGCGAGTCGAGAACTCCGGGAACTCCAAACGAACACAAACATGGATGATCACCGAGCGTTCCGACGGTGACGTCCAAGTCTTGAGGACGGTCAAAAATGGGGTGTCTACAGTCACTTCGTGAGCACCCCCGCTCGCCCGGTCGAAGACTGGCCTCTACTAACCATGATATCTGTTTTTGAAAACCTTGTATGCTCTTATCCCGATTATTAGCCTAGGTTACTATGTGATGCTCGCAGCAAATAAGTATAGACTGGGCCGCCTGAATTGGAACGAAACATTTCATGTTTGCTTGTTTGAAAATGGTTTGATGGTGCTACCCGCAGGTAGGCTAAGACGCAGATTTGCCACCCTCAGGTGGGCTTAGAAAACATGATTTTGCCACTATCTAGTGGGCTTAAAACAAACATTCAACGCATTGTCCCAATTCAAGTAACTCAACCTCCACCCACAGGCATTCAAGGCAGTTATATCACATAAGCACGTAGCCTCATGGTAAGCATGCTATCATGGCAGCACTCACACGCATGCAAGGATGCTAAAGCAAAAAACTTACCGAGTACTCCAAGCCAAAAACAGAAACTTATTAGAAATCAATGCATGATCCTAAATATACAGGGATGCCTAATGCAACACATGCAATAATGCAACTATAGCAGGCTCGGCTATTCTAAACATGGTATATGGAATGCTACAACTAACACGTATTCAATTTGGAATAAAAATACAAATGCAGTTTGTATGATGCGCCGAGCTCGGTGCGTGCAAAACAGATGAATGATGCAAACATGCTGTCATACTGTATGCTAATTGAAATATGCCCTATATCTAACCATCGTAAGCGGGTAAATAAAAGGGAAGAAAGACGTGGGGTTGGAAGACATACATCGCACTCACCCACACTTATTACAGTTATGCCCTCGCGTAGAGGGTCCGAATAAATATACAGTCCGAAATAAAAGAAAAATACAGATTTCTAATTAATTAACAAATTAACTAAGAAAGTTGTAAACTGGCATGCAAGCCAAGGGGTGCCTCGCTTCTGATAAATGATGTATGCTGGACTGCCTTTGCGCAGAAATCCACTGGGATGCCCAATCTAGCCTCTGTTTGTAATGTTTCTCGAAATGCGCGCCATACTCCGAAAAGTTGCTGATTTCTTATTTTGCTGCAGCAGAGAGCAGGAAAAGGGCATAGCAATGTATTTCACAAATATATGCATGCCTCGATCCTCGTGCCACCAATCACGCATATCGATGCATGATGGCCGATGATTCGGATTGCACAACTCAATATAGGGTGCAGTGCAGATGAATGCTACAACAAAACCTAACTCCATCATGGGTAATCCGGAGTGTCGGTGACTGGGGAATTGAGACCTGTTCCGTCACTCGGAGTACGAAACGTGCCTCGTTTCCCGTGCTCGGGCTAACTCCTATCCCGAACATGATGCAATATGCATGATATGCATGAAATGTAGCTAATATGCAATCCTAGCATGCATAATGCTACGGAATGAGATGCCTCGAAATGCGTGCCAGACGGGCACGCAAATCGAGGAAATGATCCTAAAGCATAAAATGACATACACGATGCAATTGGACTTACACTAACACGAGTGGGCCTCAGCCACTCTCACATAAGAGGCCGACGGATAAAAAAATGAGGTACCTCGAAATGCGTGCCCACGGGCACGCATACCGAGGCGATGCATACAGAATTCAAAAATGACATGGAAATGATATGTGATGAGGCTAAAATGAGATGTCTCGAAGTGCGTGCCCGCGGGCACGCAAACCGAGAAAATGACATACGGAATGCAATGATGCGAAAATGGCACACAGAATGCAAAATGGGCTTATACCAACATGAGAGGACCTCAGCCACTCTCATACGGGAGGCCGTTGGATAAAAAGAAGTGCCTCGAAATGCATGCCCACAGGCGCGCAAACCGAGGCGATGCATTAAAGCATGAAATGACATACGAAATGCGAAATGGACTTATACTATCATGAGTGAGCCTCAGCCACACTCACATGAGAGGCCGGAGATGAAAATGGGGTGCCTCGAAATGCGTGCCCACGGGTGCACAAACCGAGGCGGTGCATTTTAAAACGTGAAATGACATACGAAATGATATGCAAACATGGAAATGGAATTTCAGCACTTACAAATGATGCAAAATAGCCCCGAAAGGTGGGGAAATGATACCGAATGCCCGGAATGGTCCCGAAACGCGACAATAAGCACCCGGAATGGCCTATAGCCATACTAAACATGCACAATTGGTATATGACATGCAAAACAGTAGCAAGGCAGCCCCCAAAATAGCATTTTTCAGTCACAAAAAGGGCTAAATAGCAAGCATGGATAGGGCAACAATATCATGCAAAAATACGAGCCAAGAGAGGGGTATTGAAGCAAGTGGTGTATACGATGCTCAAACTGAAAAGTACCCTTCTAAAACCCTGATGAGGGACTAAAAATATGCACATTTTAAGTAGATGACATCCCCCAAATCAGTATGCAAACATGGTAAAAATGCTATGCAAGAATGAGGATATATAAGGCTATAACATGAAGTACCCCAAACATTGATCAAACCAACAAAGACCCTCAATGAGATATGACAAGAAGGCCAAAATATTAATATTTTCAGTACTGATGATGGCTGAAATCAGAAGCTAGATAAGCTTAGAAAGGCATGCAAAGTGGGGTCGAAGAGAGAATAAAGGCAAGTGTAACATGGAGACCCCAAACAAAGTTGATCCCTTCTACAATAATGTAGAGGGACACAAAATAAGCTCACTCACAGTTCATGGCATGTTCCAAAACAGAGTGCATGTAGATCAAATAAATCATGCAAGTTTACGGTAATTTGAAGGAATTATGAAGCAAGTGCATGATAGAGAGGCCAAACAGGGTTGAGCCCTTCTTCAATGTTGAAGAGGGGCTCAAAATGGGCCCACTCACAGTTTATTTCATGCTCGAAATCAGATCACTCATAGGCCTAATATTCAATGCAAAAAATGGTCAACTGAGAATTGCTGGCCGGCCACCAGATGATGGTGTCCTCCCAGGTTTCCCCAACACAACCCTGTGGTTCAAATCTTGCAACTCTGAAACAGGAGAGAGAATAGGCCAATTCAAAGAGGGGTTCAAAAGGTTCAAAAAGAGTTACTGGCCGGCCATATGTTTTTAGTGTCCTCCCATGTGTGTACATCACAAATATGTGGTTTTCGCTTGAAGAAAATGGCCCTAGGGTGTTCAACATTAGCCTGGAAGTGAGAAAAACGGGCGCCGGGGGGCGCCGGAAGAGCATAACAGGTTGCTTGGAAAATTACTAGCCTTCCACCCTCCAGTGATCTTCCTGATGATAAAACAGAGGTACCTGCCAAAAATGAACAAAAACCGATGGAAAACGAATGCTCGGGGGCCAAACCGCGAGGTTCGGGGCCCGAAAACCGGCTGTAAGCACTGAAAGTGGCATTCAGCCACGAAGTGGGTATCTAAGACCCAGTGTGCCTCGTTATGATGAAACAGAGGTACCTGCCAAGAACCGGAGGAATCGGAGACGGTTGGGTGGTCCTGAACCGAGGCACACGGCCTGACGGCTCCGAAAACCGGGAACCGGGCTCCGAAATGGGCAAAATGGCCTACGGCCACGAAATGTAGCCCACGGCCACTGAGAGATAGTCTGCTAGACCTCTCCCTCCCTGCAGGAAAGAAAACAAAGAAAACCGAGTCTGGTTCGCAAACCGAGGCAAGGCACAAAAGAGAGTTCGGAAGTCCGGAGGCAGGGCGCACGGCCGCGACTCTGAGACTTCTGAACGAGCACAATATGCAACATCACCGAGCGCTCAATCGGTGACGTCTGAGTCTTAAGGTCGGTCAAAAATGGGGTGTCTACACCCTCCTGAGCATATGAGGGATACCGAGAGATTCACTGCCGAGCAGATGGCGGACTACACCATTGGCTGGGAGACAGACGGCTTCAGAGGCGAGGGCGATTACTTGGAGTACGTCCGGACCTTCATCATGCGACCTCTGAGCGGCGGCCGCCGAGCGGAGAGAGAGAGACCTGTGGCTCTAGCGGCTGGAGCGGGAGCAGGGGCTGGAGGGGGAGTGTCGAGGAGAGCTCGCGTCCGTGGCAGGGGCGGAGTCCAGCGAGGGTGGGGGACCGGTTGGCCTGCTCTGCCTGTTTCACTGACTTTCAGAGGGCAGGGTGGGGTGACCTACCAGATCCCCTTTGCTCCCCCGCCGGCTGATCACGAGTTTGTTGGTGTCCCCGACTTGCCTCCGGTATGTATTACTACATTCTGCGTCTTGTACTGTTATTTCATTTCAGTTTATTTAATATTTCGCAGAATATTGATGCATCTGATACTTTTGCAGGCGTCTTCCGAGTACACCCGGCAGTCATTGGAGATGAATGCCTCCATGATGGGGATGCTACAGCGGACCTTCGACCTCTTAGCCCTTTACAGCATTCCGGTATGTTCTTTCTGACCACAGCCTCAAACCATACACAAACTGCTTTGCATAATCTGATGCACGACACTATACTGGATACCCAGCCCTCACGGCACCTGATACACTGTACTCACACACTGCATCCTGCACTGATTCACTGCTCACAGCATACATACACTGTACTCATACACTGTATTCTGCACTGATTCACTGTTCACAGCATACATACACTGTACTCATACACTGCATTCTGTACCGATTCACTGCTCACAGTACTCACAGACTATACGCATTCACTGCATTCTATACTGATTCACTGCTCATGACATACTGACGTATTTGCCTTTCATGCTTTTTCAGCCTCCCTTCCAGATTCCTCCGGTGGGTGGTGCTCCGGCTGGACCTCCCATTTCTACCCGGGATGGCAGAGTATATCCCCGTACCAGAGGGGGGCGCACTCATGTCGAGAGCAGCTCGCGGGCTCCAGTTCCAGATGAGTCGGAGGGAGGCGGAGGCAGGGGACGGAGGCGGAGTCATCTGAGGAGGAGACCGGGGACAGCTCCGGCTCAGGCTCAGACGACGATGCTCCTGGTGATGCTCTTGGGCTTCTGCCCAGGAAGAGGGCGAAGACGGATCCCTAGGCATGAGACCACTGATGCTGCTTCAGATTTTTGCTGCTTTTTCCTTATTTTTGTACTTTTTCTCTTTGTTAGTAGTTAGGGTACTTTGTACTGCCACGGGCAGATTTTTGTTCCCAAAACTTTGTACTTGAAAAAGATTATATGAAATAAAACAAACTCTTTTTTGTCTAAAAAAAGTGTTATATCTGTACATTCCCTACTTTGTACTGCATTACATCATATTACACCTCAAAGGTAAATGATATTGATCTGTTGTCTGAAAACTGAACACTTGCACTGTAATAATCAGATGACCAACCAACTAACCAGCAAACAACTCAAGCAAATCACTACTCAACCTAGAGACACAGCCCATACTCTGTTGGGGATTAGTCTGCATACGGCCCATAATACAGCACTCGGTTCATTCTGCACACAGCAAACCTTGAACAAATAGCCCCAATCTGACAAGATGGACTACGAAAGCTGAAACGGTTGCAGTTGAAACACACTCGGATGCTCCCCAAATTGTTCCCTTTCTTCTCTTGTTTCGTATGAATGTAGAGATGGCACACACTCTGAGCACAACCGATTAATCTTTGAAAAAGGTTTCACAACCGGCGTATCGAGCCTACGACTAAACACGGCGGAGGGACTCAAGTGGAGAAAACAAAAGGCGCACGTCCTGAACACCACGAGACGCGCTCGGAAAAGACTCAAAACAAAAGTTGAGACCGACAAATCAAAAGACACGACATACAGACGTGTTTATGGAAACAAAAGACCTCGGATCTCAAGGAGCCAGTTCCTCCGGGTATTATTCCCACCCTTTCTGATTTGTGATTCTCACATCGCTCGGCCCTCAGGCTCGGTTTTTTTTCTCAAAACCCTCTTGCTCACTTCTCTCTCCGCTTACACCTCTCTATTCTTTATTCTCTCATTTTTTTTATCCCTCCCCTGGGTGATTGATGGATAAGCAGAAAGTTGCGGGTTCGTGCCCAACACTGTTAGCTTACGGCTATTTTTCCCGGTGGATAGAGTGCCCTTCTGGCAAGTATGTTGACGGGGGAAAGACAGAAGACCTGACTCAATTGTGCCCCTAGTTCGTCACTTTGACCATTTTTTGTTTTCTTCCTAAAATAGTTTTAACCAAAATGAAAGTTGGATTAACATACTTGTTCGATTTTTGATTTTGAAAATTATGCAAGTCAGGCTGTGAGCACTGAAAATTTTCCTTTCTGGGTCCAAGAAAATGGTTCGGTCTTGGAAAATGAAGTAGTTTTCGAGAAAATAGTCAACTTCAGTAAAAATTTTCAAAAACTAATTTTGCAAACAATCAACGCTCGACGAGCGTGGAACTTACCCTCGAGATGCGCAACCTCGGATCGGAGGCAATAGGAAATTGCCCCTTGCTTAAAGGGGGCGCATGGCAACGGAAAGTTGCCCCTGGTTTGGACGGCAACTCAGGGCAACTTATGGCACTAGATGGCAACGAAAAGTTGCCCCTTGTTTAGATGATGCCGCGGCATGCTGTAAGCCAGTCCTCGTTGATGACGATCTGATCCTCGGACGCGGAGGAGACGAAGACAGTTTGAATCAATATATGGACACAATCACCTGGAAGGTGTTGGTGGTTAGACTTCAGGAGGAAGTTGATTACGTAGTTCCAGCCGTTGTGACCGAGACATCGGATTCGGAGGAGACACAGGTGATCAAAACCATGACATGGACTGAGACGCTATGAAAGCGTTGGGGGCTGGACTTCAAGATGAAGTTGCCTACGTATCCCAAACATGGGAATCAAGCCTTACGTAGTTCCGGTTAAGGTACACTCGGGTATTAACCTTCACTTTTAGGCTAAGTTTGCCAAGGTGCCCAATGCGGGTTTTCGACCTTGCGAGCTTCTTTTCTTTTTCTCTCTTCATTTTTTTCTTTTTGTTTTTTTTTTCTTTTTCATCTTTTTGCATTTTCTTCATTCATTTTTCTTCTTTTCTTTTTTTTTCATTCTTTGCATTTTTTTTATTTTTTTTTTACTTCTTTTTTTTGCTCTAACTTTTGCCTGGGTCGCCCTTCCGGGTTTTCGGCCCAGCGAGCCTCTCAAAAGGTAAAAGTGTAGCAAATCCATGCCAAATGGTTTTGAAATTGAAGCCCTCTGTATCCAGGAGAGCGACTGTTGGGTTGATTTGCAGAAGAATCCATCACAGTTGCTTCACGAGCCTTGCCTGGTGGGATCTGATCTCCTTGATCTGACTTTGGTGCCTCTTGTTCGAGGGCTGCTTCAAATTGGGGCACACAGGTCTTTCATGGCACTATTGAACGTTTTGAACGGATTCCAGGATTGAAACAGATAGGTTGAATCTTGAGGCTGAGAGCGATCCTATGCTGCACAATCTCAAGAGCGATTCCACACAGGTCTTCACAAGACCGCGCAAAACATTTTGTTTTTGAAAGTTTTTAAGAAAGCGACAAATCGCTAGCGCTGAAGATAGTGTGGAACCAGTCTGGATCAAACCACGATCCTTCTCAGTACTCACGCTGACAGGCATAATTTCATTCATAAAAAGACTTAGCATGCCTATCTTTCTCTCAAAATGATCAAAATTTTGCAAAACCCGAGGAATTCCTTCCTCTTCGTTTTTGTCACCGTAGTGCTCAAACGGGGTTTTTGAAAAGCTTCGGTCATTATAACGATGTTCAAGGCACAAGAGAGCAGGTAGAATGTACTGCCGTTCCATTCGCCTCCTCTAGCACAACTAACTCACACTGAAAGCAAGCATGAAAATGAGAATGTACTGCCGTTTCAATCAGATTTGTTGGTATAACTGGCCCCTCGGCAGAGACAGACTCAAAAACCAAAAACGGGTAATTAGAAGACGAAGCAGTGTCCGAGGCAACAACCCCGGAATCACCTGGTACTCTATACAAAGAGGACTGACTTGCTACAACAAGATAGACCCTTAAGCAAAAAAGACTGACTCAAGATAAAAAGACAGACTCAAAACGAAAGACTGACTCGGTACCCAAGCCAGAATTTACAAAACCAGTGTTCGCAGATGCTCAAAAATGCGTGCCAGACGCCACATCAAAATATACCAAGTGTCACCCGCAGGTGGTTCACTCTCTGATTACATACTTGCAGTATCGGTATCCTCAAAATCCAAGAACTCTGTAGTGACTGACTTGGCCGAGGTAGGCGGGAGGATAACCTCGTGTCAATCAAATCCTGCACCTCATGATGGAGGCGGAAGCAGTTATCGGTAGCATGACTAGTCTGCTGATGGTACGCGCAGTACACAGTGGCGTCATGCGTGGCAGGGAGATTCTTCGGTAGGGTCGGGGCTCAGAGGTGTAAGATGCCCCTTTTTGGCCAAAATCAAAAGTTCCCTAGACAAAGGCATGTAGAGAGGATGGAAGACTCGGTGCCCTCGAGGCAGGTACTTTGGAGCCTGAGCACTCTTGCTAGATGCACTAGCGAACGGGTCGGCGGGTGCGGCCTTGGATTTTTTATCTTTCCGGATGCAGGGTTGGGAGCGGGAAGAACTGTTTTGGCATGACGGGGCCTATCTCGGTTCTCTGATTGACTGGAACTGCCCTCAGCGAAGTGGAAAAGCGTCCTCCACAGCTTTCGTCACAACTGCAGATATCTGGTTGCTTGTTCATCCCCCCGGCTTTCAAAGCCTCTACTGCCCACAGCAGTTGTTCGATAGGATCGGCATCTGCCTTCATCTTGTCTTTGCCTCTGGCCTCAGCCTGATTGAGGGTTTGGGTTGATGTTGGCACGTCATTGTTATAATTGGAGGCCATCTCCGGTTGACTAAGTTCAATAACAATTCGGGCCCAACAGCGGGGGCTCCTGGGGTACAAAGCTCCCGGCGTACGGTGCAGCTGGCGGTGGAGCTGACATTCCATAGGCGAGGTCCGCCACAAACCTCTGGAGATCACCTATCATCCCCATTAGTTCAAATGTAAGCGCACGAGCCTGATATAGCTGAGGGGCCCAGACGGGTGCGCAACCGGCGATCTGGGTGGATGCGGCATATCAACAGTAGTCTCACTGTGTAGGGTGATTCCTTGATCCAACGCGACCGTCATGACCACGATCTCTTCTGAATTCTGCTCATGCTAAGTCCTGCCTCAGCAAGGAGAAGACACTAGCTATTCTGGATCAACTCTCTGAATCTCTGAACTGAAACGGAAAACAAGCAGTATTTCAGCCCCAAACAGATCAAACACGGGTGTAGCCGATCAACTGCACTCTACTACTGATCACTGTTCCCCAGAATCACTATTCAAAACTGAACTGATACCCGCAGACATAACTGATTCTCAACAACACTGATACTGGTGCCCTCGGGCCTGATACCCAATCTTGCAAACTGACATGCGCATTCCTGTAGAGATACACTCTAAAAGCACATAGCATGTAAAAGAGAACCAAAACACCCCTATGTTGGGGTAGGGTTTCCCTGTCCTATTTTGTCAGGAGCTAGGGTTTCACTACACACGCAGCGGTTTCAAACAACCTATATCGGGTATGCAACCTGTCCTAGTTTGGAATGGTCACTAAAAGGGTGCCCCGGTAAAATCGGGGTTTGTGTTCCCATACTGGCAGAGCCTGCAACCGGAACCTTATGGTCATGCCTTGACAAGACGCCTCCAGCAAACCGCTCAGGAATAGCAGATGGCCAACACGGTGTCCTAGGCGCACAATGCAAATGCAATGCAAAGAAACACATAAGTGTAGTCAAAACAGGATATCACGAGTTCGAGTCAAGCTCTCTAAAATTCCCCAGCAGAGTCGCCAGAAACTGTAGACGCGCCCGTGGGCCTCATGCTACAGTTCGGACTCCCTTTTTGTTTGTTGCGGTTCTGAATCTGAACCAAAGAGTCCAACTCTGGCAAATCGTTTTGAGAAAAAAAAAACAGATTTTGAAAAGAAGTGCCAAACATGGACTGTTTTTCCAGATACAGAGTCGCCACCTAAATATTTTTTTAATGGGAAAATTTAGGAAACCTGACTCGGTGCCAAAGGCCACGTGTCCGTCATCACCAAAGTTGTCTTGGCTCGGGAGCTTGGGTACGATCGGGGAAGGTCAGCTATCAGCACCCCCTTTCGCCTGGTCCGAAGACCGGCCTCTACTAACCATGATATCCGATTTTGAAAACATTATGTATTCTTGTTCCGGTTATTAGCCTAGATTTACTATGTTATGCGCATAGCAAACAAGTATAGACTAGATTGCCTAATTTGGAAACAAGCATTGCATATCCGTTTTTGAAAATGCTTTGGAATTTGCTACTCGCAAGTAGGCTAAAACACGGATTTCAACGAGTTTTTCCAACTCAAACAATCCAACCTTCACCCACAGGCAATCAGGCAGTTTATCTCATATAAGCACTTAGCCACATGGTAATCATGCTGTCATGTTAACATTCACACGCATGTGAGATGCTAAAGCGTAAATACTTACATTGTACTCCATGCCAAAACAATAAACTAGTTAGCAAATATGCATGTCCTAGTTCATGTTAAGTGGCTAATGCAATCACATGCAAGGATGCAGTTAGAGTAGGCTCGGCTAACCCTAAAATGGCATGTGAAATGCTACAATTATCACGTATTCAATTTGGAATTGAATACTAATGCAGTTTGTATGATGTACCGAGCCCGGTGCATGCTAGACAAATGCATGGATGCACGCATGCATTGCATGAGGTATGCTAATTTAACGTGCCCTAATACTAACCATCAAAGCAGGTAAGTAAAAGGGAAGAAAGAAGTGGGGATTGGAAGACATGCACACACACACACCCACACTTATTACAGATTCGCCCTCGCTCGGAGGGACCAAAAGAATAATACAAATTAATTAACTACGCAAGCTAATTAAATATTACAAATTGCCTAATTAGCTAACAACTAATTAAACTAGGAAAAACAGTAAACCGCCTCGGGAGGAGAGCCTGATGCAACGCATGCTCGGGTCCTGCTCGAAATTGCACTCGGAATTGCACTGCCATGCATAGACTGCCTCTGTTTTCCCTGCTCTGCCCTTCTGAAGACTGCCAAAGTCTCAGAGATGCTTCTTCAGATACTGGGGATCACCATCGGCTGAGTAGAATAGCCACCGGCAGCTAGATATGGCCATCGGCTGGAAATGAGGCTATCGGCCACCAATACATTGCCGGTCGGCACTAAATATTGCCGGCCGGCCAAGAATGCCTGCAGAACCTGCAACTCACAGCAGCAGAGGGCAGAACCTTGTATGGCAATGCAATCCAAACCATGTATGCACCAACCAAGCCTCTTATCATGTGTACAACTCAAAGGGGCATGGTCCTTGGTTCTTGGACCACCAATCGCGCATTTCCATGCATGATGGCCCAAGAGGCCAAGTGTGCATCTTTCATTTCAAATGAAATGCAATGCAAACAAACAAACCAAGGAGCTCAATCCCTATCACTGATCAAGGGACAAAGCATGCATGCAAGATGCAATGCAACCTAGGCATGCAAGCTAAGGATGCAACATGGCATGGCAAGGCACTTATGCAAGCATACAAGCAATCATGAGGCAATGCAAACTAATGAAAAGATGGACTTAAACATGATTTAGGCAGCTCTAAATAGGCCCAAAACAGTGGCCAAAATGCTAAGTTCATGAAGGCGAATGCTCATGCAAACATGCATAGATACATGGTTCAAGACTTAAGCATAATGAAGCAACTTTTAAACACATTTAAAAGGGACAAACATGGACTAATGGCATGCAAATGAAGCTTTGAAAATCATGCTATAGGAGGTGCCAAACCAACTAACAAAGCAAGCAAAGCATACAAAATGGCCAAGAATTCAAGCAAGCTAATGATGCATTGAACTACACTTAGCAAGGCAAACATGGCACGCATTAAACAACTAAAAACAGATTTTTAGCATGTTAAAACAAGGCCAAAAGACCACTTAAATGGCATCTAAATGACTCAAATTCAAAGGCATGCACAATGGTCAAAACATAGGGCATACAAGGCAAGCTTTCAAAGCTTCAAAGAGGCGTCCAAGGCAAGCATACAAGCATGTCTTAGGGACTGAATGGCATGTAGGTGGTTCCAAACCACTTAATTAATGCAAGCAATGCATGCTACACATTCACATACTTGAAGCATACAAGCTCAAATACAAAGGAGCTATACTAAGCATGCCAAGATCGACCCAAGCAACTATGGACAGACCTAAAACATGGCAAAATAAGCACAAAACCTTCACAAGGCTAAGCCTAAAACGTGCTAGAATAAAGGCTAACAACCTAAGGCATATTAAGGCATAAACAAGGCATTACATGGTAGGTATGCTAAGCATGCATGGTGTACCAAAACCAACACACAACAATGTTATATCATGGCATAATAAGCGTGGAAAACAGCCTAGACATGATCAACAAACACTCAAGCATGATGCTCCCTCAAGAGGCCAAAAAGTGCCCTTTTCAAGGACAACAAGGAGAGGGGTGGCCCTCTCCTTCTTGAGACTTCAAGGCACCATCTTCACCACTGAAATCCCTCAAGATTTCAGTGATGAGGAGGCCCAAGCACCAAAGTCTCGGAGCTTACCAAAAATGGCATAAAATGGGGCCTCTCAAGGCCTAAGGGTGGTCAAACACCTCCAAACCACAAAACACACTTAACAAACAATCAAGAGCGCTTAAAAATAGAACTTTTTTGTATTATACACTAAGCACAAAAATAGTTCTAAGATAGGTAGAAAAGCAATGCAAAAATGGGGAATAAAAGGGAAGTTTCTTACCCTTGAAGCCCTCCTTCACAAACAATGCTCCAACAGCCTTCCTTGGCTTAAATCCAACTCCAAAACACTAAAACAACCCTCCAAGGGTCTCAAGTCCAAGAGATGGTGTGTTAGTGTGTGTTTGTGAGCAAAAGTGGGACAAAACACACACTTATAGAGATAGAATATGTATCAAACCCTAACCCTAGAACTCAAGCTTTACAAAAGCTGTCTAAAAATGTCTCTTCTTCATGTCAAGAGAAGAAGCTCTCCTATATAGGCAATTCCCTCTTGTAAGGCTTCCAAAACAAGCCATTCAGAGGGAAATCCCTCCATACACGTGTATGGAGGGGAATGGGGTGGGTGCCAGCTATCACAGCTGGCACAAAATATCTGCTAAAAGCAGATGAACAGTAGTCGGCTGGCTAAAATTGTCATTTTGACAAAATTGATGGCCGGTCGGCCAGAAAGAGTGCCGGTCGGCCAAATATATGGCCGATGGACACAAACAACAGCCGGTGGCCTCAAGCCACGGCCGGTGATGTGTGGGGATGCCTCACAAGGCATTCCCTGCCCCTCCAAGGCAAAACACAAGTGTTTGGTACAAAACCAGACACAAAACGGTCGAGTTCGGAGATCCTGAGGCAAGGCGCGTAGCCGAGACCTCCGGGAACTCCAAACGAACATAAACATGGATAATCACCGAGTGCTCCGACGGTGATGTCCAAGTCTTGAGGACGGTCAAAAATGGGGTGTCTACAAAAGCATGCTTATTTCTCCAATATGTTTAAAATAAAATAACTTGTAACAATCTATCTGGGTAACTGCTCGAGCAGTCAATCGGTCACTCAAGCGGAGATGTGAGACCTCCAGTATCTAGCTAGTTTGCAAGCATGACCGCTCGAGCGTAAGAATTAGACTCTCAGTATCTTCACTGTAGCTTTTAAAAAAACTTATGAGACCCTACGTTTATCGCTCAAGTGGTAGATAGGTCGTTTAAGTGGTCTCTTTGATTTAAATACTTTGCTCGAGTGGTGGAAAGTTTGCTCGAGTAGTCTGTTTAGGACAACACACTTAAAAGTCGATCCAAACACTTTTTCTCTCACTTTTTCATATCTTTTCCCTCTCTCTCACCCATTTCCAAAGCCATAGCCTCTAACCTAAACTCTTGATTTCCCTTGATTTCTACCAAGATCCACCTTAGATCTTGAAATAGGGTTGAACAACAAGCATAAATCAAAAGTCCTACCGATTGTTTTCTCGTTTCTTGAAGCTTGAAGTTGGGTATTCACCTTTTGCCTTCAATCTTAAGGTAACGGTAATTTTAACTTCTTATATCTTTGATTTGAGATATGTATGTGATATTTTGATTATATCTATATGGATATTTAGAAGTATGAGGATTGGTGTTACCTAGTGAGTTTGATTAGAAATGGGGTCATTTCCTATAAATTTCTTGAAGGGTTTGTGTTTTGTGTTGATGATTAAATTATAGGTGATGAGAATTGATCATCAAATGCTTTAAAAAGGAAAAGCCCTAATTTTTTGTTAAATCCTAGTTTCCAAATTTGCTCAATAAAAAGGGATTTGGTTCAATTGGACCAATAATCATGAAATTGGATGTATGGACTTGATTATTATGTGGAAACATGTAATGTTGGAAAATTTTCTCACAAAATCTTGAAATGACGACTGGTATGACTTGGGAAATTACCTTAAATGGGAAATGTTTAAATTATTGGATTGTTGTGAATTGAAATGACCTTGGGGAAATTGGAATTTGTAAACTCATGCATTATATGCATTCATTAATTATGTCGGTGGCTTGAAATTGTCAAATGATTGGAACATATTGGAAGGGGGTAAATAGCTTATGAGTCCAGATTGTGAGTCGGGTCTTGATTTGACTTGTGTGTTGTAATTGGTACCCGCACGGGAAGTCAAGGTGCCCAATTGCACTATCTTGTACATATTGTCGAATGAATGTGGCAAAGGATTTAGGGTGTCCATGAACCTGCCGTTTTTATAGTCGGCGAATGTGGGAAACACGATTTTGGGTGTCCACGAACCTATCGTTTTTAGAGTTGGCAAATGTGGAGGATGAGGTCTTGGATGCCCAACATCGCACCGTTTCTAGAGTCAGCAAATATGGGATTGTTCTTCTATACATTTGTATATATATATATATTTGTGTTTCCAGTGTACGACTCTTGTATCTGGATGTCATAGTGTATTTATATCCATGACTTTGGAAGGAAATAATTGTTATAAACATTGTTTAATTTGATTTTTCATCGTTTTGCAAAGGTGTGAGCATGGGTTTTACATTCATTGCATAGCATGATCATATGTATATCAATTAATTATATAATTTGTTAATGGTATTTCCTACTAAGCAATTGTTCACCCCAAAACTAACAATATTTTAGGAGATGGTGGTTTCGTGCTACCGAAGTAATTGACTTTGGGAAATAAATTTTGGATAGGAGTGCGGAGGCTCCTTTTTGTGCTATGTGGTGAAGCCTAGGGCTATTTTGTGTGGATTTAGAGCTCCATTTTTTGTGTACTCAAGGAAAATCCTTAAAAAGATGTAAGCCCTTAGGGCATTTTGTTTGATCCTCTATTATCTTTTGAACTATTAATCCTTTTGATAATTTGTTTAAATAATGATGTAACCATATGAATAGTTCGAGGGAGAAGAAATGACTTTGCTATATGTAACATATTATTTAGTGCATTGGATTAGTTGTTTTGGTTATGATATTCATGTATTAGTATGTTAAAGAGTGGTGTAATATCAGAGCATTACAAATTGGTATCAGAGCTAACCGAGTTTGAATACCTGGAGCTCGTGGGATGTGGCTTATGCCATGATGGTTTATCATGTTGGGATGTGACGTTAGTGTTATACGTTATATGTTTATGTGACTATGTGGGTATGCGATTAAGCTTCTAGGATATAACTTGTGCCTACCACATTCATCGAAGTCCTCTTGGAAAGGCACTTGATCAATGCTTTTTCCACTTGGAAGTCCTTTATTGTTGTGGGGCGAGTTGATATCTTAAGAGGGTGATATGTATGTGCTCTAGGTGTTTATATGCTTATGTCATTTGCCTTACGTGAAATAGATACAAGAATAGGGTTGAGATTATTCGAGTGTGACGTGTGGGTGGATGTGTGAGTATATGAACTACATGTTAATCCTACTTTATCTTTACTCTTGTGTAAGATGTTTGGACATGGAAGAAGCTGTGGTAAACCTCGCCGAAGTGATCGGAGTATTTCGACCTAACAAAATCTTCCTCCACAAGAAGAAGGGGTTGGACAAAACAATGTGGCCGTACCTTCAGCCTAAGATACGATAGGGGCATTAGCCCGAGAAATGGCTAGGGCTCTTCGGGAGTCCATTAGCATACTGTGAGCCGAGGAAGTGGCAAGAATAATGGAGGGGGAAACTAGGTCCTCCTTTTTGAAGAAAGAGTTTTTTCGTTCTAATATCTCTGAGTTTAGTGGCGAAAGCTGATGAATGGTTAGAGCAAATCCTCATGTCTTTTGAAATCTTGAATATCCGTGAGGGAGAGCTCCGAGTGGCATTGGCTATTTATCAATTAAGGGGGGAAGTTGGTTAGTGGTTGAAGACAGTTAAACACCAGGTTGAATACACTTTGAAGGCATTTACTCACACCTTCCAGGAGAATTTTTTGCCTCCTACTGCTAGGGAAAGGTTAAGAAAATAGTTAGAAAAGCTTGGACAACTAGATACACCAGTGGCAAAGTTTGAGCCCACTTTCACCAGTTTGATGTGTTTTGTACCTAAACTTGTGGTGACTGAGGAGCGCCGATGTTTAGACTTTGAGAAGCGATTGAGGCCCAAGATCTTGATGAAGATAATGGGCAACATGTGTAAGAAGTACGATAAGCTTGTGAAAGCCGTAGCTTATGTAGAGATCAAGCTAGAGGTTGAGAAGTCTAGACATAGACATAAGAGGTCAGGTTATGCAGAGTCCTGAGGTGACATGGGATCTCCTACGAAATCGAAGGGTTTTACTTTTTCTTTCTAATTATCACCACAGCAAGCCGAGTCTTCGGGGTCTATTTCTTTGAATAGTTCGGGAAGTACGGGTTCGATCCATATCACTTGTTTCAAATATGTCCAATAGTATCACAAAGCTTCGGAGTGTAGACAGAGTTTGGGACAGCAGCAGTGGGCTCGTTCATAGAGCCAGTCTCAAGGGAGAAGTCAAACACCCGCATGTTATCACCATGGACAGTCAGGGCACATGAAGAGATCTTACCCTTAGTTAGCTAGGACAGTCGGTGCTTTGGGATCTCGGCAGGTTGGAGGGTTATTAAGTAGGCTAGAGTCAGAGGCCAACTCATCAGCCATCTTAATCTGGACAAGTACTGAAAGCAGTGTATAGGGCCATTTTTGTACAATCGGTGCAACCAGCCTATTTTCAAAGGAAAGATTACAGAGAGCAGGGACCACATGGACGAGTTTATGCCATTACTCTGTCCGACCAGTAGTTTGGACCATCGGTAGTGTAAGGTACTTATCTTATCTTCAATTTACGAACTAATGTGTTGATAGATACCGGAGCATCCCACCAATTCATAGCATCTGCATTTGCATCTATCTTAGGGTTAGAAAGTGAACAACTAGAGTCCCTACATATAGTATATACTTGTTGGGGGAAAAGTTGTCTTAAGCCGGGGATGTCATGTGTGTGTGATTGAAGTCACTGATCATCAACTTCCTTTCAATTTTGTATTATTGGAAATGTTGGGTTTTGATGTCATCCTTGACATGAATTAGTTGTCCTTTTACCAGGCCATCATTGACTGTTATCGTAGGAGAGTTACTGTGTGCATATCGGGGTGGTGATTGTTTCTCATTTTTCGAGAATAGAACTGACAAATTATTGCCGCTATTGTATGACCCACGCGGTCGAGGTGAACTTAGCTCTCTTCTTGCAACCTTCATAGATGATGGGAGTGGTATAACTAGAGATGTATTCCCTAGAGTGGTTTGAGAGTATTTAGATGTCTTCCCAAAGGATCTCACTGAATTTCCACCTCACTGTGAGGTTAAGTTTTCTATAGATTTAGTGCCTAACATAGCACTAATCTTCATGTCATCCTATAGATTTACGTCGGCGGTCGTTTTGAAGGAGCAGTTACAAGAATTACTAGACAAGGGCTTTATATGCCCTAGTACTTCATTGTAGGGCGCATCAGCTCTCTTCGTCAAGAAGAAGGATGGTTCATTGTGGTTATGCATTGATTACGGCAAGTTAAATAGGATCACAGTTAAGAACAAGTACCCATTGCCTAGAATAGATGACCTTTTTGACCAACTTAAGGGTTCTTGATGTTTCTTGAAGATAGACCTAAGGTTGGGCTACCATCAATTGCGAGTGAAAGAAACAAATATTCTAAAGACGACTTTTCGTACTCGATATGGTCATTACGAGTTCCTTGTGATGCTGTTTGGCTTGACCAATGCCCCTGCCACTTTCATGGACCTAATGAATTGAGTCTTCTGAGAGTATCTTGATAAGTTCATATTGGTTTTTGTAGATGACATCCTCATTTATTCACCTTCGAAGAAGGAGTATAAGGGGCACCTTCGTATTGTTTTGTAGTCGCATAGGGAACATTAGTTGTATGCCAAGTATGAGAAATGTGATTTTTGGCTCTTCGAGGTGAAGTTTTTGGATCACATTGTTTTTGGAGTTGGGGTCAGAGATGACTCTTCAAAGATTGAGGCAGTGCAGAATTGGGAGCGACCTAAGAATCCTTTTAAGATTCGTAGCTTTTTGGGCCTTACTGGTTATTATAGACGATTTGTGAAAGACTTATCTACCCTAGCGTCCCCATCAACCAAGTTAACCAGGAAAGGGGTAAAGTTTGTTTGGAGTGAGTCTTTTGAGAAGTCCTTTTTGGAGCTCAAAACTAGATTAACCACTACACCGATTCTAATCATTCCAGAGAAAGGCCGGGTTACATTGTATACTGTGATGCTTTGAGGGAAGGTTTGGAGTGTGTCTTGATACAAAAGGGTAAAGTTGTGGCATATGATTCATGTCAATTAAAAACTCATGAGAGAAACTACTTAATTTTATTATTGTATTATAGAGCAATTATGAATTTTATTTGTTTAGTTAATTATGTTAAATAAAAAATTCTAACAAGGGACATTTGTAATTTTTGAAATCACAGGAGACATCTTTACTTTAAGCAAACCTCAGGGGTGTATTTGTAATTTACCCTAACTAAAAAGGAAAAAGAGCCTCAGATGTGCTGGTATAAAAGTTCGATGGTGTGGTAAAATTTTATCTTTTTTATTTTTTAAACTTTAAAATGTCATAATTTTTATATTACACATCTATTTTTTTTTTTATATAAAATTTATATTTTTAGAACTTGTTGGTTGAATCTATTAAATAAGACTAATATTAAATATTAAATTTTTTAAAAGTAAAATATCAATTCTTTTAACAGTACAAAACTGAGAAATCCTCAATTTGCGAAAGAGTCTCAATTTTGCATAGCAAAGTTCCATGTAATGTGTATTCATTTTGTAATAATATAATGTTGATCCCTGTATGTATATACTCTTGATCTTGACTTGCTTTTAATGTAACTTGGATGAATGCTTGAATTTCGGGTAGTCCATATAGTGATACTTTGGGGGCGTTACAGGTACCCACGCGGGGAATCAAGGTGCCCTATTGCCCTGTTTTGTGCATATCGTCGGACGAATGTGAGAAATGATGTAGGGTGTCCAGGAGCCTACCATTTTTAGAGTTGGTGAATGTGGAAAACACGATTTTGGGTGTCCATGAGCCTGCTATTTTTAGAGTCGGCAAATGTGGAGGATGAGGTCTTGAGTGCCCAACGTCCTACTGTTTCTGAAGTCAACAAATGTGGGATTCTACTTCTATAAATGTATGTTCATATATATATATATATATTTGTGTTTGTAGTGTATGACTCGTGTATTTGGACATCATAGCTTATTTATAACCCATGACTTTGAAAGGAAATGAATTTGTTATAAACACTGTTTAATTTGATTTTTCAGCGTTTTGCAAAGATGTGAGCATGAGTTTTACATCATTGCATAGCATGATCATATGTATATCAATTAATTATATAATTTGTTAATGGTATTTCCTACTGGACAATTGCTCACCCCAAAACTAACAACTTTTAGGAGAGGTGGTGACATGCTACCAAAGTAATTGACTTTGGGAAATAAAATTTGGATGGGAGTGCGGATGCTCCTTTTTGTGCAATGTGGTGAAGCCTAGGGCTATTTTGTGTGGATTTAAAGCTCCGTTGTTTGTGTACTCAAGGAAAATCTTTGAAAAGATGTAACCCCTTAGGGCATTTTGTTTGCATCTTGTCTTATCTTTCGAACTATTAATCATTTTCATAATTTGTTTAAACAATGATGTAACCATATGAATAGTTCAAGAGAGAAGAGATGACTTTGGTATATGTAACAGATTATTTAGTGCATTGGATTATCTGTTTTTGGTTATGATATTCATGTATTAGCATGTTTAAGAGTGGTGTAATATCAGAGCATTACATAGCTCATCTGTATAAAATGCTATTGTCCAACAACTATAACCCAATGATTATACAACATCATCAAGCAACAAAATTAAAATTCAGCAATTGTCCAATTACATTGCAAATTTCATAATCCACCAAAAAATAAAATTAAAAAAGTGTCCAACTAAAAATAACGAGTTCCATAGTCCACCATACATCTTAAATGACAAAAAAGAAAATCAACAAATTTTATCAACATTTCAGTCCAACAAGCCCCAAGCTCCAACAATAAGTAGCAATTATCCAGTACCAATAAGAAGTTTCAATATCAAACAAGAAACTAAGAAAATACCTTTGGTGTAAAGAAATAGGCAATATGTTAATCCTCAAAATAGCTTTTATTTATCAAAACAATTAGGAAAATACATTTAATTGAATTATTAATATAAGATTCAATATCATTTACTATATGATCAACACTTAGGGTGTGTTTATTTGGATGGACGGAATAAGGGGAATTGTAATCCACTGGATTGTTAGTCCTAGGATACCTTGTCCCCAGACTATTAGGTTACATTGGATTTGTATGTTATATTTATTTAGTCATGGGAATTGGAATATTCTATTAAATCCTATGTTTGTTTAGTCACGTGATTTGATATCTGAATTAAACTATTCTATTAAATCCGATATGTATCATATTTTATTTAATTTTTTTACTAGAACTTTTTAAAAAATAAATAAATAGAACATCAATAAAAATGATATTAAAATTTATTTTAATTTGTAGTTGAAATTTTTTAATTTTATTTTAATTTGAACTTTTAAATAAATTGAACTTTTAATAAATTGATTTTTTTAATTAAATAAATTGAACTTTTAAAGGGGGATTATAATACATTAGACTCTTAATTTAATTTAATTTAATTTTTAGTTGAGATTTTTATATTTTATTTTATTTTACTAACTATAATTAAAAATAATATAAATAAAAAATTGAGGGCAAAAAATGTCATTTTAACCTTCCAATCCGGATGAGGAGTTATCCCACCCCTTTTTATCCCACATCCTCTAATGAGACGCAATAATCCCACAAATAAGGGATTAATAGTTCGGTTGGACTACTAATTCAACTTATATTTTTTGAACGAAACATCGGACTATCACATGCAATGGACATGGAGTCTTATTCCACGCTTTAATCCCCCCAAACAAACACCCAAAGTAAACTCACCACCACCATCATCATTCATTTCATTGTTAATGATTTCAAAACCAGTTGATATTTTTTTTACTCCATTGGCACGTCCTCTTTAAACAAATAAAAAAACAAAAACGAAAACATTTCAATCTAGTAGAAGAATTATAAAAAATAGAAGATAAGATGAAAATAAAACTAAATAGACAAATAAATTATCTTCAATCTCAATGAACCATAGCCAGCTTTGAGCACACATCAATGCTTAGCCTACTACGTTGTGGACTCGCCACTCTATTGCTAATGCTAAAAGCAGACTCTAAAGCAATCGTGAATATTGGTATAGCTAACACATCCCTTGCTATGGCTGGCAAAGTTAGGTTCTTGAGTCCATTTGACTTCCACCATGTCAAGATTATTAAAATCTCGACTTCTTGGTAAGACATCTTCTTGCAAATAACTCCGATTCCACATCCAAAAGTCTTACACATCTTTTACGAAAACAAATAAATCAAAGTTGAAGAGGTCATCTTGAACACTAAAATCCAAGTCAAAATGGCTTGAAGAATCACCAATATGGCCCAGCTTAAATTGGTAATCCTTAAGCAAGTCGTAACAAAGTTGCTTAATCCTCTCACCCTTAAAATAAGAGTCATCCCCTAAATTTTTGCAAAATAATATTCTATCAAATTCATTTTTGTACCTTGGGTCAACAACTCCTAAAATGCTATCAATAATTGATTAATACTTGTCATATTTTTCAAACATATTTAATATCATAGTCTTTGCCACCTAATCGGAACACACAATCCATTGGTATAATATAATTTTAATCTCAAAAACCTTTCGGGAAAACAAATTTGAAGTAGGATACCTAGTCCCACTAAATAACTTAGTGATGTTATAAAATATTTTCAATTTCTTACAAATTTTCCTAATAAACTCCCAATCACTCTCTTTTATTGAAATCTTATACTGAGACTCACAGATTTTCAAATGAGCATCCTTTTATTCTATGGCCATTTGAAGCATCAGAAAGGTATAGTTCAACCTTATAACACAATCAAGACACAATTTCTTAGAATGAGAGATACACAGCTATTGGATTGTTTCTATAAACTTATCTCCTCTCTTTGGTTGTCTTGTCTAATAAACTGCACTCAAGTTTTTTCAATTCCTTCCTTAATCACATTTAACCCATCTTTCACAATCAAGTTAAGAATATGAGCTACACAGCGCATATAAAATAAACTTTCACCTAACAAACGAGAGTTATGATCCAACCTATCTAAAAGAATTGGAATCATCACAACATTACTCGTACAATTATCAACAGTGATAGTTGAACGTTTCCAATCAAAATTCCATTCTAAGAAATCTATCAATCCATCGCAAAGCACTTGTGTTGTGTGTGGCCATGGCCCGTAAGCCAACCTAAATAGAAAAATTATAAATAATAATTAGTAATAGGAAAACTAACAATTAAATAATAAACTTACACTTTCAAAAAGTGAACAAAGTAAATTGACATAGATTAGTATGCTACTTTACAATGCGTCTTTGTAATTTTCAAAAGTCTTCAATGAAGTACGTCGTGATACTCATAATTTTTTTCTTTTGATTGTAAGATGTACATATATCGGTCGTGACCAAAACTCTACTTTTATTTTTCTCAATCAACTTCAATGTCTTTATCCTCTCAAAATCAAATATTTTTAAATATTACTTTTGATAGTGTTACAACGCACCATCTTATACACAAAGGTTGAAGATCATATGAATACCTCTTAAGTCCAGTGTGCTTCACTATATAAAGAGAATATTCATGCATGATTCTCATGTTAGCTAACTCTTTTCTAGCAAATTCTTGGTCAAAAGTACAAGTTTGAAGTTTCTTTTACTCCTCCCCCTTCATAAGGCTTGGAAATAGTGTTGGACAATCTTCACTGTATTCGAAGTATTAAAGAAAGAAAAGAAACTATTTGATTACAAAAAATTAAAACAGTGTATAAAATAAAATAAAACAACCGATTCTTATTTTGTTACAAAAACAAAATCAGAATCTGATAAAAATAAATAAAACATAAAGTAAATTAATTAATTACCTTATTAATTAATTTGCCGAACAAATTTTTGATCAAGTCTAGTGTTTAACACTGTGTCCTTAAGACAGAATCGTCATCTCTACCACATTTTTAGATTGTGGACGTCTATCTCCCAGGATAAAATGATCAACAGTGAATAATAGCAGCATTACCAACTATTCACACAGCGAACACACTTTGTGTTTACACTTTTTCTCACAGGAAAAATTAATGCAGCAAAATATGTAGAGCAATAGCAGTATTGAGGACAAAAAGTCAATGAAAAACCAAATGAGAGACTTGTCTATTTATAGGTGCAAAGGTGGATGTTCAGATTTGAATGAACAGGTAGCAAATCTGTTTGAACAAGTACAAGACCTGTTCGGTTTGAATGAACATATATGGCATTGTTTGGGTTTTGAATTTGAACAGATTTGAATTTGTGCAGATAGAATTTAAATAGATATAAATCTGTTTGGGTGGAGAAAAATCTAGACACCATTTTGGAATTGATTTCGAAATTCAAATTCCAAAAATGGTAAGAATTTAGTTTTAGAAAAATAAAATTCAAAAAGTTTTTGGCCCAAAAAGATAAGCATTGGGCAAGACAAGCACAACCCAACCTCATACCACGCACCCGCGCCCAAGCCCAAGCCCAAGCCCAGCCTGCCTGACCGACCGAATGGACGATGATGGTAGCAGCGCGCGCATGTATGTTTGTTTTGGGTCCAATGGGTCGAGCCCACTTTGTCCATAACATTTCCCTCTACAAAACTTGAGTGCCCCTTGGGGCCTACCCGAAGTTCCAATCCCAAGCCTTATAAACCCATACAAAGTTTTCCTACCAAACCAATGTGGGACAAGCTTTAACTCAACCTTTATGGAAATTTTACCAAGAACACAATTTCCATGGAGCTTACTTTCGCTTTAATTTACCGTTCACCCAATAATGGTTTTAAGCAACCAAATATACTATCTGAATCAAAACGCGACATAGAACGCACTACCACTTAGACCCGCCAACTTTGGCTCATGGGTCCTACCTAAAAATTAGACGAAAGTTGAGGAATTTTTCCAAAACCATTTCTAACAATCCCCCCACATGAATGGAATTTGATGATAAGGGAAATGCAACAATATGCAGAATTTGTCGAAAGAGTATAAATCGAAAACATCTTGCATCAGGATAGGTAGCTTTCGGCCTTGAACCTTCCCTACTGATAACTTATTGGACTTACTAGCTAACCAATGAATGCGATGCATTGAATTGTTCAGCCGTTTGTGTAAGCCAAGACAATAGATTTCACAAAAAGTATCTTTTGACACATTATGGTTCTCACGGTTGTGTTCATTTTGGACTTGAACGCTCCTGGTTGTTCATGAGTGATTGTAGAGAATTTAGCCTCTTCATTCTCATAGAACCGGCCTTAGTTCGACACTCATATAGGTGATTCTTATTGTGAATATCTTTTATACTCGTCTTAATTTTTATGCCTAAATCAAGATATAAGTAATCATTAAAAATAAAGCTTATCCTTAAACCCTTGCATACAACACATATTGCAGATATCACTCTCACCATAGGAATGGGTAGGGAATTTTAATCCCTTGGTGATTTCTGGTGAGCCACACATAACTTAGTTGTCCCTTTAAACTTAGTTCTTGGGATCTCCAGTCATTTAAGTAGGGTTACCATTATGATGACTCTTATGTAATAGGCATTAATTCCATCTCTTTCGATGAACTATACACTTGCTTTTTTGTCAAACCTTTTGTTGATGGAATCGCAATATTCTCTTTAGATTTTATATAATCTATTAGATTATTCCATTTGAGAGCAATTGTCTTACGATATTATGTCAACGACGAATGTGACGTGACTTACCATTATACATATGACTTTGTGTCCTGCCTATTGCAGATTGACTATCACAATGAGTACAAATAGTTGGCACAGGTTTTGGCCACATTAGAATGTCTTCTAGGAAGTGGTGAAGCCATTCTGCTTCTTTTCCTACTTTGTCTAAAGCAATAAACTCAGATTCCATTGTGGATTGTGCGATACATGTTTGTTTTATGGATTTCCAAGAAATAGCAGTGTCACCCAGAGTAAAGACATATCCACTAGTGGATTTTGAATCTTTAGCATTCGATATCCAATTTGCATCACAATAGCCTTCCAATACTGTAGGATATCAAGTAAAGTTCAAACCATGATCACAGGTAAATCTTAGATATCTAAGAACCCGAATGATCGCTTTCCAATGGTCTTATCCGGGATTACTAGCGTACTGTAGACACCCTATTTTTGACCGCCCTTAAGACTTGGGCACTACTGATGGTTTACTTGTTGGAGAAAGGGTGTAGTGCACAGGTTCAGTTTCTCGGCAAGGAGAGAGGCAAATCTCAACTTCATACCCATTGTGGACCAAAATTATTTTTGATGGTTTTTATACCTTAAAACCCTCTCTTTCAAAACATTTTTTGAAATAAATTCCCACGATGTTCCGACGCTCGCATTTCGGTAAATGTTGCGCTTTTCGGTAAACCGAGCAAGGACAAAGGGGAGATGAATGAAAGAGAGATGAAATCTTTGAAAAATCTTTCAAAATACCTTACTTAGGGGTTTGAAGTTGAAGAAAAGAGGAGAAGAGGGGAGAAAACAAGTTGGAGAAGAAGTTCGGCATGAATCCGTGTAGGAGAAAGACGAGCGGTCATCGCTAAAACAAGCTCATCTGTCTATACACTTGGAGTTGAGCTATGAGGCCACCATCGTTGAAAATAAGACTTCCGGGGCTTCATTTTGCACTCAAGAATCTCTCAAATCCAAGTCCGGGTGGGGGAGATATGGTTGGTTGAAATAGGGGATCAGTCCGGTTGGATCGAATCTGCGCGGCTTCACCAAAAAGGGCATAACTTTTTCCACAGGAGGAATTTTAATGCAAGGTTTACGCCATTGGAAAGCTAACTTCCGGGGCTTCAATCTGGACATCCACCGGCACTTTTTGACCTTACCGGCTACCTACCGGCCATCCATTTATCCGACTGGCACAAAAGATTGCCGACCGGCACAAAAGATTGCCGGCCGGCCAAAAGTGCCAAGAACTCAGATTTTTGACAGATATTTATCAATACACTGTACCAGATATTTTCAATTGGGATATTTCAACCAAAAGCTCTTATTTTGACATATATAGGGCCTTATATCTCATATGGCTTAGGTTAGAACAAAAAATCAAGTTTTGGGAGCTTCTCACTCTAAAAAAAACCTCTCTTTCTCTAGATCTCACTCCTTTGCCTCCAAAACTCCATAGTTCTTGGGCCATTTCTTTACCAATCCATAGCACCACCACCACTACTCCATCACAGCAGCTTGGAGCAGTTTTTCAGAGGCCAAAGGTGCTGCAACTCAAGCCAAGAAGCAACAAAAAGGGTAGTCTTCAAGGGAAGATCATTTTCCCTCTTTTGTAGCACATTCTTGTCACATTTTTCTACCCTATTTGCTTACTGTTTTGGGCTCTTACCCTAACTGAAAGGGGCATTATTTTGAGCCATTATTCATGTTTGTTTAAGGGCTCAACCCTGTTTGAGCCCTCCATAGTGCACTTGCTTCAATACTCCTTGGTATGCCACATTTTTGCATGAAATTTCTAGCCTATGTGTGATCTGTTTTTGAGCGTAATGTAAACTGTAAGTAGGCTCATTTTGAGCCCTTCTTAAACATTGAAGAAGGGCTCAACCCTGTTTGGGACCCCTATCTTGCACTTGCTTCATAATCTCTTCTATTTACCGTAATTTTGCATGATTTGTTTGGCCTACATATAAATTGTTTTGGAGCATGTCATGAATTGATGTTAGGCTTATTTTGAGCCCCTCTTCAACGTTGAAGAAGGGATCAACACTGTTGGGGGCCTCCATGTAGCACTTACCATTATACCCCTCTTTGGCCCCCATTTTTGCATGCTTTGTTGGCCCGTCTTGCTTCTGTTTTTAGGCCATCATCAGAACTGAAAATGGCCATATTTTGACCTTGTTGGCATATCTCATTAAGGGTCTTTGGCTGTTTGGCAAATGCTTTGTATACCTCATGTTATAGCCTCTTGTTGGCCTATTTCTTGCATTGCATTTTGAGCATATTTGTATACTGTTATGGGGCTTGTCATCTACTGTGAGTAGTCATATTTTTGGTCCTTCATCAGTGTTGTAGAAGGGTAATTTTCCATTCGGGCTTTGCATTTACCACTTGCTTCATGACCTCCTTTGCGGAGTCATTTTTGTATGCCATTTTAGCCCTACTCGTGATTGCTGTTTGGCCATGTTTTGTACTGTAAAAATGCTTGTCTCGGGGCTTCCTTGCTTCTGTATTTTCATGTCATGTCCAAATTATGCATGTATTGTATAGCTGTAAGCCATTTCGTGCACTTATCTTCGCATTTCAGGATCGTTTCATGCATCAGGTTCCATTTCGCCATGATTCGGGGCTGTTTTGCCCTCATTTTGCCACTGATTTTTGCATGTTTGCATATCATTCCATGTCTTTTCCATGTCTCATTAGAGTGGCATTTCGGTGCCTGAGGGCCCATCCTCGGTTTGCGTGCACGCATGCACGCATCTCGAGGTGTCTGTTTTCATCTGATGGCCACTGATGTGAGTGTGGCTGAGGTCCACTCACGTTGTGTAAGCCCATCTTGCATTGTGTATGCCATGTTACAATGCGTTGTGCATGTTATGTTGTTACATTGCGTCATGCCTTGCATGCTTGTTCGCATAATCATATTGCATACTTAGCTCGCATGCTTAGGTTGCATTTGGCATGCATCCCTTGCCTCTTGATCGAGCATGATAGAGGTTGGGGCCCTTGATGTGTTTTGTGCTTGCATTTCATTTGATATCAAAGTTGCCAACTTGGTTCTTTGGGCCATCATGCATGGAAATGCGTGATTGGTGGCCCGAGAATCGAGGCACATCCTCCTTTGAGTCACAAACATGATAAGGAATGTGTTTGGTGCATATATTGCTTGAATTGTATTGCCATGCAAGTTTTGCCCTCTGCTGCTGTGAGTTGCAGGTTCTGCAGGCATTTTGTGCCGACCGGTAGTGTTTAGTGCCGACCGACATTCAATTATCAGCCGATGGATAAATTCTGTGCCGATGCCACATATAGCAGCCGTGGCTATTCTGTTCAGTCGGTGGTGATCCCCAGTATCTAAGGAAGCAGTTCTGAGACTTTGGCAGTTTTCAGAAAGGCAGAGCAGGAAAACAGAGGCAAGCTAGGCATGGCAGTGCAATTCCGAGCGGAATCCGAGTGCGCGTGCATTGAGCCCTCGCCCCGAGGCGGTTTACTGTTTTCCTTGGATAAATTTAATTTGTTAATTTAATTAATTTGTAATATTTAATTAGCTTGCGTAGTTAATTAATTTGTATTATTATTGGTCCCTCCGAGTGAGGGCGAATCTTAATAAGTGTGGGTGAGTGGTTTGTATATCTTCCAACCCCCACTTCTTTCTTCCCTTTTATTTACCTGCTTATGATGGTAGATTAGGGCACGTCTATTTTATCATACCTTATGCAATGCTGCGTGCATCCATGCATTTGTCTAAACATGCACCGGGCTCGGTACATCATACAAACTCATCGTACTTTAATTCCAAATTGAATACGTGATAGTTGTAGCATTTCATGTGCCATTTTAGGGTTAGCCGAGCCTACTCTAAATTGCATCCTTGCCGGTGTTGCATTAGCCACTTAACATGACCTAGGGACATGCATGTCTGCTAACTAGTTTCTTGTTTTGGCACGGAGTACGATGTAAGTATTTTACGCTTTAGCATACCACATGCGTGTGAATGTTGCCATGACAGTATGCTTACCATGCGGCTAAATGCTTACATGAGATAAACTGTTTGAATGCCTGTGGGTGGAGGTTGGATTGCTTGAGTTGGAATAACTCATTGAAATCCGTATTTAGCCTACTTGCGAGTAGCAAATTCCAAAGCATTTTCAAAAAAACGGGTATGCAATGCTTATTTCCAAATTAGGCAATCTAGTCTATACTTGTTTTGCTGCGCGCATAATATAGATTCTAGGCTAATAATTGGGATAAGAACGCATAATGTTTTCAAAATCGGATATCACGGTTAGTAGAGGCCGGTCTTCGGACCGGGCGAAAGGGGTGCTCATAGCTGACCTTCCCCGATCGTACCCAAGCTCCCGAGCCAAGACATTTGGTGATGACGGACACGTGGCCTTCGGCACTGAGTTAGGGTTTCCTAAATTCCCCATTAAAAAATATTTAGGTGGCGACTCTGTAATCTGGCAAAGCAGTCCATGTTTGGCACTACTTTTCAAAAAATCTGTTTTTCTTCAAAACGATTTGCCAGAGTTGGACTCTTTGGTTCAGATTTAGAACCGCAACACAACAGGGAGTCCGAACTGTAGCGAGGTCCCACGCGGGCTTGTCACACGTACCTACTCAATTTACTAATAGCATAAGCTATATCAGGACGAGTGCAATTCATTAGATACATTAGGCCTTCAATGATTTGAGAGTATTTTAGCTGAAACACCGCATCACCTTCATTTTTTGATAAATAAAGACTGATGTGTACATGTGTTCTTGCTACATTAATATCATCCTTAATATATTTACCAAGAATTTTCTCAATATAATGAGATTGAGATAATGCATATCCATCAGATGTTTTAGTAATTTTCATTCCTAATATTACATCTGCGAACCCTATATCTTTCATATCAAATCTTTTGTTCAGCATTTGCTTAGCTGATTTGATCATGTTTTAACTGCTTCCAATGATAAGCATGTCATCCACATAAAGACAAATGATGACATAACCTTTGTCAATGTTTTTAATATAGACACACTTGTCACATTTGTTTTTCTTAAACCCATTAGTAATCGTAGCATGATGAAATTTCTCATGCCATTGCTTAAGAGCTTGTTTTAATCCATAAAGAGATTTTACAAGCCGACAAACTTTCGTTTCTTGTCCTGGCACTACAACCCCTTCGAGTTGCTCTATATAGATCTCTTCATTTAGATCACCATTTAAGAAAATTGTCTTAACATCCATTTAATGTATTTCTAAATTATACAATGCTGCTATAACAATAAGCATGTGGATGGATGCTATTCTTGTCATAGGGGAATATGTGTCAAAATAGTCCAGACCTTTCTTTTGTCTGTAACCATTTACCACAAGTCTTGCTTTATACTTGTCTGTTGAACCATTTTTTTTTCATTTTTCTATTGCATATCCATTTATATCCAAAAGGTTTAGAATCGGGCGGAAGATCCACCAATTCCCAAGTATGATTTTGCATAATGGATTCAATTTTATTATTAACAACTTCTTTCTATAAAGGTGCTTCAAGACCTGTCATTGCTTCATTTATTATTAACAGCTTCTTTGAGGTTCATTTTTTAATAGGTATGTCAAAAAATCTGGACCAAAAGATTTTGATGTTCTTGCTTTCTTACTTCATCTTGGTTCATCATCCGTTAAATCCTGTTGGTCGAGACCATTACTAGTCTCTTGCATTTGATTGTCATTAGTCTCTTGACTTTGTGTACAATCTTAAGTTATTTTCTGTGAACTTAATTCCTGTCCTTTCTTGTAAGGAAAAACATGTTCAAAAAACACGGTATTTTTTGACTCTATAATAGTGTTCACATTTATATCAAGTATTTCTGATTTATAAGTCAGAAACCAATATGCACTACTATTCTTAGCATAACTAATAAACACACAATCCACTATTTTTGGTCCTATCTTGGTCTTTTTCATAATAGGAACTTCTACTTTTACCAAACACCGCTACACTTTTAAGTATTTGTAGGAAGATGGTCGACCTTTCCACAATTCATAAGGAGTGCTATTTATTTTCTTTTGGGGTATTCTGTTAAGAACATAATTAGCAGACAATATTGCTTCCCCCCATAAGTTTTGTGTAAGCCTGAATTTAGTAACATGACATTCATCATTTCTTTAAGGGTTCTATTCTTCCATTCAGCAATTCCATTTTACTGTGAAGAATAGGGGCCTGTAGTTTGGTGAATAATGTCATGTTGTGCACAAAATTTATTTAAAGGTGCATTATATTCATCACTCCTATCACTTCTAACCATTTTAATGGCTTTACCAAGTTGATTTTCAACTTCAGTTTTGTAGAGTTTAAACATTTCCAAAGCTTAATCTTTACTTCTAAGTAAATTTACATAACAATATCTTGTGCAATCATCAATAAATATTATGAAATATTTTTTACCTCCTCTAGTTTGAACAAATTTATGATCACATACATCAGTATGAATTAATTCTAGAGGTTTGGTTTTTCTTTCAACCGATTTAAATGGAGCCTTGGCTAGTTTCACTTCTACACAAATATCACATTTGTGATTATGATTAATTTCAAACTTTGGTATATAATCCAAACCAATTAATCTACGCAAAGCATCAAAATTTATGTATCCTAATCTATCATGCCATAAATTTGACTCAAGAATATAATCAAAAAATGTGTTATTCTTATTAATAGAAAGTTTTTGTACAACAGTCATTACATTCAACTTGAAAAGACCATCACTCATGTATCCCTTATCAACATACATACCACTCTTTGTTAATACAAATTTATCAGACTCAAATACAAGCCTAAAACCATTTTTACTTAACAAAGAACCAGAAACTAAATTTTTCCGGATGTCTGATACATGCAGCACGTTGCTGACGGTCAGTTCCTTTCCCGATGTCATCTTCAAGATTATTTTCCCTTGTCCAGCCACAGTAGAAGTAGACGAATTTCCCATGAATAGTTGTTCACCATTTGCAGTCTCATTATATGTAGCGAACATCTTCTTGTCTGCGCAAATTGACAAGTTACCTTAGTGTCGACCCACCATTCCTTAGGATTTCCAACCAAATTAGCCTCAGACACCACAACAGAGAGATTGATGTCATTTACCCCATCAGAGATATAATCTAACTCTGTCACATTAGCTTGATTGGTGGTCTTCTTACTTGTACTTCCGCGATCCTTCTTTGGGCGTCGGCAATCAGAGGCATGATGTCTAGTCTTGCCACAGTTATAGTGTTTACCTTTGAACTTTTTATTGACATTGTTGTCTCCCTGTTTAGGACCATCTCTAGCAAACTTCCTCTTTTTGTTATGTGGTTTGGGCACATGTTCAACCACATTAGCCTTGGACTCAATGGGATTCTTACCATTTCCCTTTTCAGCTTTACGGTTATCTTCCTCAATTCTTAGTCTTACAATTAGTTCATCCGTGGTCATCTCTTTGCCTTTTTTATGTTTTAAATAATGTTTGAAATCTTTCCAAGTCAGTGGTAATTTTTCCACTAACGCAGCGACTTGGAAAGGCTCAGTAAGAGACATACCTTCAATATGAAAATCATGCAAAATTAAATGAAAACTTTAAACTTTAGAAATTACCGTTTGAGAGTCTATCATTACAAAGTCTAGAAATTTACCGACAACAAATTTCTTTGTGCCGGCATCCTCTATCTTTTATTTTTTCTCCAAAGAATCCCACAATTCTTTTGCTATTTTTAGAGGGTTGTAAACATTATATAGCATGTTGTCTAGGCTATTGAGGATGTAGTTTCTGCACAAAAAATAACAATGTTTCCAGGTGTCTACAGCGACAACAACTTGTCGATCATTTTCATCCTCTTTCAGTACTGAAGCCTCTTCACAGAAAAACCAGGCCAGATTTAGAATTGTAAGATAGAACAGCATTTTATGCTACCATCTCTTAAACTCAGTGCCATTAATTTTTTTTTATTTTTCTCCATGATTTATTGGAACTTGAACATGGTTCTAGATAGGGACCGGAGTAGTTGTAACAATTGGAGTACCACTTTCAGTTGCAATATTTGATTACAAAAATCAGAAAAACCAAAACACAAATTAATTGTCTAATTACTAAAACCAGAAAATAAATTATAACACAAAATATTTTTACTTTTCTAGTTACTAAAACTAGAAAAATAAAATACTACACAATAATTTTTTGTAACACTATTACACAAATTAATATTCTGAAATTGTTAATGACAAACAGTATATTACTATTATTTATCAAACAATATATAACTACTATTTGTATTTTCCAACCAGAATATCACTTTGTAAAAGCACATAAAATTAATAAAATGAAGGCACATAAAATAATTTTGTCTTAAGATTGTCGGACAATCTTCATTGTATTCGAAGTATTAAAGAAAGGAAAGAAACTGTTTGATTAAAAAAATCAAAACAATATATAAAATAAAATAAAACAAAAGATTCTTTTTTTGTTACAAAAACAATATCAGAATATGATAAAAATAAACAAAACAGAAAGTAAATTAATTACTTACCTAATTAATTAATTTTTCGAACAAATTTTTGATCAAGTCTAGTGTTTAACATTGTGTCCTTAAGACAGATTCGTCCTCTCCAGGGTGTTTTCAGATTGTGGACGTCTATCTCCCAAGATAAAATGATCAACAGTGAATAATAGGAACATTAGCAACTATACACATAGCGAACACACTTTGTGTTTACACTATTTCTTATAGGAAAAATTAATGCAACAAAATGTAGAGTGTAATAGCAGTATTGAGGACGAAAATTCAATGAAAAACCAAATAAGGGACTTCTCTATTTATAGGTGCAAAGGTGGCTATTCAGATCTGAATGACCATGTAGCAAATCTGTTTGAACAAGTACAAGACCTGTTCGGTTTGAATGAACAGATATGGCACTGTTTGGTTTTGAATTTGAACAGATTTGACTCTGTGCGGACATAATTTAAACAATTATAAAATTTGGACACTACTTTGGAATTAATTTCGAAATTCAAATTCAAAAAATGGTAAGAATTTAGTTTTAGAAAAATAAAATTCAAAAAGTTTTTGGCCCAAAAAAATAAGCATTGGGCCGGACAACCCAACCCAACCTCATACCATGCACCCGCGCCCAAGCCTAGCCCGCCCGCTCGACCAGACAGACGGCAATGGCGATGGCGATGGCAGCAGTGGCGGTGCGCGCGTGCGTTTGTTTTGGGTCCAATAGGTCTAGCTTACTTTGCCCATAACCTCTCCCTCTACAAAACTTGAGTGCTCCTTGGGGCCTACCCCAAGTTCCAATCCTAAGCCTTATAAACCCACACAAATTTTTCCTACCAAACCAATGTGGGACAAGCTTGAGCTCAAGCTTTATGGAAATTTCACCAAGAACACCATTTCCATGAAGCTCACTTTGGCTTCAATTTTGCATTCACCCGATAATGGTTTTGAGCAATCAAATATACTATGTGACACAACGCGACATAGAACGCATTACCATTTAGACCCGCCAACTTTGGCGTATGGGTCCCACCTAAAAATTAGACCAAAGTTGAGTAAAAATCTGATTTTTCCAAAACCATTTCTAACAGATAGAACATTTCGTTCATATTTTCCATTGCTTTTTGTACAGAATAAAATATTATAATGATCATGTAAGTTTGTAGTTCCATTTTTAGACTTTGCTCCAAAAGCCTTCTTACAATAATTACATATTGCCTTGTCTAATCCATTAATTTGTACCTTGACAAAATGTTTCCACATTGTACTTCTTTGTCAATTACTTAACATCATCTTTAAATTAGAAGAGAAAAGAGTTATCTAGCAATGTGGGTGCTTGGAAGCTACCAATGGGTGTTGTTGTTTGAGTGCGATTAATTGGTATTAGTGTGGAATTGCCTTCCGATGTGGACATAATGAGTGGTTTACAAATAAAATTGCATAAAATGAATAAATAAATTAAAGCACATTGGGAATCCATGTTGAAGCAAATAACATATTATATAAGAAAAAAAATGAAACCACTAAGCAAATAGCAATTCAAAACACAATCTTCTTTATCATCTAAGATTAGCGAAGTGGTTGGTCAGTGATAAGGTTATGGAGCTGTTTTCAAGTGTATCTGATAAAGTGGAGTAGTAGGACTTATGAGGCTGCAGAGTAGCATAGCGTTAGTTTCCCATAACTGTATCTTGTTCACCATTCATAACTGTATCTTGTTATAGTAGTTGAGTCTGTTAGAGTATGTTAGATATAGGTAGTTATGATCTTCTTCTTATGTATATAAAAGAGTTGTTGTACATCATTGAATCATTGAAATAGAAATTACACATCTTTTTCATGGTATCAGAGCTTCTGCTCTAACGAGCTAAGCTTTCTTTGAGGTCTTTCAATGGCATTCATGTGACACCTTTGATTTCTAATCTGAAATCTTTTGTTACTGTCAAATTAGATTCATCTAATTACATTGTATGGAAGAATCAATTCCAAAATATACTTTGTGCTATAAACCTGTTGAGTTTTGTTGATGGATCTGTTGCATGTCCTTCTGAATTGGTGCCTGATTCGAGTGGAACAATGGTGAGTAACTCAGATTTCTACAAATGGCAATAGATAGATGCTCATCTGCTTAGTTGTATTGCAGCAACTCTTACTCCATCTGTGTTTACATCAGTTTTTCAGTGCTCAACTTGCAGAGAAGTCTGGTCTCTTCTTGCTAAGAAATTCACTTCTCTCTCTCGTTCTCATATACACCAACTCAAGAATCAGTTGAACAATATCTCAAAGAAATCATCTTCAATGGAAGCCTATCTTCTTCAACTCAAATCTATTTCTGATCAATTGGCTCTTGCATGTTCGCCTATACCAGATGAAGATCTGGTTCTTATTACTCTGAATGGTCTTCCGACTGAATACAATGCCTTGAAGACTACTATTCGAGCTCGAGTTGAACCAATTTCTATAGAGGATCCCTCATCTTTGTTGTGTTCAGAGGCTTTACATGTTGAAGTTCCTATTCACACTTCTTCATCCTTAGATCTTATAGTTGCCTTTGCCATAATGAAGGAGTCAGTTCCTTCCAAATCGCAGTCCTCTCCGTTTTCTGGTTTTCGAGGTAACAGGTCATCTTATCCAAGAGAAGGAGGTTATAGAAATGGTAGATCTTCTCATGGTTCTCAACCTCGTAGAGGTGGTGGTAATAGATATTCTCAGCATTTTCTCCATCTCAAGCTTCTTCCTTGATGTGTTAGATTTGTGGCAAGCCTAATCATACTGCTCTCAACTATTGGTATAGAATGGATACCTCTTTCCGGCCTTCATCTACTTCATCTCAGACAGCTTTTGTGGCTTCTTTTTTATCTTCTTCATCTCCTAATTGGTATGTTGATTTAGCTGCAACCTCTCATGTTACTCATGATATGAGTCATTGTTAACAATATCAACCATATTATGGTTCAAATTAGGTTACTATTGGCAATAGTCAATCCATTCCTATTCAACACACTAGTCAAGGTATCCTTCCTACTCCTTCAATTCCTTTCAAACTCAACAATATTGTTCATGTTCCCTCCATCTCTTCTAATTTACTTTATGTGCATCAGTTAACTTCTTATAATCATTGCACTATCATATTTGATTATCAATCCTTTGTGATTCAAGAAAAGACCACCAAGAAACCTCTCTATAAGGGTGTCCATTGTCATGTACTCTATCAGTTGCGTTCTAGTTTTCCTCCATCTTCATCACCTACACCATCCTCTTCCTATGCTTTCCTTGTTGCTGGTTCTGTCTCTCCTACTACATGGCATACCAGGCTTGGTCATCCCTCTTCTCAAAAGATACAAGTTTTGTTGAAGCATTTTAGTTTACCTGTTTCTTCTTGTTGTAATAAACCTCATTTGTGTACTCATTGTGCTGTGGCCAAGAGTCCTAGATTACCTTTCACTTTGTCTAATTCAACTGTGAATAAACCTTTGTCCCTCATCTATAGTGATGTTTGCGGTCTTTTCTCATCTTCTAATTGTAGTGTTAAATACTATGTTCTCTTCATAGATGAATTTAGTAAATTTACTTGGATTTATCCCATGTGTTATAAAAGTGAAGTGTTCTATAAATTTCAAGAATTCAAACTGTTTGTTGAAAATCAATTTGAGACTAGTCTTAAAATTTTTCGCATTGATGGTGGTGGTGAGTTCACTAGCAATCAATTTGTATTGTTTCTTAAAAATCATGGTATTTTGGCATCATATTTCTTGTCCTCATACTCCTCAAAATAGAGTTGAAGAGAGAAAGCATAGACATCTTATTAGTACCACCATTGCTCTTCTTCATCAATTTGCTCTTCCATTGTCTTATTAGTTTGATGCTTTGGCAATAGTTGTGTTCCTTGTTAATCGACTCCCTAGTTCCAAGTTACATCATCAAACTTCTTTCGAAGTCTTGTTTCATCAAGCCCCTGATTCTGCCTTTCTCAGGAGCTTTGGTTGCAGATGTTTTCCTTGGCTTAAGCCTTATAATTCTCACAAACTTCAACCTAGTTCCTTGCTTTGTATTTTCATTGGCTATCATCCTTCCATCAAAGGCTATAGATGTTTGGATCCCCTTATAGGAAAGGTCTATTTGTCAAGACATGTTGTTTTTGATGAAACTTCGTTTCCTTTACTTGCTCATGTTCCATCTTCTTTTTCCTCTAGTCCTATTCCTATATTTCCTCAGCTTTATTCTTTCTTTTGGTCTAGTCCCTCTTCTGTTCCGGCTCAGCCGAATGTTGTTCTTTTCCATGCTCCTGCTGTTATTTTCCTTGTAGCTGCTGCGGCTATGTCTCATGCAGCTCTAGCTGCTACTGGTTCAGAACCTATTGTTCCTGCTGTTGCTGGTTCAGACAAAACTACTGCTCTAGCTGCTGCTGGTTCAAAACCTGCAGTTCCTGCTGATCTTGGTTCAAATAAAGCTACTGCCCTTATCTTGTCTTGTGCTCCCCCTAGAGATCTAGCTTTCATTAGAGTTGCTTTTGTCACAACTATAGCTTCTAATAGAGCTCCTGCTGCTGTTGCTCTATCACTTGTCTCAGGTGTTATCTATCCTACTGCCCTGCCTTCTGCTTTACCTACCATTCTTCTTATTGGTTCTCTCATTGTTGATCTTCGACCCTCATCTTATTTAGTTCCCACACCAACTCTTCATATTAATCATCATCCTATGGTTACTCGCTCTAAGGCTTCTCATTTCTCTGTGCTTGCTTCTACTTCTTCTTCGGATCTATCTCTTGTTGAACCTCATTCTCATACTGAAGCCCTTCAAACTCTAGCTTGGACTCAAGCTATGGATGATGAATTTCAAGCTTTGCACAGACAACAAACTTGGACTTTAGTTCCTTTGCCATCTCACAAACAAGCTATTGGCCGTAAATGTGTTTTCGTCTTAAGAATGATTCTGATGGGACATTTGCTCGACATAAAGCCAAACTTGTTGCTAAAGGCTATTTGCAAAAGGAAGGCATTGATTATCATGAAATGTTTAGCCTTGCAGCTAAGCAGCCTACCATTCGAGTGTTTCTCAATCTAGCTCTTTATTTTAATTGGCAAATCAAACAGTTGGATATTTCTAATGCCTTTTTGCATGGTGTGCTTGAAGAGGAAGTTTATATGATTCAGCCACCTGGGTTTGAAGATTCTAAATTTCCCTCTCATGTGTGCAAAATGAGTAAGGCCTTGTATGGCTTAAAACAAGCTCCAAGAGCTTGGTATTTCACATTTTCCTCATTTCTTCTTTCTTCAGGTTTTAACAATAACAAATGTGATTCCTCTCTTTTCATTCACTCTTCTTCTCACCCGGTTATGTTGTTGCTGGTATATGTGGATGACATTCTTATTACTACTAATGATTCTAAGAAAATTGCCTCTTTAGTCCAGCATATGCACTCTGCTTTTTCTATGAAGGAATTGGGCAATGTTGCTTACTTTCTTAGTATTTATGTTCGCTCCACTTTTGATGGCCTATTTTTATCTTAACAAAAGTATGCTCTTGAGATCCTTGCTAAGGCAGGCATGACCAACTGCAAGTCCTATGCTTCTCTTATGGCCATGTAGACACCCCATTTTTGACCGACCTTAAGACTCAGACGTCATCGTTTGAGCACGCGGTGATCGCGCATGTTTGTGCTCGTTTCGAGTTTTCGGAGTTTTCGGCTGAGTTCCTTGCCTCCGGGCCTTTGAACTCTTTGTGTTTTGGCTTGGTTTGCGGACCATGCCTTGTTAACCTTGCCTAGAGGGAGAGAGAGGTCTGTAGACCACTTTTCCCTCTTGTAGACTATTTCCAATTTTCGGAGCCTTCGGCCGCGCGACTTGTCTCGAGACCGCTTAACATTCTCCTCTTGGCTTGGTTTTTGGACCATGCCTTGTTGCCTTGGTCTAGAGGGACACAGAGGTCTTGTAGACCACTTTTTGTGGCCGTTGACCACTTTTCCCTCCCGTAGACCACTTTTGGTGCCCGTAGACTAGTTTTTGCGGTTTTCGGCTGCGTGCCTTGACCCGCGGACTCTTGTCTTGCATCTTTTTTGGTTTGTTTTTCGCACAAATCTTGTTTTCCTTGCTTGGAGGGTGGAATAGGGGTTATAGACCAGTTTCTCTCCCTAAAAACCACTTTTCCTGCCTACTAGCCAGTTTTCTGGTTGGCCAACTGGTCTTGATGGTCTTTGGACCACCAAAAGTGGTCGGCAGCCATGCCACCACCTTGCTTTCCTTGTGCAGACCACCCCTCCCCCTTGCCGACCACTTTTCATTCTTGCAGACCACTTTCACTGGTCGGCCGACCAGTGCAAGTTGCTGGCCGACCACTTCAACTGGTCGGCAGCTTTCTTGCAGTTTTCTGCAGATATTTTCTTGCCAGCTGTGACAGCTGTTGGGCACAGAAGGCATCCTCCATACACGTGTATGGGGGGATTGCTTCAACAAGCTTGTTACATGTTTTTCTATATAAGGGAGCCTCCTCCCTCTTGCCTTTGGTTCAGAATTTTGTATTGGAGCTATACATATATCATCTATCTCTATATTGTTCCTCATCTTCATATTTGTGCTTGAAAGTGCCTATTCTTCACACTTTTGCACATAAACACCTAGTGAAACCCACACTCTTGTTGCTGAGGCACCTTGAAGTTGGTTTTGCTGTTTTTGGACTACTTTTGATCCAAAAAGGTTGCTGGAGTTGCTTCCTTGAAGTTGTTCTACAAGGGTGAGTTTCTAACCCCTTAAAGCTTTGTTTTTGTTTAAGTCTTTGGTCCTATTTGCATGCTGATTTAGGCCTAACTTTAAACTGCAAAAAGCTCTGATTTTAAGTGTTTAAGATGTTTGTTTGAGGCTTCCTTGGTGTTGGGGGTGATCTACTCCCTTGCATGCCCTATTTGCTAGGCTTTTGAGCCATCACTTTAGGCTTTTGTTTTAGCCTTTATTTGGCCTTTCTACCACTGAATTCCAGAGGAATTTCAGTGGTGGAAACTTTATTTTGAGGCCCGAAATGGGTGGGGGTTGTCCCCCCTCCTCTTCTCTTGTATGCTTGTGTTGATGGCTCATCACAAGAGCATGTAGTTCTATCTTCTTGAAGCTTTTTTTGAGCACTTTTTTCTAACCTTTTAGACCTGCCATGACTCTGTTTTTGGTTGTCTTGGTCACCCCTTGCATGCTTCTTGCATGTGTAGTGTAATCCTCTTTGTAGCTCATCAAAGTAGCATGTTTGTTAAGCATGTTTTGTCTCCATCTTAGCATGTCTCAGGCCTTATTTTAGCATGATATACCTCTGTCTAGGGTTGGTTTGAATACCCTTTGTATGCTCCTTGCACTTGTAGTGCAATCTTCCATACTAGCCTAACATGCATCATGCTTTAGACCATCATTCTAGCATGATTTTGGCTTAACTCCAGCAATTTTTTACTCATGTTTTACCATGCTTAAGCTCTATTTTTTATTGTTTTGGTCATGCATGCCTTGCTTTGTATAGCCATGGTGCATTCTAGCTCACTAGCCTTGAGTTTCCAAGTCACGAGCATGCATTGCTTGGGCTATTTGCATGATTTAGCATAATTTGATATGTGATTTCAGTGCATGTAGTGTGGTCATGCCCTCACATCTTTCACTCATTCAATGCTTTGGAGGGCTAGTTCTTTATGCTTTAAAAATAAGCCATTGTGTATGCCATCTTGCCTAAGCTTTTGGGCTGCCATATCAGTGTGTTTTTTATGTCATTTTGCTATGCCATAACTCTGATTTTTGTTGGTAAAGTCATCTCATGCTTGGTTTTAGTAGGTGTAGTGTAAACCTTCTTATTGACCTTGTATACTCCATGCTTCATGCCCTTCATGCTAGCATATGTTAGCTCTAGTCCATGCATGTTTAGCAACATTTTGGCATGCTCTAGGACTGTTTTGGGTTTTCTTGGCCATAAGCTTCATGTATTGCATAGCTGTAGTGCAATTGGCCTTGCTAGCCTTGAGTTTTGATGTATCTTGCATGCTTCATTTGTGACATGTGCATGATTTGGCATCATTTAACATGTTATTTCAGAGCATATAGCATGGCCATATTCTCAATTCTTTCATTCTTTGAATGCTTTTAAGGGTTATGCATTATTGCCTTGTTTGTGGCCTAACTTGTATGCATGCATGCCTAGGCTTTTGAGCTCCCATCTCAGCATGTTTTGGTCTTTGTTTTGACCTAATTGAGCTCTGTCCATGGCTGGTTCAGTCATTTGTGCCATGTACTACATGCCTCTTGTGTAGTCCCTCTTGGTGGCCTTGTGCCTTAGGCCCTCTTGCATGCTATACTTGTGTTGTTTGAATGGTTTGGCATCATTTCATACATGATTTCAGTGCATATAGTGTTGTCACACTTCCATATTTGTCACTTCTTAATCATGTTTGAGGCTTGTGCTTAGTTGACGAGCCATTGCATGTGCATGCATTTTCTTGCATTTCATGCCATCATTTCAGGATTTTGGCCACTGTTTTGGGCATGATTGAGATCTGTCCACATTTGGTTCAAGTCCATTGAGCATGTTGTTTGAATGTTGTTTTTTGCATTGTGTTTGCATGCTTGTTGCATTGCATTATGTTTGCATGCATTGCATTGAGTTTCCATGCCATTAGCATTGATAGGTTGATCATGTTGCATTGCATTTGTGTTTGGATAGGGTGTTAGTCCAAACATGAGAAACGAGGGACGTTTCATACTTGAAGTGATGAAACGTGCCTCATTTCTCGGTCGCCGACGCTCTTGATCATGCATGATAGAGTTTAAGGCCCTTATGTGTTATTTGTGCATTCATTAATATTGAATTGTGCAAACTTGGCTTCTTGGCCATCGTGCATTGCGATGCTTGATTGGTGGTCTGAGAGTCGAATACCACACTCCCTTTAGCCTAAGAAATAATAGGGAGGGTGGTTGTGCACACATACCTTGCAAATACACTGTTGTGCCCCTTCTTGTTCTCTGTTGCAGTAAAATGGAGCTTGGTGCCATTTTCTGGTCGGCAGACCAGTAAAAGTGGCTGGCCTACCACTTTTTATGGTCTGCAGCATACTTAGGTGGTCTCCAGGTGGTCTACACCAAAAAGTGGTCGGTAGCCTTCCTGGAAGTTCCCATGATGGAGTAGAAGCTATCTGGAGGTTTGTGCAATGTTCTGAGATCAAATGCAAACAAAGGCAAGTTGGGGCATCATAATGGATTTCCGAACGAGGCGACCAAGCATGCATGCATTTCTCACCCTGAGGACATCTCTTTACTGCTTTATTGAGCTGCTTGGCTTAGCTAGCTAATGCTTTGGTTTTGTACTTAAGTAGTTAATGTACTTAGCTATTCATTTGTGTTGTAATAACTAATTAGTTAACTTGTTAGTTAATTAGCTTCGTTTTGTAATAATTAGTTTAATTAGCTTAGATTAGCTAGTTAGCTTATTATTCAGACCCTACGTCGAGATGCATGTCTTCTAACCCCCATTTTTTTCTCCCTTTTACTTATCTGCTTTCAGTGGTTAGTTTTAGGGCATATTTCAATTAGCATCCTTATGCTTGCATGCGTGCATTCATTCATTCGTCTTACATGCACCGAGCTCAGCGCATCATACAAACTGCATTGTATTTCAATACCAATTTGAATACATGTTATCTAAATTGCATTCACATGACATCTTAGAATAGCCGAGCCTATTTTAGCTGCATTTTTGCATGTGTTGCATTAGGCATTGTTGACATAGCTAGGATCATGCATTGATTACTAACTAGCTTCTTTTTTGGCTCGGAGTACACTGTGAGTGTTTATGCTTTAGCATCCTTGCATGTGTGCAAGTGTTGCCATGATAGCATGCTTGCCATGAGGCTATTTGCTTAAGTGCTTTAACTGCATGAATGCCTGTGGATGAAGGCTTCATTGCTTGAATTGGAACAATTCATCAAAATGCGAGTTTTAGGCCCACTTGAAGTGGCAAAATCATGTTTTCTAAGCCCACTTGAGTGGCAAATCTGCGTCTTAGCCTACTTGCGAGTAGCAACTTCAAACCATTTTCAAACAAACAAACATGAGATGTTTTGTTCCAATTTGAGTGATTTAGTCTATACTTGTATGCTGTGCGCATCACATAGTAAGCTAGCTAATAAACCGGAATAAGAACACATGTGTTTTCAAAAACAACATATCATGTTAGTAAAGGCAGATCCTTTGATCGGGCGAGCGGGGGTGCTCATTGCATGACCTTCCCCTCTCGTACCCAAGTTCCCGAGCCGAGGCAACTTTGGTGATGACGGACACGTGGCTTTAGGCACGAGTCAGGGTTTCTTAAATTTCCCCAAAATAAAATATTTAGGTGGCGACTCTGAAATCTGGCAAAGAAGTCCATGTTTGGCTTTTTTTGATTAAAATCAATTTTCCAAAACGATTTGCCGGATTTGGACTCTTTGGTGATTTATTAGTCTCACATTGCACTTTGTGAGATTAGATTCAGAACCGTGACATGAGTCGGAACTGTAGTAGCTAAGAACTACGATTCGCGCCCTCGCGCACGGAGCGGAGTTCCGGGCGGTCTACAGGCCACTATTCTTCTCCTCCCAGTGATACTCTCATTCATTTTTCTCAACCTAATATGTACAAAAGTATTGTTGGGGCTTGACAATATCTTACTATTACTTGCCCTGATCTCCTTTGTTGTGAATCATGCTTGCCAATTCATGCATACACCTACTGTGGCTCATTTCAATTCTATTAAGAGGCTTTTGAGATATCTTCAAGGGACTTTTGATTGTGGTTTACAATTTGCTCCTAGTTCTTTAGATCTTTGTGTTTACTCTGATTCAGATTGGGCTAGGAAGTGTCATAGATCGTAGATTAACCACTGGTTATTGTGCTTTTCTTGGTTCCAATCTTGTTTCTTAGACTGCAAAGAAATAGTTCACAGTCTCATGTTCCTCCACTAAAGCAGAGTCTCGAGCTCTCGCTCAAATAGCTGTTGAGTTAGCATGGCTTCGTATGCTTCTCCGTGAATTACATCTTCCTTCCACTACTCCTACACTATGGTGTGACAATCTATCTGCTATCTCTCTTGCTTCTCACCCAGTATTTCATGCCCGGTCCAAGCATATTGCTATGGATTATCATTACATTCAAGAGCAAGTTGTTGCTAAACAAGTTATTATTTAGCATGTTTCTTCTGTGGGTCAAATTGCTAACATTCTTACTAAGCCCTTGTCCCTTGATCGATTTTCAATTCTCCATGCCAAGCTCATGGTTTGTCCTCTCCTTTTCGCTTGAGGGGGCCTGATAAGGTTATGGAGCTATTCTCAAGTGTATCTGATAAAGTGGAGCAGCAGGACTTATAAGGCTGCGGAGTATCATAGCATCAGTTTTCCATAACTGTATCTTGTTCACAATTCACAACTGTATCTTGTTATATAGAATAACTATAAGTAGTTATGATCTTCTTCTTATGTATACAAACAAAGTTGCTATACATCATTGAATCATTGAAATAGAAATTACACATCTTCTTCAGTAAGGTTATTTTCACACAAAGATGTTTAAAGACATAAAACAACAAAAACTAGCCTGTATTTTTCATGGACCAACAAGGTCCATAATCTTAAGGCGAAAACAAGACTACTTTCTTTGTATACACCCAATGACAAATAAATTTTATATGCTCAGAATTGTTTAGCAATTAAAACAATCCTTAAGTCCTATAAATAGATCTAAATATCAGACGGTACGTATTGTACCAACCAATTCATACCGAAAAATCAGAGCGCCGATTCAGATATGGACTGATATACCGGTGAGAATGAAATTCACAGTCGCAGCATCTGAGTCTTAGTATGTAGCGGCCTGAATTCGATACATGGGGTAATACAGTCCGATACAGATTTGCAGACACCGGTACAAATGAAATTGGAGCAGAGAACCTATTTTGTTGTTGTTGTGCTCTGCTTTTGGTGAGTTGTGGATTTTTCCATGCTCTGTTTCTGTTTCGTATTTCATTTTTTAATTTATTTTTAGTGTTGATCTAAAGCTGGAATATTTGTCTGGGTTTGGCCGGAAAAGCCATCGTTCTGCAACTTTTGATTAGCATCAGCCATCTTTTAGAGAGAGAGAGAGAGAGAGAGAGAGAGAGAGGATAGGAATGTTTGTGGTTATATTATGGTATGGGAGATTGTAATGGATAAGAAGAGAGAGGTACATGAAAGTGCTTGTATTTATGGTGGATTTGTAGATTGTAAATGTTTAGGGTTTTTATTTATTTATTTAGTTATTTTATTTATTTGTTTATACACCTACATCAATTTTTAAAAGCTCAACATATCAATTTCTAAAATATTTTCACATCAATTTTTTTATTAAAAGTTTAACATATGCCAAAAAAAGCTTAAGACTAAAATAAATACATATCATTTAGTTGAAAATGAGTCAAAAGTGTTCCTATATATCAAAATTTTGATTAAAATGTGACAAATTAAGGCTAAAAGAGTCAAAATAAATAAATAAATAAATGCATAAAATTGAGTTTTAGAGGGATTGCTAATGATTTTTAAAACTTCACGGCCGCGGCAACCGATTCCCGATACGTACCAGCCAATACTACCGATATCGATACTCCACGATCGATTTCGTTACGTTACCCAATACCATGATTTAGAACTATGGTCCTACACACAAAAACACTTCAATTCTTGAATGGACTCTCAACATCAACCCAACAAAGAGCCATTACAAAGCTTATCGCCACATACAGGGATAAGGTTTAGATTTTTAGAAGAGGAGATTATCAAAAGGATTTTGGAAAAGGCATATCTCATTACCCCAATTTCACTGCCATTAATCTCATCACCACAGCTACCGCCTCCGCCTCTACCACAACCATGATCTTAGTGTTGCCACTGCTAACGCTAAGACCTTGTCATCGCTAGACCACGATCTCAGTGCCATTGCCAACGATTTCAACTCCACATCCTCTTGTCTCATTACTTTAATAAGAAGCGATCTAGAGAGTGAAAGTAGACATGAGTCATTGTAAAGAGAGTTTGAAAAAAGTGTGAGATATAGAGAAGTTAAAGAGAGAAAAATTTCTTTGATGAATTGATAAGACCGAGAAAAATCATATGTGAGAGAGAGAGAGAGAGAGAGAGAGAGAGAGAGAGAGAGAATGCAAAAATGTTTGACTAGCGAGTTGTTTGAGTAGGGTGAATTAAAGCTAGAGTTATGCTAGGGATCCCAAATAAATTACAAAACCTGTCACTTGGGTGTGAGACCCACACAAATCACATGTGTGGGGATCTTACACCCATGTGAGAGGTTTGGTAATTTATTTGGGGCCCATAACATTTTCCTTAAAGCTATGATGCATTGTAAGTATATCAAAACTTTTACTCTCTTAGTAGGATGCAATTATAAACTTATGATGCATAGATATTATTGTAATTTGAATAATACTTCGTAGCTTGAAATTCCTTTGGCCCGAGTGGCTTGACTGCCCAAAACGATGTCGTTTTGGATAATTTTTTTTCTCACTCTTATATTTCTAAAACAGAGGGGGGAAGAGCGAAAAGAGAGAAGAAGGAAAGAGAAAGGGAGAGAAGAGAGAAGAGAGAAGAAGGAAAGAAAAAAAGAGAGAAGAGAGAGGAAGAGGGAACAGAGAGAGAGAGAGGCTCCACCCATGACCGACGCCGCCATCCTGTGTGTGTATACAGATCTATTGTGTATGTCTCTCTCTCTCTCTCTCTCTCTCTCTCTCTCTCTCTCCTCTCTCTCTCTTTGTGTATCTGTATAGATCTGTTTGTGTATAGATCTCTCTCTCTCTCTCTCTCTCTCTCTCTGTTCTGAGTTATGGAAGAAAAAAAACAGATGAAGAACAGATATGAAGAAGAAAGGGAAAAAAAAAGTGCCAAAACGTATTGATAATGATGATGTGGTGTTGTTTGTTGTTGTTCATATTCTACAATTTTATTTTATTTTTTTGTGATTGTTGGTTGTTGATGATGATGTGTTGTTGTTGATGTCTCAATTTTCTCTCTTTCTTCTTCTTCATCTTCAGAGAGAGAACAAAAAGGAAAAAAAGAAAAAAAGAAAAAAAAAACTGCCCAAAATGACTACCCAAAACGACATTGTTTTGGACAGTCGAGCAACTCGGGCCAAAAGAATTTCGAGCTACCTAGCAACGCTGTTGTAATTCATAGGCACACTAGACGTGGGAAATATAAAAAGACTATAAATTAGTCGGGTTATAATGTTTTTCTCAAATTCACAATCATAAATCGACTCAAGACTCAACAGTTTGGAATATTGAGAATTGCAGCTAACCATGTAAGCTTCCAAAATTGACCGAATGTAGGTAGGGCTGGGCGGTTTAGGCCGGTGGGTCAGATTCTTAAACCACCCTATGAAATGATAATAATTACATGCATCAGAGTTCAAATATATACTAGATTGACGAAACCTTAAATGAATTTATATATGTTTATTTGTGTGTGTATGCACATGTGAGTAGATGTTAGAGGAGGATTGTAAAATAGACGTTGAAAGTAGTATGTGAAGTTTGGATCATCATAGCCACCTTAACATCAACGGAGGCAGTCGAAAGATGGCGGAGGATGAAGGAGGCCGATGGAAGTTGTCAGAATTCGGTGGAGGCTAGAGGAGATTGCCAGAAGCTATCAGAGTTCGGTGGAAGCTGGAAGAGAACAACGAAAGCCAGGGGAAGCTAACGAAGACCGGTGGAGGCTGACTGAGATCGACAGAGGCTAATAGAGGCACAACTTGACTCTCCCAAGAAGAGCATTGAGTTGAAAGTGTAGGGCTTCTGCGAATATATCTATTAGAATATTCTTAGAGTAGTGGGGGTTCAGAGCAAGGATCGAGGCTAGTATTTAAAACTAATGCTACGCATCATGAAATAAATATCATGAAAAGTTTCATGAAACTAATCCAAGGGTGATTGCATAACATACAATAAAGCACTACAAACACGATAAACTAATCCAAGAGTGGAGAATCTTCATGGAGACTTTTCATGATACTTCTTTCATGATACCTAGTATTATGGCGTCAATATATGTTTCGTGATTGAATCAATGCACCAATGTGAGAGCGGTACTTTGTTGGTGCTACAATCGCCTGCACAATTAACGTTTCCTTCCAAATGAATGTAGTTTAGACCAATGTCCACGCCAAATACGACTTTTAATGCGGCTACTACTTTAATGTGATAAATGTCATTTCCATATTTGGTTCTCGATCCCTAGAGCGAGTCAAGATCAAAATCTTCACTTCGCGTAATTGGAAGATTACTATTATTCTTTTTGACATTGGAGCCACTACATAACATGAATTGTGTGCGTTAGGGCACCCCGACCTAATTCATTTGCAAGTAGTCCAAATCTAGTTTGTGAAAATATATTAGTTTCAAAGTGCTAGAATTTACTTATCTATGTGGGAGTCTACAAACGCAAAATGTATGATTCTGCGTTGTTAGTATGAGAAACAATAGTAGGCATCTAAAATTTACTGTTATGAGTAAAGAATGTTTTCCGCACACTATCACGTCATTTTAAAATCTTATTTTCTCGACGTGACTTTTTAATCTTGAGAATCAATTTTAATAAGAAAAATAATAAGGGAAATTAGACCCAAAAAAATAAAAAATAAAAAATTCCAGGGTTTGACCATTATAAAAAAATAAATTTTTAATTTTTAATTTTGTCAATTTAAACCCTATAATATTTTGATTTGATTTTAATTTCAAACATCCATTTACTTTTGTTTTTTGTTTTATAGGAAAGCATGAAGCTTAACACTTTGCACACACATGACAATAAGTCATCCAATAAAGTACAATAGAGTACAAAATGTATCCCAATAGGGATAAAGAAAACCTCCACGCAGGGAGGATTCCATATGGGAAAAAAACAAACCTTCACATAGGGAGAAGAAAACCTTAATGAATGAAGGAAACCTTCACACACAAAGCCATTAATATATTACAAAAAATAAAATATAAAAAACAAAGCAATTACTACCAAACAAATATTACTAATGACCTTCACAAGTCGTGTGTCATCACAACCGATAGTTGTGGTACCTTAATCCCTACCTCATGTTATAAAATAAAATATTATGGACCTCAGGTCGCCTGCGTATAAAAGCGCATTTAGCAGTGTTATATCTTGGTCATGAATTAAATCTGAGTCTAAATCTAAAAGTTTTCTCGAAGGCAAGCTAACGATGGAGACGAAAGGAATTGTAATGGTTGGCATGGTGATGAACAAGAAAGGAAAAAAGAGAAATTGCGAGAGTTAGGGTGCTTTAAAGTTGTTTGGAGTTGTTGTATAAACCTATTTTGGCCAAAAAATCAACTTTTTGTGAAAATGAACCCTAGACCCATTTTTAGCCAAAAACCAACTTTTTAACCCTGAGAAAGAAAGAGAGGACCGATTGTATTTTAATCGAATATATTTTCCAAAATTAGTGACTGTAAAAGAAGAGAATTTAAATGGTTACCATAATCATGGGGGCCACCTTTATTAGGAGAATTAGTATCATTAAATAAATATCGGTCAAAACCCAAGAGAAGTGAGTCAACTAGAGGATCGAACAAAATTCGACCCGTTTGGGCCAAATGGGCTATGAGTGAAGTCCAAGAGAACTTGCTGAGATACTACTTGCCAAGGCCCAGTTGTTGAGGCAAACCTACTTTAGTGCCCCCATTTTTATTACAGCGCTGCCTTTGTCCACTCGCTAAAGGAAGGGAAGCAGTGGCAACTCCAACCTCTACAATTACCTTATGAGGCACAATAGCGTTCAAGGTAGGCCTCATCCATACAAGATAATGCACAGACACTTGGCACTGATGGAAGGTACCAAGGAACTAATAGCGAATGGCTGATAGCAGGCCCGAAGCTCATATAGCTTGGTGCTGATAGCAGTCCCCAGCGCTTATTGGCCGGAGTTGACAGTAGGCACCAAAGATGCCAGTATACCATGGCGACCCCTGTGAAGATAGGAGAAGGATAACCTGAAAGAAAAGGACTTTGTTTCCATATACCCAAATCGAAGACATGCCTTGGTTGCACAAGCAAAACTAAGGAAACCCGCTTAGGCTAGGTACAAGGATAACCCTTTCTGTGGCCCACGCCCTAAGAATGTGGGAAGTTTGTGGTTAGGTGGCCAAGGATGGAGGAGTCACTGAGGTAGACACTAGTTTGGCTGATAGCAAGTCTTAAGTCTTAAGGGTACATGTTTTAGGAAACCCAACTGAGAAGGCAAGTGCCGCAACAACTAGGACACCTGCTGAGGTTCGTACCAAAATGGTGTATACTGAGGCTCATGCCAAACAGATAGTACAGCGGCACTTGCTAAGGTTTTGTGCCAAATAAATAGTACATGTGAAGGGACATGTGTCTACCAAGGTCTAGTGGTTTAGAATGGAATATCCTACGACACGTATCGCCACCCTGTTTGGCTACTTAGTATATTATGATATCAAGGAAAAACCAATCAATAGGGCCTAATTCCCAAGGTTCAAGAGATGATGTTTTAGAGATTGAGGGCATATACTGTCTATTAGGTTGCATAATCATTTCCTTCTTCTGAACAACTTGCACCACCCTAACTTGATTACTCACTCTCCGGCTAACCTAGATTATTAACTCATTAACATAGCCTTGCCTCTCTAAGTGATATTATTACTGTTCATTTTGGACCTCTCATAGTGACCAATTTTATTAAAAACATCGATCAGAAGGCAATTTGGTTTTACTTGAGCCAGAAGCAAGCCAAGTGCATGGGACCCTGCACTTGTGCATGCATGCATAGCACATGTACCAGGGAAAAACGTTTAGTTGTGAGTGCGCACAACATTTATGCGTGCACACATCCAAATGAGAGAGAGTTATTTTTGGTAACTCATTCTCGTGGGAGGTAGAAGAGAAAGCGATGGGGGTTGCCCTAGCTTGCCCCTCACGCTTCCTAGTGCTTATATAAGCACCCTCTCTACCTTTTTTTTCAAAGGGTTAAGAAATTCAACCGTTTTGTGAGCATTTGAGAGCCAAACACTTACCCTCTCCCCACTTCTTGCCTTAACTCCAAAATACACACTCTCACAACAATTCAAAACTTCTTAAAAACATCCTAAGGCTTGAAGAACTCGACCCTAACTTGGAACCTAAGATTGAGGGATACTTGTTGTAACACCGCACGGGCGGTACGCGTGCGCATTAAACAGTTAGGACCCTTGATTTCTTCGATCTAGTCTCACGAGTTCAATGTGAAACATAGGTGAGAGTCCATATTTGGCAACTTTTATAGAAAATCCATTTTATTACAAATTCTTCGCCATAAATAGACTACATCACCAGAACTTAGAGTCACTACCTAATATTTTGGAAAAATTAGAAAATCCGTGACTCGTGCCAAGGCTACTGTTCATCGTAACCAATGATGTTTGGCTCGGAACCTTTGGTATGAAGGGGGAAGGTCATTAATTGAGCACTCCTGCTCACCCGTTCAAACGATCGGCCTTTATTAAGCCATGATATGATTTTTATTAATTTTATATGTTCATATTCCAGTTATTTAATAAATGCTAAGATTACTATGTGAAGCAAACAAATATAGATCGTGTCATTTGTTTTGAAACAATTTGATTTCATATATTTCGAAAATGTTTTGAATAGTGCAATCATGAAAATCAATTTTATTCCAAATTAAACAGCACAACCTTCACCCACTGGCATGCATAAAGTTATATCAAATAAACAAATAGCCGCATGGTAAGCTGCTAAACATAGTAAAAAAAATACAAAAGCGGGATGTTAAAGCACAAAAACTTACATATTTATTGACGTCCCGTAAATAGATACAAAACAAAGTTAGTAAACAAATGCATGATCCAATATACAAGATCATAATGCAATTCACTTATGAAATGCAGCTAAAGATCCGCTTCTAATGTATGACATGTGAATCATCTAAAAAACATGAGTTATCGCACAAAATCACACAATAATCGATTAAACTCATAAATGCAATTTTTGCCTAATCATAAGGCATTAAACATGGATGCAAAGCATGGATATGATGACAAACATATATACTACATATGTACAGATATGGAAAACAAGTAAAAAAATGAGATAGAAAAAAGTGGGAGTGGGGAATTATTGCATCACTTTGAATATTACAAATTTGAATAAGAAATGAGAGGAATAAAAATATTACCAAAAAAAAAAAAATCCTCACAAACACTCTATAATTAAAGGAAAAACAACAAAAATAGAAGCTGCAGACGGCCTTGAAGACCATCAGAAACTGTTCTGCTCAACGCCGGGAGGCTACTGGGTTCTGTCTAGGAGAGGTTGGCTGGTTGGCCAAAAGATGAGATGGCCGGCCAAAAGTTAGTTGGCCAGGCAATAAATTGGTCGGCCGACCAATTAGGCTAGGCAAAAAATTCTATTTCGTTCACACACCAGAAAAATAAATGAAAAATATGCAAGTGACTCAACTAACCACTTCCAGTTAGCTGACAACATATTTATAACATGAAATTGAAGCAAGAAAAGTAACATAACAAAGAAAATGCAAGAAAGTAAAAGAAAATGAAAAGTGTGCAAAATTTACTTTCTTAGGAAGGATTTGATTTCTAAACTTCATTTTGATCACCCTCAAGTTTAGGAAGTGCGTTCTCAATTCTGAGCTTGAAAATTTGAAATTCTAGTTAGAATGGTGTTTTTGGGTTATTTAACAGTGTGAGGACGGGAGGAGTTACACAACTCTTTGTTTTTCTCAATTTTAACAACATTCACTCTCTTTTGGATTAAGGCTCAAGAATATGGTCTCATGGAATTTCTGGGCTGGTTTTGATATATGAAATATGGTATATCAGTGTATGGAAGCTTATAGCTCAAATGTTGAAGACTTCTCTCTTTCTCTCTCTATATCATCTCTCTTTTCTTTTAATTCATTCCTCCCTTCTTTTTCATCCCGCCATTCTGATCCTTTCTATCTCTATAAGCAATTAGGAAAGGCTATTAAGTCATGGAGAAAGTGGGAGACAAGGATAATGGGGTGACAAGGGTGGTTGAAATGGATGCAACCTTATGGAAGAGGACAAATGTTTTTTTGATAATGGAGGCCACAAGAGGATAATAGAGGGAAGTGGGTGTGTTCCTCGTGCGCTGAATGTATCAATAATATCTGAATTGGTATGACCCACACGCATTCAACAAGAATTCTCCCGAAATTTCCCTACTCCTGGGCAAATCAGCCACTGGCCGACCAAAAATCCTCAGTTGGCCAGCCAATTATTTGGTTATGGCTGACTATCTTGCACAAAATAGGATTTTTTTTTACAGTGTTATCATCCTTTCCTCCTATTTCCACATTGTTCTTTGTTCGATTTCCTCAAACAAAGTTTCATTTTGAAGTTTAAAAATGAGCTTCGGAACACTACGAAAATATTCGAAACAAAGCGCGGAAAGAAGGTTTTGAAAGAGAGTTTTGAACGAACTTAAGCGCTTGGCCAAAACAAGCTGATGATTAGAACTGAAACACGAATTCCATATTTCTTACTGAGAATTATACAAAAAACACATTCTCGTTTTCATCATCGGGTAATAAAAAAAAAAAAAAAAAACACACAAGTCTTAGGACCGATCAAAATAGGATGTCTACAGTTGCCCCTCTTTAACAGAACTCGAAGTCATTTCTTGACGTGAGTGAATGCCAAAGCCCGAGATGACCCTTTTGACAAGGTCGTAAGACTTGGGCAATCGAACAAGATGCAAATGTAGTTGGTTGAACCCGAAGGTTGCCTACGTATTCCCTTGCAAGGAATCAAACCAGCGTAATTCAGAGACAGAATGCAAATGACATGCTCAAAATACAAATGAAAACTGGACTTACACATTTCACGAAGCCCTTTTTTTTTGTTTTTTGTTTCTTGAAAATACATGATTTACAATGCAATGCAACAGGTTATATGTGAGGCAAGCCTCATGCAAATTATATGAAGCATAACAAGGGATGCAATCCAAACACACTCACATAAGAAGGAAATGTAACCGATGAATATTTTTTACCTACAACCAAAACAGGGGTGGTATTAATCGAAGATGGTTTGAGCCGACAACCCAAGAAAGGCTAGTATTGTTATCCCGAAGAGGGGCCAACTTTAACCGATGGAAAATGTTGTAATCAAATGTTGATATGAATAGATTGTAGCCAAGTGATGCAACAATGATAGTTGCAACCATACAAATGATATGCTAATGTAATTGAAAGTTGAATTCTTTTTTTCCTTTCTTTTTGAAAATGCACGATTTATGCAATGCAAGATGTAATATATGGTGAGGCAAGCCTCATGCAAATGAATCATAACAAAGGGTACAATCCAAACACACTCACATGAGAGGAGAAAAGAAAGTTTTAATCAAACAGCGAGACCTAGACCATACCTTGATACAAAATAGGGGATTGATTTCAATTGGATAAAGAGAAAAATGGGTCTTAACTAATATACAAGACCTTGACCATACCTCAATACGAAATAGGGCGATGGTTTTCAACCGGGTAAAAGAGAAAGGGGTCATAACCAATAAACTAGACCTACACGTAATATGAATGGATTGTAACCAAAAATGTGTAACCAAAAAGTTTGAAGTGATATGAATGGATTGTAACCATGCATGACAAACGTAATAAACAGTGCAAGTGTGACGGTGAATGTAAAAACACGAAGAGGCAATATGAGACATGCAATATGCAATGATATGATATGATGGATGCACAACAGATGAAATGATTTTTTTTTCTTCATTTTCTAGAATTTTCTTCATTTTGTTGTTGTTGTTGTTGTTTTGATTTTTTGAAGATTTCTTTTTTTTTATTTCTTTCAAATTTTCCTTTTGATTGTTTTTTTTTTTCAACATTTATATATATATACCATATATACATATATGGACACAAACGATATACAAAATACGTATCATGTACATATACATACACATACAAAATATATACACCCAAACTATATACATATACGAATACATATATATACAGACACAGACATACAGATACAAATACACAAACATATACATACGCAGACATACGGATATGGATACACAGACATATACATACAAAATATATACAAAAATACACGAGTCACAGGTTTCCGAATTTCCCAAAAATATTAGGTGGCGACTCTGAAATCTGGCAATGCAGTCCATTTTGTGGCATCTCTAGTGATTAATAGATTTTTCTAAGATTTGCCGGATTTGGACTCTCATTCATTTTTTTCTGTTTCACATTGCACTTGTGAAACCAAATTCAGAACCACGGGAGTACAAACTGTAGAAAATCACATCCAAGGAGACTAAATGCCTCCAAGGAGCACGAAAAACTAGCTACAGTATCCAACTGTGTAGGGAATGCAGTCTTTTCCCTGTCCTCTGATGCCATCAAGATCTAGTTGTACCCTGAAAACCCGTCCATGAATGAGAACAACGCGTGTCCAGTGGTGAAGTCTACCAACTTATCAATGTGCAGTAATAGAAAGTAGTCCTTGGGACTAGCCTTATTCAAATCTCTAAAGTCGACGCAAACTCTGATTCTGTCATCTTTTTTTGGAACAGAAACAATGTTGGCCAACCAAGTCGGATATTCGGATACCATCAAGCATCCTGCGTTGATCTATTTGGTGATTTCCTCTTTAATTTTCAATGCCCAATCTGGACGAATTCTGTGAAGTTTCTGCTTATCGTCGGGCCTCGGGGTTGAGAGGGATCATGTGTTGTATAATCGTAGGATCAGTTCTAGGCATGTCTTCGTAGGACCACACAAAAACATCTTTAAAATCTTTTAACAAAGCAATTAATCGCTCGCATTCGTCCAAAGACAACATGGACCCAATCTGGACTAAGGTTATAGCGACCCCGGTCTTTTCCTTTTGGTTGTTGTATCCGGACTTATGTTCCGTAGATCCTGTTGTTATTTAATTGTTGTTGTCGTCCTTTACTCCTTATATTGAGTCTTGGGTTGTGTTGGGAAGATTTGGAGCAGGTTGGTTGAGCTTAGGAACCAAGTCTAGTTGCCCAGATTTTGGCTTGTCCGCTCGAGCGGGGGTTTGGGCGCTCGAGCGGGGAATACACCCATCCAGTATTTCTCGAGTAGTGTTGGACGCTCGAGCGGGGAATTGGCCGCTCGAGCGGGAGTTTGTGTGTGTGCCGCTCGAGCGGGGAGTTGGGCGCTCGAGCGGGGGACATGGTTCAGCAAAAGTTCTAGGAGTGTGTATCCGCCGCTCGAACGGGACTTGTGACGCTCGAGCGGGAGTCTGTGAGTGACGCTCGAGCGGGGGTTTCCACGATCGAGCGGGGCGACTGGTATATAAATCCGAGATCCGACTTTCGGGATCATTTTTCATCTCCTTCTTGATTCTAAAACCCTAGAACCGTCTTCTCTCTCTCCCTACACACCTTCTCTCTTAGGTTTGATCTACTTAGAGTGTATTTCTACCCTAGGTCCTTTGTTAAAAAGATAGAGTGGGTCGAGGGCTTCCTTTTAATCTGAACAATCTTGGGTTTGGAGCACTTTGAATTTTGGATCATCATCTCCATCTTCTCCATTTGAGTTCTTCACTTTGAGGTAGGGATTTCCTACTCCATCTTATAGGTTTTGTTCTAAGTTTTGGTATTTTGATATGTTGGGGGTATTTAATTTTGGGAAAACCCTAGTTTTTTTAATAAATTAATGTGTATAATTAATTTAAGGTGAATTGAGGAATTTATTGATTTAAAGGGTGTAGTTGGATAGTTTAAATCACTCGCCTATTGAATTGTTGATATATTTATTTCCAGTCTAGAAATAACTGTTTGGGCTATCGGTGGAGGATAGTCGTGATTGTTGTAGACATTGCATGTGGATTAGGGATAACTGAAACTAATCACATTGGTTAAGTCATTAATTTTGACTATTGAATTAATACAGAAAATACGTGTATTGATTGAGCATTGCATTTGCATATTGTGTGGGAGGAGATAGGGGATGTACTCCACGGTTTAGGGGAAGATAGGGGATGGACCTCTAAACCGGATTTTGTTTGGGAGGAGATAGGGGATGGACTCCATTAGCATCACTATTATGTGTGCTTATTGATATTGAAGTGTTTTAACATGTTATTGATACAACATAAAATGTGTATCAAATGGGAAGTATGAAGTGTTTTGATATGAGCCTGAGTCTCATTTGTTTGGTTGATATTGGAAGTAATGTGAATATGATATATATAGTTCACTGTTGTAAGTTTGGCCAGGTTCTGAGCCATATTGATAATAACGGAAAGTGAAACGTGTCATGGACATTAGTGTCATGAGACTGTATAATGATATAAGTGATTATCCTGGTTAACCATCTATTGAATGCTACTACTGCTTTATTCAATGCTTATACTTGGTTTTAGTACATCTCTGCTGGGCTGTGGCTCACCCTATATGGGAACATCATTTTCAGGTCCAGGTGATAAGCTACCTCCAAGGACTTAGCTTGGAAGGATTTGGATTTTGAAGACTATCTTTAGTTAAATGTCTTTATTTGATAGTACATGTAAACATTCAAGTCTAGGGCTTTATTTGTATTTGAGTTAGAACTCATATTTTTGTGTCCAAGTGTTGGCTTGGAAAGATGTAAGCCCGTAGGGCATTTAATTCGATGTTACATGTAATGCTTTTATTTAGTAATACTCTGATGGATGAGATAATTAATTGTCATCTTTTAATATTGCATGTCAATGATATATATATAATGGGTTTATTTTGAGGGTGTTACAACTTGGTATCAGAGCGTACCGGGTTTGAATATTTTGGGTACGTGGGAAGTGATTAGTATCACAATGGGTTCGTCTCGTTTGATAGAGACTTAGTGTACTGTTATATGCTTATATGAGAACATGTTTATGTGATTATGTGGGTATGGAACGTAGTTTCTAGGATGTTAATTGGACCCTTGAGTTTCTAGTAGTCTTGTTGGAAAGACACTTGATCAATGCTGCTTCCAATCGGAACTATAGTAACGCTTCGGGACTATTATCATCCAGGAATGAAATTCGTAGGTGCTTATGTGATTATGTGCTTACGTGGAATGAATTATTGTTGTCCAATGCATTAGGATGCGAGTGTTTAGCTTCGGCACATTTATTAATGTGCTAACGTCTTTGTTTCCTTTATTAGGATGTCAGGATGAGGACGAGGACGAGGACGAGGACGCGGTAGGCGTGGTAGGCCGGGTAGACAGGAGGTGCCTGTGCCAGAGGAGATTCCGATAGTACAGGAGGGAGTTGGCCAGGCCAATGTGGCCGAGCCAGTAGGCTAGCAAGCTATGGGCGCTTTAGCCCGAGAGATAGCAGGGGCATTTAGAGAGTCAGTAGGCATTCTCAGAGCTGAGAATCAGGCTCAGGTTGTTGTTGCGGATGCAGGACCTTCTTTTCTGAAGAGGGAGTTCTTCCGGTCTAATCCGGATGAATTTGTGGGTGATCCTAAAGAGCCACTTAAGGCAGATGAATGGCTCGAACAGACAACAAAGACGTTTGAGATGCTTGGCATCGAAGACGAGGGGTTGAAAGTGACCTTGGCATCTTTCCAGCTGAAGGGGGATGCGGGTCAGTGGTGGAAGTTCACTAAGGGTCGCATAGGTGGTACATGGGAGGCTTTTGTGAATGCTTTCCAGGAGAGGTTCTTATCTCCGGCAGTTAGGGAGAAGCTGAGAGACCAGTTCTGCCAGCTTAAGCAGTCGAGTTCTTCAGTGGCCGAGTTTGAGGCTGCATTTACTAGCTTGTCCAGGTTTGCACCTGAGTTGGTGGCGTCTGAGGAACGCCGTTGTATTGAGTTTGAGAAGAAGTTGAGGCGTGGCCTCAAATTGAGAGTTGGGGGAACTATGATTCGGGAGTATGGGCGTATAGTTGATGCTGCAGCCCATATGGAGATCATGATGCAAGAGGAGGAGGAAGGGCAGAAAGGCTCCAAGAGGAGTCAGGATGGCCAGAGTGATGGTAGGAGACAGAAGGGTTTTAACCCTCAGCAGTCTCAGGGTAGCTTTTCTAGATTGACTTTTCCTGTGCCGAGTGCTAGTTCGGGGAAAGGCAGCCAGGGAGACATTACCTGTTTCAAGTGTGGCCAGCTTGGCCACAAGTCTCCAGTTTGTCCTCAGAGGGGAGGAATACAGAGAGCAGCATCATCTTCGGCTCGATCTCAGAGCCAGAGTCAGGATAGAGGCCAGCCGCTCTCTTGTTTTCAGTGCGGTAAGGCAGGGCACATGAAGAGGTATTGCCCGCAGTTGGGTGGCACACCTGGTGCATCTGGTTTGAGGCAGACTCAGGGTCAGCAGCCAGCTCAGTTCGGTCAGGCCTCGAGGGCCAATCAGGGGGCTTCATCGTCCCAGTCTGTGCAGCAGTCTTATGCTCCTAGGGGTGAGCAGGTTGATCAGAGACCATCTGGGCGCGTGTATGTTGTTACCGCGCAGGATCTTGTACCGGCTCCATCTGTTGTGAGAGGTACCTTCTTGTTTTGCAATTCGGTTGCTAGTGTTTTGATTGATACGGGTGCATCTCATTCCTTTGTGTTGCTGCATTTGCATCTGTTTTGGAGTTGGAGTTAGCACAGTTAGCATCTCCTATTTGTGTAGTGTCACCTCTTGGGGGTGAATTGATCTTGAAACAAGGTGTTAGGGGTTGTGATATAGAGGTCGACTATCATAGACTTCCGTTTCCTTTTGTAGTTATGCCCATGAAGGGCTTCGATGTTATTTTGGGTATGGACTGGTTATCGTCATACCGGGCAGTTATTGATTGCTACCGCCAGAGGGTCACTTGTTGTACCGTGGGCGGGGAGTGTTTTCATTTTCTGGGGGACCGGGTTGGTAGTGTTTTGCCACGGGGGTATGATCCGCGAGGGCGGAGTGAGCTTAGTGGTCTACTTGCTAGCTTTGAGAGTGGTGAGTGTGATGAGACCCAGACTGTGTTGCCAAGGGTGGTTTGTGAGTACTCGGATGTCTTTCCCGAGGATCTTGTTAGTTTGCCACCGCATCGAGAGATTGAGTTCTCTATTGATCTAGTGCCCGGCACGGCGCCGATTTCTATGGCACCTTACCGTTTTGCCCCAGCCGAGTTAGTTGAGTTGAAGATTCAGCTCCAGGAGTTGCTAGATAAGGGCTATATCCGTCCTAGTGTTTCGCCGTGGGGAGCACCAGCCCTCTTTGTTAAAAAGAAAGGTGGTGCTTTGAGACTTTGTATAGATTACCGGAAATTGAATCGGGCTACGGTTAAGAATAAGTACCCTATGCCTCGTATAGATGATCTGTTCGATCAGTTGAAGGGTTCCCGTTGTTTCTCGAAGATAGACTTGAGATCGGGTTATCATCAGTTGAGAGTCAGGGAGGAGGACATTCCGAAGACGGCATTCCGTACGCGGTATGGCCACTATGAGTTTCTGGTGATGCCATTTGGGCTCACCAATGCACCGGCAGTGTTTATGGATTTGATGAACCGGATATTCTGGGAATTTTTAGATCGTTTTGTAGTCGTCTTCGTGGACGACATTCTGATCTATTCACCTTCGGAGGAGGAGCACAAGGAACACTTGAGAGTGGTGCTTGAGTTACTTAGAGCCCATAAGCTTTATGCTAAGTTTGGGAAGTGTGAGTTCTGGCTAGAAGAGGTGAAGTTCTTAGGCCATGTAGTTTCTGGGGAAGGGTGTCTGTTGATACATCCAAGACGGGCAGTGCAAGATTGGGCACAGCCTAAGAGTGTGTTTGAGATACGCAGTTTTCTGGGATTAGCTGGGTATTATCGCCGTTTGTGAAGGATTTCTCCAGGTTAGCTTCGCCTTTGACTAGATTGACTCGGAAGGGAGTCAAATTTGTTTGGAGTGAGACTTGTGAAAAGTCGTTCCAGGAGTTGAAAGTTAGACTGACCACCGCTCCAGTCTTGATTATTCCGGAGAGAGGGTTGGGTTATGCAGTCTATTGTGACGCCTCACGAGAGGGTTTGGGTTGTGTGTTGATGCAAGAGGGGAAAGTGGTTGCCTATGGCTTGCGTCAGTTGAAAATTCACGAGCAGAATTACCCTACGCATGATCTAGAGTTAGCAGCTGTGATATTTGCCTTGAAGATTTGGAGGCATTATCTTTACGGTGTGAGGTTCGAGGTATTCTCGGATCATAAGAGTCTGAAATATCTGTTTACACAGAAAGACTTGAACTTGAGGCAGAGAAGGTGGATGGAGTTCATAGAGGATTATGACTTCGAGTTGCATTATCATCCGGGAAAGGCCAATGTGGTGGCCGATGCCCTTAGTAGGAAATCTGTTGGTCACATAGCTAGTATAGCCATCCGAGAGTGGGAGATGTTGGGTGCACTTGGAGTTCGATTTGCTTGCTTCTGGGAATCCGTTGAGGCTGCAGCCTTGTTTTCTGTTGTTGCGCAGCCTACACTTGTGACTCGAGTATTAGAGGCTCAGAGAGGTGACCTTGAGGTAGAATCCCTCCGAGAGAGGATTTCCGGTGGGAATGTTGAGAAGGGTTTGACGGTGTATCCCGACCTGAGTGTGAGATACCGAGACCGTCTATTTGTGCCGGAGTCTTGCCGAGAGGAGGTACTCCGCGAGTTCCATCATTCACGCCTTGCGGTGCATCCGGGAGGTACTAAGATGTATAGGGATTTAGGTCGCCAGTTTTGGTGGCGGGGTATGAAGAGAGATGTGGCAGCTTTCGTGTCTAGGTGCCTTACTTGTCAGCAAGTGAAGGCCGAGCATCAGAGGCCAGCAGGTTTGTTGCAACCCTTGCCTATTGTCGAGTGGAAGTGGGAGCATGTCACTATGGACTTCGTTGTAGGTCTTCCGAGGACTCAGCGAGGTAGTAATGCTATTTGGGTGGTTGTAGACCGGTTAACTAAGTCGGCGCATTTCATTCCTATGCGCGTGAGAGATTCGGTAGATCATCTTGCCGACTTGTATTTCGGGACATAGTGAGGTTGCCACGGGTCCCAGTGACGATCGTCTCAGATAGAGATCCTCGTTTTACTGCTAGGTTGTGGCAGAGTTTGCAGAGTGCCTTAGGCACTAAGTTGACCTTTAGCACGGCTTATCATCCTCAGACTGACGGGCAGTCCGAGCGTACTATTCAGATCCTTGAGGATATGCTTCGGGGTTGTGTTCTTGATTTCAGTGGGTCGTGGGAGAGGCACTTGCCTTTGGTGGAGTTTGCCTACAACAACAGTTTCCAGTCTAGTATCGGTATGGCACCGTTTGAGGCCTTGTATGGCCGACCGTGTAGATCTCCAGTTTGTTGGGCCGAGGTGGGTGATGCACCTTTGTTGGGTCCGGAGTTGGTGAGAAACGACGGAGAAAGTTGAGCTTATCCGTAAGAGGCTTGTTACAGCCCAGAGTCGTCAGAAATCTTATGCCGACCGTAGGAGGAGACCTTTGGTGTTTGAGGTGGGTGATCATGTCTTTCTGAAGATATCACCTAGACGGGGATTGATGAGGTTTGGGAAGAGCGGGAAGTTGTCCCCTCGGTTCATTGGTCCTTTTGAGATTCTTGAGAGGATTGGCGAGGCTGCTTATCGTTTAGCTTTGCCACCGCAGTTATCCGGAGTTCATGACGTGTTTCATGTGAGTATGCTTCGGAAGTATGAGCCGGATCCATCACATGTGTTGGATTGGACCGATTTAGTGGTTGACGAGGATGTCTCGTATGAGGAGAGACTGGTACGGGTCTTGGATAGGCGGGATCAAGTTTTGCGAGGCAAGACCATCCCTTTGGTAAAAGTTCTGTGGAAGCATCACGGGGTGGAGGAAGCCACTTGGGAACGTGAGTTGGAAGTCCGCGAGAAATATCCGGACATGTTTATTGATTTGTAATCTTGTATTTAGATTTTGTAATATTGTTGAACTTAAGAGCTTTATATATGTCTTAAGTTGGAAAACATTGAGAATGTTTTGGTTAATGATAGTAGTTTGACACTTGCTTCATAATGGACGTGGAATGTAACATTTATAGATTGAATGTGTTTTATATATCATGGAATTGAATATGATATGGAAATAGGAATCACGTAAATTGAAATTGTTAACATTGGAAGGAAAATTGCATATTAATAATGCAGGTTGAAATGTATTTGAGATGCCTCTTGATAAGAGATGAAATGACCAGTATTGGGTCAAGTTGTTCATTATTGAAATGTCATATTGTTGAAATTTGAGAAAAACCTGTTTTCGAAAACGTATGCTTAATTTCGGGGACGAAATTCTTTTAAGGGGGGGAGGTTATAGCGACCCCGGTCTTTTCCTTTTGGTTGTTGTATCCGGACTTATGTTCCGTAGATCCTGTTGTTATTTAATTGTTGTTGTCGTCCTTTACTCCTTATATTGAGTCTTGGGTTGTGTTGGGAAGATTTGGAGCAGGTTGGTTGAGCTTAGGAACCAAGTCTAGTTGCCCAGATTTTGGCTTGTCCGCTCGAGCGGGGGTTTGGGCGCTCGAGCGGGGAATACACCCATCCAGTATTTCTCGAGTAGTGTTGGACGCTCGAGCGAGAATTGGCCGCTCGAGCGGGAGTTTGTGTGTGTGCCGCTCGAGCGGGGAGTTGGCGCTCGAGCGGGGGACATGGTTCAGCAAAAGTTCTGGGAGTGTGTATCACCGCTCGAGCGGGACTTGTGACGCTCGAGCGGGAGTCTGTGAGTGACGCTCGAGCGGAGTTTTCCACGCTCGAGCGGGGCGACGACTGGTATATAATCCGAGATCCGACTTTCAGGATCATTTTTTCTCCTCATCTCCTTCTGATTCTAAAACCCTAGAACCGTCTTCTCTCTCTCCCTACACACCTTCTCTCTTAGGTTTGATCTACTTAGAGTGTTTTCTACCATAGGTCCTTTGTTAAAAAGATAGAGTGGGTCGAGGGCTTCCTTTTAATCTGAACAATCTTGGGTTTGGAGCACTTTGAATTTTGGATCATCATCTCCATCATCTCCATTTGAGTTCTTCACTTTGAGGTAGGGATTTCCTACTCCATCTTATAGGTTTTGTTCTAAGTTTTGGTATTTTGATATGTTGGGGGTATTTTGGAAATTTTGGGAAAAACCCTAGTTTTTTTAATAAATTAATGTGTATAATTAATTTAAGGTGAATTGAGGAATTTATTGATTTAAAGGGTGTAGTTGGATAGTTTAAATCATTCGCCTATTGAATTGTTGATATATTTATTTCCAGTCTAGAAATAACTGTTTAGGCTATCGGTGGAGGATAGTCGTGATTGTTGTAGACATTGCATGTGGATTAGGGATAACTGAAACTAATCACATTGGTTAAGTCATTAATTTTGACTATTGAATTAATACAGAAAATACGTGTATTGATTGAGCATTGCATTTGCATATTGTGTGGGAGGAGATAGGGGATGTACTCCACGGTTTAGGGGAAGATATGGGATGGACCTCTAAACCGGATTTTGTTTGGGAGGAGATAGGGGATGGACTCCATTAGCATCACTATTATGTGTGCTTATTGATATTGAAGTGTTTTTACATGTTATTGATACAACACTAAAATGTGTATCAAATGGGAAGTATGAAGTGTTTTGATATGAGCCTGAGTCTCATTTGTTTTGTTGATATTGGAAGTAATGTGAATATGATATATATATAGTTCACTGTTGTAAGTTTGGCCAGGTTCTGAGCCATATTGATAATAACGGAAAGTGAAACGTGTCATGGACATTAGTGTCATGAGACTGTATAATGATATAAGTGATTATCCTGGTTAACCATCTATTGAATGCTACTGCTTTATTCAATGCTTATACTTGGTTTAGTACATCTCTGCTGGGCTGTGGCTCACCCTATATGGGAACATCATTTTCAGGTCCAGGTGATAAGCTACCTCCAAGGACTTAGCTTGGAAGGATTTGGATTTTGAAGACTATCTTTAGTTAAATGTCTTTATTTGATAGTACATGTAAACATTCAAGCCTAGGGCTTTATTTGTATTTGAGTTAGAACTCATATTTTTGTGTCCAAGTGTTGGCTTGGAAAGATGTAAGCCCGTAGGGCATTTAATTCGATGTTACATGTAATGCTTTTATTTAGTAATACTCTGATGGATGAGATAATTAATTGTCTTCTTTTAATATTGCATGTCAATGATATATATATATATATAATGGGTTTATTTTGAGAGCGTTACAAAGGTGGGACCTTTCTCAGTACCCACTTTAATTGAAATGATCTCATCCATGCAAGGTTTAGCATGCTTCTCCTCCTTTTGCTCAATCAAGCTTTTTAAAGCCCAAGAAATTTTTTCTTCTTCGTTTTCATCAAAATTTTGAAAATCCTGGTGAATACAATGAATTAACAGCACAGAGAAATAAATGAAAACTACGGCATTTTCATTCAAAAGCACTGTGTAGACACCCTATTTTGACCGTCCTTAAAAGGTTGTGTTTCCAACATGGCAGAGCCCACGACTAGCCAGCCTTTTGGCAAGCTTTTTAGGCAAGCCTCTTGCAAGCCGTCTAGGAATAGCAGATAGAAAACACAGTGACTTAAGAGCACCAATGCAAATGCAATGCAAAGAACATATATCTATAAATAAAATTTCACATTATGAAGTTCGAGTCAAGTTCTCTAATTTCTCCACCAGAGTCGCCAGAAACTGTAGCTTGCTTTTCGTGCTCCTCGGAGGGGTTTAGTCTTCTAGAATACAATGGCCCTACAGTTCGAACTCCGTGGCTCTGAATCTGGTTTCACAAGTGCAATGTGAAATAGATTAAACAAAAGAGCGTCCAAATTCAATAAATCTAAGAAAATTCATTTTTCACCAGAGATGCCAAAAATGGACTGCATTGTTAGATTATAGAGTCACCACTTAAATATTTTTGGAAAATTTAGGGAACCCATGACTTGTGCCAAAAGACCACTTGTCTGTCATAACCAAAGTGTCTCGGCTCGAGAACTTAGGTATGAGAGGGGAAGGTCATGAATTGAGCACCCCACTCACCTGATCAAAGATTGTCCTCAACTAATCATGATGTGATTTTTACGTACACTATATGCTCTTGTTCTAATTATTAATGCTAACTTACAATATGAGGCACACAAGTATAGACTATATCACCCACTTTGGAATGCTTTGATTTCATGTTTGTTTTGAAAAGAGTTTTGAATGTGCTGCTTGAAAAAGGCGAGCTCATATGTACATTAATCAAATCATCCCAACCTAGGCGAAATAGCCTTCATCTACTGACATTCAAAGAGGTATATCAAATAATCACTTAGGCTTATGGTAAATATGCTTGATATGGCAATACAAACATACATGCAATATGCTAAAGTAATAAATGTTGACCTAGTACTCAACCGAGGCAAGCCAAATTAGAAGATAATAATTTGAAAAATGCGTGAGCTAATATGCAAGTGACTAATGCAACACATACAAAATGCATCTACTAGATTCAGTTTATTAACATGATATATGGCTCAACTCAAAGTATGCTATAGTGCACGTATTCAAGTAAGTAGGAAATGACAATAATGTTAGAATAATGAACTGAACCCAATGCATGCAAGAATGGATATTTACACATGGTAATGATATGAAATCAAAATATGATACTACATGCAACCATCGTAAGCAAGTAAATAAAAAGGAGAAATAATGGGGTTAGAAAATATACACAGTATTACAAGTGTGCCCTCATACAAGAGGGTCCGAATGAATATCCTAATTAGCTAATTATTACAACACCAAATAAATGAATAAACTAAATTAACTAATCATTACAAATTTGAATTAAGCTAACTAATTAATTACAACACACTAAAATTAAAGCACTAATTTAACGGAATGAGAGGCGGGGAGCCACAAGTGCACAACCGAGAATATCCTCCCGGAAATCTCTCTGCTGCCAGAATCTGTTATGTTTTGTAGTTAGAAAATTATTATTTTTTGTCTCAGCTTCTACTCTGTTCTACCACAAAAATACCACTACCTGTACAAAATAGTGGCCAGTCGGCCTTGAAAAATGGTCGGCCGGACAAGCTTGTGGCCGGTCGGCCAGCCACTGCTTTGGGAAATGCCATGTTACAAAAGAATCAAAATAGAGCAAAAACAAAGTATTTCTAGGAGATGTTTATCCTCTCTACCGTTCCCTATCACGAAGATGATCAATAGATGAGTATATTTGATTCACAAATCATCAATAATCACAAATTTGTTACGTGATGATCTATGAATCGATAGGACAAAAGCTCAATAAAAGGAAATAAAAGACTAACAACACCTCCTCCCTATCATGGAGTTACCTCAAGGGAAGGGATGGACATTGCTTCTTGAATCATTAAACATCGCCAAAGAGTATGCAATGAGTCAAGACGCAATAGGTTCAATATAATGTCCGATTGAACCCAACTCAATTTATTACCTTTTTTTTTTAACCTCTTTTACTCCACTTTTATTAGCCTCTTTTACATTACCTTTCCATTCCTTATGTTTTATTCCTTTTTGTCTGAAAGTCATTACTACGTCCACTAAGTTCAAAAGCAATAAAGAGTATCAAGCGTTGACTTAACTCGAGAAAGGAGCCTTTCAAGCCCTTTTTTATGGGAGAAATTACAAAGGAAGAGTCAAACTCATTTACAAGCGATAATGAATTCTAAGTCAAATCCAAAACGAGTGATAATGATTAGTCAAACTCAAAGAGAGCGATAATGGCTAACCAAACCCATAATGAGCAATAATGGCTTAAATCCAAACTTAATAACAAGCTATAATAGCACTTTCCTTGGTGATTTCCAAGGGTCTAACTAGAAAATTAGTCCTTTAGAAGTAAATGCACCGGTGATAAAGAGAAGTGACAAACAAGAGGTTGTGCTTAACATAAATGGCTTGGTAATGAACCTCCAAAGAGATTAAACCATGCTCTTTCTTATGCTTGAAAACTCCTTATCAAAATGAACAAAGAATGGAGGGTGGTTGAAGAGATGATTATGCAAAGGTTATCATTGCAAAGGCAATCATTGCAAAAGTGAGACTATTTACATGAAAACTATGTAAAGAAAGCTATCAACTCAAATAGATTGGTGTCTATGGCCTAAACAACCAAATCCATGAGGACTTACAACACCACAAGCATAACATTCGAAGCATAAATTAAATAAACAATTAAAACAACCCCAAAACTGAAAAAAAAAAAAAAAAAGTGCTGAAATCATTTTGAAAAGCTAGAAAAAGTAAATAAAAAATGGAAGAGAATAAAGCTAGTAAGCAAGCCTAAGAAATGGTGGCTAACCCCTCCACTTTTTGGACCTTTAAATCCCATATTTTAGCCTTCGAAAACTTTAAAAAACAGTAGCTAAAAGCAAAGAAATAAGTGGGAAGAACAAGGATATAAGCTATGGGATAAGGTTCAAGAAGGGGTGGTTAACCCCTCCACCTTTGGTAGCTTTTAAATCATGTGTTTCAGCCCTCAAAACCAGTTAGTGTATAAACAACAAGAAAAAGAGAAGAAAAGAGCAGTGTAAATAAGGAAAAGGATGGTAAAGGATATACCTTTGGAAGAGGGGATGCTCTTTAGTTCGCAAACCACAAGGTGATCACTCTCAAAAGCTAAAATTTGTGTTCAATAATCTCAGCAAGAGGCCTCTAGTTTAGGCTTAGGAAGTATATGAATAGTGTATGTATATTTCAAGAGAGAGAGAAAGAGTGTTTTGCAAGCTATAGGCTCTTGGGAAAATTTTCTAACCCTAAACCGTGAGCGGTGGTCATGTATTTATAGAAAAACACTACCTCATGTCAGAAATATCTAGAATAACTCAATTGGTGCAAGGCATGCACATGGGGACAACTGGCAGTTAAAAATATTTGTTTGTCACTGAACATGGCCGGCCGGCAATAAAGGTGGATGACCGACCAACCAAAAATGGCCTGCCGGCCACTTGTTGACTAGCAAGCCTCTGAGTGGTTAGGCTAGAAAAAAATAAGTCTTGGTTCAAAAGGGGTATAAGGTTTTGGTTCTGAAGCTTAAAAATCAAAGCCTTTTGCCGAAGAAATTGAACGATTGTACAGCATAATAATTCATCATCGAGTGTTCAACATGAGGCGCCTAAGTCTTTAAGGGCAGTCAAAATGGGATGTCTACACTCTGGCTCCCTAGTTACAACAGACTCAAAGGAAAATGCAAAAGATGACATAGACAAGACTATGGTGTCCGAGTTACCACCCCAGGAAGCACCAGACACAGACTTAATAGACTCAGAGGAATCAGATTCAGAATCAATATCCAATTTAGAACCCAGAACTAGGTATTCCTCAAGTTTCTAGTCCAAGTGTTGGCCTTTCATTGCATCCTGGATGAGGTTGGTGCAACCTGTAGATGATCTTTCCCTGATCATGAAAATTGTTGCACTATCGTCCAAGTTTCTAGGCCTCATTCCAGCTTTGGGATTCATCAGAAGGTTAGCCAGTGCCAACCCCAAAATCTCCTCTCTGCTGCTCTCCGAGCTGTTGCTTCTGCCCTACTTGATCTCAACGTCAGGGTCTATCCACTCTTCATCATCATCAGAAAGTCGATGATCAAAGAAAATTTTGAAACTGTGGTACCTCTTCTTTTCCCCTTGTTCAACCCATGGTTTAGGAAAGCCGTAAAAAGGGAATTTTCCCCTTGCCAGTCAAAACGTCTGTTCACGGTTCTGGTGATTGGCTTGTAGGTCAGTTCATATTGTTTCCCAGCTCTCTTTGCTTTAACCATTTCCTTTGCTTTTTCTCTCTTTAGTTTCTAGTCTTTCTTTGTTGGCTCGTACCCTAATCTGAAAGAGTATGGATTGTGACTTATCTCCACCACTACTATAATGCGTTGTCGACCACTCTTGCCTAATCCCAATCCTTGGATGTGCCCCTGTTTACTCATCATATAAACGGATGAAGTGTTCACGTATTCACCCTCTTTCTCCGCCATGATGGTTTGCACTAATCTTGCTTCCATCAAAGAAAAGCCCGAGAGAAATACATCTTCATTCCTATGTTTTATCTCTAGTAGTGGCGTGGTAATCTCCACGGATGGATGGATTGAAGAGTTGCCAAAGACTACTGCAATGTTTCCTTCATGCGGGTATTTTACCAGCTAATATACTGTTAAACAAACCGCTTTCCTCTAGTGTAGCCAAGGCCTGCCTAGCAGTAGGTTAAAGGTTGCTGGCACATCCATGACATGGAATTCAGCCTCATGTTCAGATGGACCAAGCACAATTTGGATATTGATGGTCCCCGTAACGTTGCGAGTGGTGTTTTCATAAGCTCGAACGGCTTGAGTCATAGGTGTGAAGTCAATTGGTTTCGAACCTATGGCACAAGCCGTCCTGGCAGGACACACATTGATCGCTGACCCAGTATCAACTAGGACCACTGGGATTCATTTCTTTCTGTATTCTAGCGACACATATAAAGGCTTGTTATGGTTGGTTCCCTTCGGTGGTAGTTCCTTATCAGAAAAGGAAAGTGTCGGATTTGCCTCCCAAGGCATGATCAAGGACACAAGCTCATCTAGTGTTGCCTCTATGGGTAGCTGGGCCTTGTTCATCGCTGATAGTAGAGCTTGGCGATGTTCTTGAGAAGCTATGAGCAGTACGCAAATTGAGATATCTACATGGATTTTCTTCAGTAGCTTTAGCACCAGGTCCTATTCTATTTCTAGTTCTTTCATGTTCTCCGCATCTTTGCCTGATGGCTTACCTTGATCCAGATATGGAGGTTTGAAGTAATGCCCACTCCTGGTCAGGTGGTCAACCTCCTCGGTGTACCATGTATCATCGGGGGCATTGGTTCCCCATCCTTCATCGGTGTAAGCAAAATGCAAGTCATTTTCCTCCCACCATTCACCTTCAATAATTGATAGGCAGTTGTCTGCCTCCACCTAGACCATACCCACATCACATCTTCCATCATTGGGTCGATATGGCGAGTTTAGGTAAATTCCTGAAAAAATCTCCCTCTTCCTAGTCTGAGTCCATGCTCTATTGGCATGCTGCTTCTCCTCTAAGGTTGACTCAATCTCTACCTCTCGACAATGTTCCAGTTCTCTCAGCATTTTCCCTTTGTTACCTTGTTCCCCTCCAGATTTTTCTTTAGTTTCTCTAGACTCAACGTCCTCTTTTCCTTTTCCTTTCCTTCGCAAATTCATCTCTTCCAGGTTAGTTCCCAGACTTTCCCCTTTGCATATTTCTAGGGTTTTTTTCTTCCCCACTTCCGTTTCTTCATCACTGCTCACCTTAGAATCCTTTCTACTGCTTATCCATCCTATGTTGGTTTCTGACTTTCTCGGATCATACCACCCAAACTGGACGCCTCCAAGGTCATGCTCCTCAAAGAAGCGAAGATTACCCAAGTCCTCATCCAAATTTACCAGATCATCCATACTTTGTTTCTGGCCATTCTTCTTAACTACATTGATGCTGAAGGAACTGGGCAGTAAGACCTCTGGTTTTGGCTAGTTAATAGCCACAACATATCTGCTTGGGTCGTACCCTTCTGGCAATTTCCTTATTTCTACCACTGGTGCCTTAAATGCTTCTCCTTTCACTTTTCCAGGTTATGTTGCCCATACTGCCACAAGAGTTTGGGGTTTTGGCTGGGTGTCGAATGTCTCCATTAGGCATAAGTTAGTGCATTTTGGAATAACCACTTCTGGCTTAGGTAAGTGGGATGAGGTGATGTATATACTGGGATTGAAGGTAGGTGGTAGTGTATGGATAAGGTTCAAATTTTGAGGAGGAGGAGATACGCGGTCATGTACGGGAAGTGGGTTCTTGGTTGCATTGGGTTTCTGAGGTGAAGCTATAGTCATATTGTCGATGAGATCCTGTATCTCATTACGAAGACAGAAGCAACGGTCAGTGTGATGACCATGCTACTGTTGGTATGCATAATATCAAGTAAGGTCATGCTTAGCTAGGAGTGGGTGTGGACTCGCCTTTTTCCGCACCCCGTCTTTCGGAAAGGGTTTGAAATGAAGGCCTCACAGTTCGAACTCCTGTGGTTCTGAATCTAGTCTCACAAGTGTAATGTGAAACTGATAAACACCAAAGAGTCCAAATCTGGAAAATCTTTTGGAAAATTGATTTAAAATCAAATAATGCCAAAATTGGACTGCTTTGCCAGATTATAGAGTTGCCACCTAAATATTTTGTTTTGGGGAAATTTAGGAAACCCTGACTCATGCCAAAGGCCATGTGTCCGTCATCACCAAAGTTGCCTCGGCTCAGGAACTTAGGTACGAGAGGGGAAGGTCCTAAAATGAGCACCCCTGCTCGCCCGATCAAAGATCGGCCTCTACTAATCATGATATGATGTTTTATAAACATTATGCGTTCTTGTTCTAGTTATTAACTAGCTTTACTATGTGACGCACACATGCAAGTATAGACTAGTCACAAGACTTGGAACAATTCAACTTGTGTTTGTTTGCGAAAATGGTTTGAATTTGTCACCCTCTAGTGGGCTTAAAAGATGCGGATTTGCCACCAAACATAGTTGGCTTAAAATATGATTTTGCCACAACAAAGTGGGCTTAAAACGCACATTCGTTGAATTGTTCCAATTCAAACAACAAGCCTTCATCCACAGACATTCATGCAGTTTACAATTTAAGCACATAGCCTCATGGTGAGCATGCTAAACATGGCAACATGGCAATCACACTCATGTAAGGTATGCTAAAGCATAAAACTTACAGAGTACTCCAAGCCAAAATAGAAACTAGTTAGAAAGACGCATGATCCTAACTTTACAAGATGCCTAATGCAGCACACGCAATAATGCAATTAATAGACTCGACTACTAATATGGCATATGAATCAATGTGAACAACATGCTATTAAAAAACGTATTCAAAGAAGTATTGAAATTACAATGCAGTTTGAATGATGCGTCGAGCCTCGGTGCATGTAATTCGAGATGAATGTATGCAAGCATACGGTATGCTAATCGAAACATGTCCCTAATCTAACCATTGAAAGCGATTAAATAAAAGGGAGAAAGACGTGGGGTTGGAAGACATATACACACGCATGGACACTTATTACAACATTACGCCCTCGCGAAGGAGGGTCTGAATGAATAAACGCTAACTAACTGGCTAATCAAGCTAAGCTAAGCAAATTATTAAAAAACTTGAATAAATAGCTAAACTAATTAACTAATTTATTACAACACTATTCATTATACTAATGAAACAATTAAAACAATCAAACGCATTTGATATGAGCGCCAAGGAAGATGGATGGAGGTTGTATGCGCATCGCCTGAAAGCTGCTCTATCTACCCCAGACTGCCTCTGTTTCACCTTCAGCCACTGCCTCTGTTTCTGCAAAACGGTTCTGCTGGCCACACACCAATGGCCGGCCGTGCATTGATTTGGTGCAAACTCTGTTTGTGTGCTCTGAGGTGAAATCAATGCAAATAGAGCATTTTCAAGCTCTGTTTGTCCTTCTACCCTTCTCTGTCACAGGAGGGCCTCAAGAGAAGAATGGAATCATTCCTAAAGACATCAATGAGCAATTGATTGCTTGATTCTTTAGGACATGATTTTGGACAAAATCAATAAATGTAATGCAAATGGACCACCCCTCCATTTTTGTCATGAAATGAACTCAAAGAAGGGAAGTTGAGACACCTCAAGGACATAGAAAACACTATGAATTGATGCATGATGGCACTTGACATAAGAAGCTTGGCACAACGTCCGGCCAGGTTCAAGCTTTTCGAGCCATTTTCTTTAAGTGTGTTGAACCAAATTTTAAACCAATTTTATTAGGCCTTGTTATTCATTAGTCCATTTGTCCAAATATGATGTTAAGAGTCCTCTAAACAAGAAATAACGTCAAACGAAAGGTCTCTCTAAAACATGAGAAAAAGGCTACTCCGTTGACAATGAATCCCCTAAGAGATTAAGCCATTAAGTGTGGGCCATTCTTACATGTTTCGAGCAACCTTGATTGGTTGAAATCATTCTCAAATACAAATGATAGATAGTTGATTGATTAGTTAGAGTGAGACTCTTAACATGGAAATAAAGCAAAGTAAAGCTTAGAACAATACAATATAAGCCACGAATGCAATTTATGAGACAACACATGAACTAACCAAAGCATGGAACAATTTTAAAGGCCATGGCAACCCTAAAACAGCCCCTAAAAGGCTAAAAATAGTGCTAAAATTACATTACAAAAACCAAAAAAAAAAAAAAAAAAAAAATAAGCAAAAAAAGAGAATTAAAGCTAGTAAGCATGCCTAGGGAGGGGGTGGCTAACCCCTCCACTTTTGGACCTCAAAACCATATATTTTAGCCTTTCAAAACTCTAAAAAATTAGCATGAATACCAAGGAAAGAGAGTAAAAAGGAGAAGAGTTTAGGTTATGAAATAAAGGTTTCTACCCTTTTGGTAACCCTTCAAACTCAACTCTAACACCTCAAACAAACTCAAAAACAATCAAAACAACAAGATGATGGAGTAAAGAACAAAAAAAATGAGAGCAAGGAAAGAGAAAGCAAGCTTATATCTTTCAAGAAGCTAGATTGCTTTTAGAGTTTCAAACTCAAATTCAATGCACTCTCAAGCCTGGATTACACTTCCTTACGATCAACCAAGGCTTTAGGATGATCAAACAAGGCTGTGTATGGTGTGTAGTGGTGGTGTAAGGAAACTAGGTTAGCTCAAAGGATGCCTTGCAAAGGAAGAAGGAGGAGTCAAGGCTCTCAAGGGTGTATATCTCTCTTCTAGATATTTGTTCAACCCTCAAAACAATCTTAGAGCCTCGGTTTTATAGAATTCGAGCTGAAAAGGTGAAAAATATCTTCAAAAATGGACAGCTGGCGGCCTCCTGCCTAGAATAGTGTTTATCACCATCGAAGGCCTGTGAAGCCCCAGAAAAATGTATTCACTTTAAAAATCCTAATGTTTGAATTATTTTCTTAAAATCCCTCAATTCCTTGAATTATTTCAAATTTTGTCGGTTAGCATTTTATTTTATTTTATTTTATTTTTCAAAACAAGAATATCCTAGCCGGATTAGGTTCCTTAGCCTAATTTAGTTTAATTCTACATAAGTAAGGTTCTAATACATGAATTTAACTCCAAGCCCTTACTTCTTTATTTAAATTCAAAATTTACCTCAAAAACTAGTATTTTTCCACCCTTATACTATAAGTACCATCAATCAATTGAAATCTATATATATACATTGAGGAATGTGCCCCTAGTACCTAAATTGATTAAAAAAATAACCCCATCACCCTTCCCAATGGCCGGCCACCCTAGGGAGAAGTGAGAAGCCAATTTTCAAGATTTATGATCATGGTATTCTAGAAAACCCAAAGCCTAGTACCCTAGACCTAGGATGTTGTTTCCAATACTAGTTTCATTTCAACTAGGAATCAACTAGATGTCGCCTAATCCTATGATTAAGCCCCCTAATCACTCCTATCCCAATAGACTCCAAACAAATCCTAACCTTTCCATCCATTTCCAACTAGTGGGCTTTTATGTCCTTTTACACCAAAAATTGCCTATAAATACCACCATCACCTACATTGGCAAGCGCAAACAACACACTCACACACACACATTCAGCTAGAAGAGAGGAAGGAGAGAAAGAGAGGAGTCTTGAGAGGAAGGAGAGCAAGAGAGAAGTCTTGAGAGGAAGAAGAGAGCCATCTTGTTCAAAGCTTAGCAAGTAAGCCACAACACAACCTTCTCTTTCATTTTCCTTTTTCAAATACATGTTCTTAAGGGTTCTAAATAATGTTTTCAGATATGTTATTGATGAGTTACTTGTGTTAAAAATGCTAAGAGTTGAGCATTGATTCTACCTCTCTTGTATTTTCCCCCATTTCGGCACAAAATCATCTTTTTTCATACCAATCTCTCAAACTTTCCCAAGGCACACTTCCAAGAAATTTTTTTGAGTTTAATGTATGTTAGTTAGCATGTTTTCATCACAAAAGAAATGAAAATTTTCCCTTAGTGGACCCCTTTTTTCATAAATCTTCTTGTTTTGGGCATTATACCTTAGAATCTGTTTTCGCAGCCCACTTTCAAAATTTCTAGAAAAATGTATAAAATTATTCTGGACCTCTATTTTATGTCAAAATCTTCCTTAAGGAGTTAGATTTCAAGTAAAATTGCTTTCATTGAAAACCAGTGAGCGGTTTGAAAGAAAATAAAATTTTCGTAACGATCGACAAATCTGGACAGCGCTGGAATGTTTTCTAAATAACTTAAAATCTAGAAAAGCTATCCCATTTCTGAAATATGTTCTAGAAACTAGATCAAATTCTCTACGAACCATAGGAAGGACGAGTCCGGTGAAAAACCTAAAATAGTCCTTTCATTCTAATCCTTATGTGATATTGAATCTGGAAAATTCTGTTGTGTTTGATGTCTTATGCCCTTGTGTTCATGAAAATGTTCATTAGCTTATGATCATATCTTGGCATGATATTGTACGTGTCAAACATGAATTAATATCTTGGCATCATATCATGCCCAAGGTCGTTTTGTCAAACATGAATGGACCAAAGGTCGTTTTCTTAAACATGAATGGACCAAAGGTCGTTTTGATGAACATGAATGGACCAAAGGTCATTTTGATACGAATGTATGGGCCGAAGGCCGTTCTGGCATGAATGAATGGGCTAAAGGCCATTTTGAAATGAATGAGTGGGCCAAAGGCCGTTTTGAAATACATGATTGGGCCAAAGGCCGTTTTGACATAATCGAATGGGCCGAAGGCCGTTTCGTCATGAATGTAAATCTGAATGGGCCAAAGGCCAGTATGTACGGAACTATGGTTACTTGATTTAAATTACCCTTATATGTGTTAACTACAGATATGAATTGGGCCTAAGGCCGTTTGGAAAATGTTGTTCTACGTCTTGTTGCATAAATTCTGTAATTGATGTTATTCACTGGGCTATCGCTCACGCTCATTCATGTCTTTGTAGGTGAGCCAAGAGAAGTCCAGACCCAGCCTCAGTGAAGCCTGTGTAGAACAACCCAAGTTTTGGAGAGTCAGCCCTTGTGTCTCACGCATGAGACCCATCTTCGCCTTTTTGTTATCTATTTTATGTTGTCGAGATGGCGAAGACCTGGTGTAATTCTGTATATAGTTTTGATGGGTTGGCTTGGACTTATATGATCCTGTTTATACAGAACTCATGCTACTGTTTTACTGATGTGAGTTATTAATGTCTATGTATATAATCGTTTGATGTGCCATGTAAGCACAGCTCTATGGACAAAGTTTTGATTTGCTTCCGTTTGGCCCCCATTAACTCTGTTAAAAATATGTTCGGATCCGTTTAAGGCCGTAGGTAATCTCATGATTACTGGCCGGTTACGTCCTTAACCCATGGGGGCGGGTCAGGGCCGTGACAAAGTGGTATCAGAGCACGAGTTAATAACTCACACACTTGTCCAAAGAGCAATAAGCGTCTAGATAAGATCTAGGATGCATTCATGTGATGAATATGAAATTGGAAGTGTTGATTATGTGCTTAAATGTTTTGATATGAACAATTATGTGTTGTAAGTTGTGAATTACTTGCATTGCAAATTACCTGAATATGTATGCTCCTTGTTACATGCATACTTGTGTATATCTTGTATATAGCATAATGCAAGTTAAACAGATGGTGAGAACCAGAGGAGATGAACTAGAAGAATCCTCAACTACCAGAATGGACAGAATGGAAAGACTGATACAAGAAATGGCAGAAGCTTTGAGACAACAACAGGAGTGGCAACAACAGTGGCAGCAACCACACCCGCCACCTCCACCTCAGGCACCACCCGTGCCAAATAATCAGAATGATGACCGGATTATAGCTCTCACCAAGGAATTCAAGAAAATGAAACCGCCACAGTTCCACGGGGGATTAGATCCTTTGAAAGCCGAAGCATGGGTCCTCGGCATTGAGAAGCTATTTGAAGTGTTCCCCTGTTCAGAGACTTAGAAAGTGCTTCTAGCCACTTTTATGCTAGAAGACGAAGCGAGGAGATGGTGGATGTTAATGCGAGAAAATCATAAGGATGTTGATTGGGTGAAACTCTTAGAAATATTCTATGACAAGTACTTCCCGCAGTGTGTTCGGGATAGGAAAGTGGCCGAGTTCATGGAACTCAAGTAGGATAGCATGACAGTGGCTGAGTATGAGGCCAAGTTCACTGAGTTGGCCAGGTTTGCACCACATGTAATTGACACAGACTATAAGAAGGCAAGACATTTCGAAGGCGGACTCCGCAGTGACATCCTAGAGAGGGTGAATGTCCTAAAGCTGGAGACCTACATTGGGGTGCTTGATAGGGCCATCATATCAGAGGCTAATATAGCTAGACAAGCTAAGCCAGCGACAGAATGGAAGGGTAACAAAAGGCAAGGCTTCTTTTCGAAGAAGAAATTTCTGAAAAAGCAAAACACGGGCTCCTCCACTACTTCAAATTCTTCCCGAGACACAGCTCCCATGTGCAATATCTGTAGCAAAAGGCACCGTGGGGTTTGTTACCGTGCATCAGGAGGCTGTTTCAAGTGTGGGAAACAAGGGCACATAGCCCGAGAGTGCAATCAGAACGGTGGGAAACTAGCAGCTAGTTCAACTGCATCGGTTCCAAAGCCGGGAAATACTGTGAGATCCGCTATTACCGGGACACAGTGAGACAGGGGAGAGTTTTTGCGCTTGTTCCGGGTGATACACGGAACGCCAATGCCGTTGTCTCAGGTACTATCTCAATATGTAATCAGGATGCTTTTGTATTAATTGATTCTGGATCAACGCACTCATTTGTGACATATGCATTTGCATCTAGACTGAAAAGACCCCTAGAATTGTTGCCATATTTGTTATGTGTGTCTGCTCCGTCGGGGGAATCTGTGTTATGTGACTATATATATCGGTTTTGTGACATGCATATTGAGGATGCTACCCTATGTAGATTTGTTGCCCTTAAACTTTAGACACTTCGATGTAATTTTGGGCATGGATTGGTTGACCAATATTGTGCCACCATAGATTGTGTGACAAAGAGGGTTGTGTTTAAACCACCAGAACAGAAAGAGATTGTGTTTGTGGGAAATGGGGTAGTGCCTCCACCATATTTGATATCTACAATGAAAGCATGTAAATTGATCAGGAAAGGGTGCCAGGGTTATTTATGTTATGTATTGACTGAACAATCTGTGAATGTTGAATTGAATGATATTCCCATTGTTAGAGAATTCCCAGATGTGTTTCCAAATGAATTACCAGGGGAATTAGTAGACAGGGAGATAGAGTTTACTATTGAGACTGTGCCGGGCACCCAGCCTATTTCTAAAACTCCCTACAGGATGGTTACTGCCGAAATGAAAGAATTAAAGGAACAGCTGCAAGACCTTCTTAATAAAGGGTTTATCCGGCCTAGCACTTCGCCTTGGGGCGCACCGGTGCTATTTGTGAAAAAGAAGGATGGTACTTTGCGTCTATGCATCGATTATCGGGAATTGAACAAGGTAACGATCAAGAACAAATATCCCTTACCCCGTATTGATGACTTATTTGACCAGTTGCAGGGATCACAGGTGTTTTCTAAGATTGATTTGAGATCCGGGTACCATCAACTGAAAGTTAAGGCAGAGGATGTTGAGAAAACGGCATTCAGAACGAGGTATGGTTATTTTGAGTTTCCTGTTATGCCATTTGGAGTGACTAATGCTCCAGCAGCATTTATGGACTTAATGAATAGAATTTTTAACCTACCTTGATGAGTTTGTTGTAGTCTTCATCGACGATATCTTGATATATTCTAAAGATAGACTTGACATGAACAACATTTGAGGACTGTTTTACAAATACTTCGGAAAGGAAATTATTTGCTAAACTAAAGAAATGTGAGTTTTGGTTGGATGAAGTTGTTTTCTTAGGGCATGTGATCAACAAGGAAGGAATTTCAGTGGACCCACAGAAAATAGAAGCAATTGTGAATTGGCCTACACCGACCAACGTAACAGAAGTTCGCAGTTTCATGGGTTTGGCTGGGTACTATCGGAGGTTTGTGAAGGATTTTTCAAAAATAGCCATGCCCCTTACCCAACTGACACGCAAGGGGCAATCTTTTGAGTGGAACGATGAAAAAGAATCAGCCTTTCATGAATTGAAAACCAGATTGACCACCGCCCCGATTTTGACACTACCTTCAGGTACGGAAAATTTTGTGATTTTCAGTGATGCATCATATAAAGGTCTGGGTTGTGTGTTAATGCAGAACAGAAAGGTTATTGCCTACGCCTCCCGACAGTTGAGACCACATGAGAAGAATTATCCAACGCATGACCTAGAATTGGCCGCAGTTGTTTTTGCTTTGAAAATCTGGCGGCATTATTTATATAGAGTAAAGTGTGAAGTCTACACGGATCATAAAAGTTTGAAATATTTCTTCACATAGAAAGAACTGAATATGCACCAGAGAAGATAGCTGGAATTGATAAAGGATTATGATTTAGAGATTCAGTATCACCCCGGGAAAGCTAACACAGTTGCTGATGCCTTGAGCAGAAAATCAACGGGGAGTATGGCTTGTTTGCTTACTGAACAGAAGGAGATCCTGCAAGATTTTGAGAAGTCTGAAATTGAAGTGGTAATGTGTGAACAGGGCGGATTGATGGCCGCTATTACAGCCGAGCCGGCAATCATTGAAGAAATCAAGCAGAAACAAAAGGAGGATGAGTTCCTCAAGAAAGTGGTTGACGAATTTGAGGCAAGCCCGAAAGCAGAATTCAGTATTGAGAACGAAATGTTGAAATTCCGGAACCGAGTATGTGTCCCTGATGCCCCAGAACTAAAGAAGAGGGTTTTAGATGAAGCCCACAGATCCGCATTTGCTATGCATCCGGGTAACAACAAAATGTATCGAGATTTGAAACAAACTTATTGGTGGCCTAAAATGAAGAAGGAAATTGCAGAATATGTATCCAAGTGCCTTCAATGTCAGCAAGTCAAGGCCGAACATCAGAAACCGGGCGGTCTACTTCAACCTCTCCCTATTCCTGAATGGAAGTGGGAACATGTGACTATGGATTTCGTTGTTGGCCTACCTCGGACTTCTCGAGGTATGGATTCTGTTTGGGTTGTGGTTGATAGACTAACTAAATCTGCACATTTTCTGCCTGTCAAAACTACGTTTACTGCTTATAGATTGGCAACCATTTACGTTGATGAGATTGTCCGTTTACACGGAGTTCCAGTGTCTATTGTATCGGATAGAGATCCGAAATTTGTCTCCAGGTTATGGAAGAGTTGGCAGGAAGCCATGGGAACAGAACTAAGGTTCAGTACTACATTTCACCCGCAGACAGATGGACAGTCAGAAAGAACGATACAAACTTTGGAAGATATGCTTCGCATGTGTGCTTTGGATTTTCAGGGGAGTTGGGAAGATTATTTGCCGCTTGCAGAATTTGCCTATAATAACAGCTTCCACTCCAGTATCGGTATGGCACCATACGAGGCTTTGTATGGTAGGAGGTGTAGATCACCCATTTGTTGGACAGAGGTCGGGGATAGAGCTTTGCTTGGGCCAGAAATTGTGCAAGACACTTCTGAGAAAATCAAGACTATTCGCCGAAGGCTCAAAACAGCTCAGGACCGACAAAAGAATTATGCAGATGTTCGGCGAAGACCTCTTGAGTATGAGGTTGGTGACCATGTATTCATCCGTGTTTCTCCGATGAAAGGCCAAGTCAGATTTGGGAAAAAGGGCAAGTTGTCGCCCCGTTACATCGGGCCGTTCCAGATTCTGGAGAGACTTGGCCCAGTTGCTTACAGAGTTGCCTTGCCACCGGGATTCGAGCAAATCCATAATGTGTTTCATGTGTCGATGTTGAGGGGTTACCTCCGAGACCCGTTTCATGTGATTGATTATCCGGGTTGCTATTGATGAAAATATGGAATATGCTGAATGGCCGGAACGGATTGTAGACAGGCAAGTGAAACAGTTGAGAAGTAAGTCCATCCCCATGGTGAAAGTAGAGTGGAAAGAACACTATGGGACGGATGCTACATGGGAAAAAGAGGAGGAAATGCGACTAAGCTACCCACATTTGTTTCCCGACGAAGGTAAATTAAGTTTGGAGGACCAAACTTCCTAAAGGGGGAAGACTGTGATACCCCTGTTCCGTAATATGCTAAATTGGTCCTTAGTTTTTTTATGGTTATGTGTTTAGCATGATTTTGTGTGCCATTATGTGATAATATGTGATTTTGAATTCATATCTGTTCACCGTAGGAATATCTGTTTGAATAATCTGCTTTGGAAATTAAATTGAGGGCCTTATCGGCCGCAAACCCGGAATTGATTACGCCATTGTGATTGGCATAATTTTTAGAGCCTACGGTGAAGTTTAATTGAAAATTATTCGGGTCGGATTAAATCGATTAAATTGGTGAATTAGTGCCCAACTATTTAATATTAATTAATAAGGCTTAGTGGGGTTATATGGGACCCTTATGTATTCAACACCCTCCTTTTATTTCATTCTTGGCTGATTTAACTCTCTAAGAGGAGGAGAGACCCGAATTAGAGAGAGAGAGAGGGGAGGAAATCAAAGTTTTGCTCTTGAATCTTGGAAGTCTTGAAGACAACTCTAGACTTGACCATAAATTGGGAGAATTGGGCTTCTAGGTAAGCCATTGACTCTTGAATTCATGAAAATAATGTGTGACCTTGTGTGTTCAAGGTTGTTTGTACTCAAGAGCATGAGTTAAGTTAGTTTTGTTGGAATTAAAGCTTGATATAAGCATGCATGTATGAAATTGTGTTGAAATAGCATGTATCATGTCAATTAAGCAAAAATTTAAGTTTGATCATGCATGCAAGCTTGGTTTTGTTGAGTTTTGGCACCATTTGCATCTTTGAAATGGAAATGAAGTCAAGATGGCCTTGCATGTTTGAATAATTAAAGATGTGAGCTTGAATGCATGAATTTGCTATATTGGTGATGAGTTTGTCATGATTTGAGACATGCATGTAAGTAATACAAGGAATTGAGCTCCATTGTGATGTGTTTTGGTGTCTATGGCATGTTAGTACAAATATATGTAAGATTGGAGCCTTAGTATGCAAGAAAAATTGGTTAAATGTCGAGTTTGAACTCAAGGGAGTGTTCTGGAAAACCCAGAATTTTCGACGTCCGCTCGAGCGGGGGAAGTGCCGCTCGAGCGGAGAAATCGAGCTCCCAGCATTTTCTGTAGACATGGTTTCCGCTCGAGCGGGGAAGTTGACGCTCGAGCGGGGAGCTATGTAGACAGGCAGTCCGCTCGAGCGGCCGAGTTCACGCTCGAGCTGGAATTGAAGGCAACCAGTACTTTTGCAGACCTAAGGGTCCGCTCGAGCGGGGAAGTCCACGCTCGAGCAGGGACCCTATTTGCTGAAATCCTGTTTTTGCATTTTGTGTTCTGTTTTCCGTTCTCTTTCACTTGCAAGCACTCTTAGGCATATGTTGAGCATTGTAAATGAGTTAATGAGATAATAAGAAAGCCTAAAGAGGAGTACGTGAATTAAAGAACGGATTGAACAGTTAATGACCCTTTTGTGTTCGTGAAATGTATAGGGTCGAGCTCCAGGGCCAATCCACAAGCCGATCACTGTGAGTAATATCGATATTTGAATGCTTGTGAATGTCCAATTGTTTACTCCCTTTAAAGCTTTATGAATTGCTAATTGGGATTGTGGACGTAAGTCTGATATGAATGCATAGATGGACCCAAGGTCGTTTTGGATAAGCATAAATGGACCCAAGGTCGTTTTGTCAAACATGAATGGACCAAAGGTCGTTTTGTTCAACATGAATGGACCAAAGGTTGTTTTGATGAACATGAATGGACCAAAGGTCGTTTTGTTAAACATGAATGGACCAAAGGTCGTTTTGATGAACATGAATGGACCAAAGGTCGTTTTGATACGAATGTATGGGCCGAAGGCCGTTCTGGCATGAATGAATGGGCCAAAGGCCGTTTTGAAATGAATGAGCGGGCCAAAGGCCGTTTTGAAATACATGATTGGGCCAAAGGCCGTTTTGACATAATCGAATGGGCCGAAGGCCGTTTCATCATGAATGTAAATCTGAATGGGCCAAAGGCCAGTATGTACGGAACTATGGTTACTTGATTTAAATTACCCTTATATGTGTTAACTACAGATATGAATTGGGCCCAAGGCCGTTTGGAAAATTTTGTTCTACGTCTTGTTGCATAAATTCTGTAATTGATGTTATTCACTGGGCTATCGCTCACGCTCATTCATGTCTTTGTAGGTGAGCCAAGAGAAGTCCAGACCCAGCCTCAGTGAAGCCTGTGTAGAACAACCCAAGTTTTGGAGAGTCAGCCCTTGTGTCTCACGCATGAGACCCATCTTCGCCTTTTTGTTATCTATTTTATGTTGTCGAGATGGCGAAGACCTGGTGTAATTCTGTATATAGTTTTGATGGGTTGGCTTGGACTTATATGATCCTGTTTATACAGAACTCATGCTACTTTTACTGATGTGAGTTATTAATGTCTATGTATATAATCGTTTGATGTGCCATGTAAGCACAACTCTATGGACAAAGTTTTGATTTGCTTCCGTTTGGCCCCCATTAACTCTGTTAAAAATACGTTCGGATCCGTTTAAGGCCGTAGGTAATCTCATGATTACTGGCCGGTTACGTCCTTAACCCATGGGGGCGGGTCAGGGCCGTGACAGGCAAGGCCCTATTTTACCATCTCTTTTGGGGCCCTGCGGTTGGCGCTACGCGGTACATAACCGTTGGTAGGCATCTGAGGTTAGTTCTGCAACAAAGTAGCAAAAGAGGGGGCATACCGAATATTCCACGTCCGATTGTTGTAGTTGGGAGGACGAAATCTCTTTGGGGGATTTCTAGCTTACTAACATCTAACTTAACCCTTTATTTATTTGAGTATCATGCTTTACTACTTGATGTTATAATTGTGATTGTGTATTGGACTGGGGAAAAGGGGACGCGGTGTGTGTGTGTTTACTGGGCATTCAAAGCTCACGGCATATCATGCCAGGTGACGAAGTGGAACTTATAGCTGGAGACGACGAGCTTGAAACCTTCGAAGACTTTTGGCTATCTTAGGAAAGTTAGAAGTTTCTTTTTGATATTTTGTAAGTCTCATGTGAAGATTTAAACTTTCTTGTGGGATGTAATGTAATGGAACAAGCTTTTGAATTAAGTATATTCGTGGTTGCTATGTATTTATATTCTACGTGTATGTATGAACCTTATCGTTGCTTATGAGACCTTGTATCAATACCTTTTAAGATCTGTCAAAAGGGTAGTGCGCTGCCAAAGAAAGCTGGACTTAGAAGGGAGGCTAATTTGACTCCGTCCGACGATCTGGGATCTTACTTGGTTATTGACCATAGGACTCATTAGTGACTCTCCCTTAACTGCAACCAATAGTGTAGAATCGGGGCGTCACAAGGTCGGCCGGCCATTCATAGCCACGGCTAGCCATCACCAATGCACGACCGGGCCTTGATGGCCTCCCCTATTTTTTTGGTCCAACCTCAGTTCATAAAGGGAAAAGGTCCAAAAATAAGGCTCATAGGTTTCCATAAAGTAAATATTGAAGATATGAGGTTATTTCGGAAGCCTAATTGATTCAGAATTGCTGCGAATTCACAATTCAACTTTCATCATCGAGTGCACGAAACCGAGTGTCTGAGTCTCGTGAGCAGTCAAAAGTGAGGTGTCTACAGTGGGTTAGGAAGGGGTCGGGATCAAGGGGTTTGAGATACCCTCTTTCTATTAGGACTTTTAGTGCGCGGGTTGGGCTCATGTGGAGAGGAGCAAAAGTTTTGAGTTGGGTTCGGACTGGGTAGGTTATTTGTGGGCTTATACTGGCAAAATGATTGGCAGTCTTAGGATTTGTGGCAACGGTATTGATTTTGATGGTTTTGGAAATAGTGCTGCTATTGGCACTATTACTTCTAGTAAATGCCCTTTTCACCAGTTCACTTGTTCTTGGAAGGATCCCTTTGTTAAACACACATTGAATCTGTATTCCCAATTCATGCAAATCTTTGAAAGTGAATAGTGGAGAAACTATTAACTTTTGTAACATATCAAGCTCAAGGTTTTGTACCGCTATCCGAACTTGGTCCCTCTCAGAAGGTTTAGCCGTCGACGCTGTACAAGTGCCGCCGAGGAAATGATTAGAACCAAGATACGTAGGGTGGAGACGGAGTACTACCGCTATACATGGGAGCAGAAGAGGTCCCTGGTGCGGCGCCGCCTACAATTTTTGAGCCGGGCAGCGAAGAAGGCGATCTGAATGGAGCAAGATGATCAGAGGATGGACTCCTTGATACACCGAGCCTTGACCACCAGAGCATACCACCGACCACCGACTCCAGCTGAAAGTCACGCATCTTGTTATTAGGGGCCAGGCAACAATCAACCAATGAATATGGAGCAGCCACCAGAACAGCGAGGAGCAAACCCAGCCTACCCTATAGAGGTGTCATCTGAACACAATCCTCCCTCACCAATGTACACCCCCCGCTCTCCAGACCAAGCCACTGACTCCGCTGATGAAGACCCAGAAGAAGACTTGGATTGGTCGGGAAACGAGAACTAATTCGAGGGATAGTAAAACTAGACTTTTGTAAGATCCGCTGATGGGGATCCTTAGAATAAGATTGCCTGAACTCTGTAATGCGTAGATGCTCTTTGAATGTAACTCCGATATGGGAGCCCTTTTGTAATGATGCCTATTATAATATATGAATGATGTGTTATTGACTGTTACTTGCTTTAGTACACCCTAAGAAAACTGAACCTTTATTTCAAATCTAAGTAGTAAGATTTTCTAAGACTGGAAACCAACTCACCACGTGCCATGAATAGAATGGTGGACACGCGAGCTAATGGCTATACCGAAACAAGCAACAATGTACGAAACCATCCCAGAAATCAACACGGACCCGTCTTCGCAGGGGCTGACATCCCCAATAACCTAGGTCATCAAATTTTGGAGGAACTAGGGCAATTAAGGAACAATCGGCAGAATGAGAGGACTCGACTCTTTTCTGAGTTTCGGAAGCAGAGGCCCCCAAAGTTCACAGGTGTACCGGACCCAAAGATAGCTGAAAATTGGCTTCGGCAGATAGAGAAAATGCTAGAAACCATGGCCATAACCGAGGCCGCTGATAGAATAGCTTTGCCAGTATTCGAGCCTGATGATGAGGCCGACCATTGGTGGGAGTTAATCAAGAATACTCGTGACGTAGCGAGCCTATCATGGAACCAGTTCAGGGAACTATTCCTAAATAAATATTTCCCAAGTACGATCCGCCGAGAACGAGTCAAGGAATTCCAAAACTTGGAACAAGGAAATATGACCGTGACCCAGTATGCTGCAAAATTTGAAGAGTTAGCCCGTTACGCAACTAGATACGTAGCAAATGATGAAGAGAAAGCAAGGATGTTCGAGTGGGGATTGGACCTTACAATCAGGGGAAGAGTTCTTCCGCAACGACTTCCCTCATATGCCGAGGTGCTGGAAACGGCATTAGAATCTGAAAGGGAAGTAACCGACGCTAGAAAGGCTTGGAACAAGAGGAGAGGGAGTCAGACGTCTGTTGGACCTTAGAGGAATCAGAAAGGAAACATGACCTCGAAGCCCTACTCCAGACCACAACCACAACAGCAACAACAGTAACCGCAAGAACAGATCCAGAGAGGAGGCTATCAACAAAGGCTGACGAGACAAATCCAGTGCTTTCATTGCCAACAATTAGGGCACAAAAAGAGCGAATGCCCCCAACTCCCTCCATCTGGATACCAAGGAGGAGGTTCCGGAGCAAATGCCCAGGCATTAGGTGGACAGATGCCTTGGACGAATAAGACAGGATCTACCGGGCAACAGCACCAGAAGAGTGGAGGAACTCAGAACGCCAAGACCAGTGGCAACCAGAAGGCAACCGGCAGAATCTTTGCCTTGCAAGAGGAAGAAGCAGACCTGTCTGTAATTGAGGGTAATTTAGTACTATACAATTCTTGGGTGCATGTTTTATTTGATACTGGTGCATCACATTCTTTTATATCCTCTGCTTGTGCTACGTCATTAGAACTTGTATGTGAACCTTTAGAAACTGCCTTAAGTGTAATGTCATCTATGGGAGGATGCGTTCGGGTAGGATTGATCTGTATGGACTGTAAGATAGGAATGTCGGACCGACGCTTAACTTGCAACCTTCGTGTCATGGAAATGTCGGACTTCGATATCATTTCGGGCATGGACTGGTTGTCTGCCCACCGAGTGGTGATCGACTGTCGTCAGAGGAAGGTGGTAGCTCACACGCAAGATGGAACACGTTTCCAGTTTAAGGGGGATAGACAAGACCCCATGGCTTCAACGAAACATCGGACGCAGTGGCACGATCAACTTGCGGGTAGGATAGCAAGTCTGATTCTAAATGAGGAGGGCCAAGGAGAAATAGAACTTCCACGCGTAGTATGCGAATATGCAGATGTATTTCCTACGGAATTACCAGGATTGCCACCAACCCGGGAAGTAGACTTTAGCATCGAGCTGCAACCTGGAACTACCCCAATATCCATGGCCCCGTATCGCATGGCACCAGCAGAACTACAAGAATTGAAGACACAACTACATGAATTGCTCGAGAGAGAATTCATTAGGCCAAGTACTTCGCCATGGGGAGCACCCGTGTTGTTTGCTAAAAAGAAGGATGGGTCGTTGAGGCTATGCATCGATTATCGTCAAGTCAATCGAGTCACGATTAAAAACCGATACCCACTCCCAAGGATTGATGACCTTTTTGACCAACTTAGAGGCTCAAGGTGCTATTCAAAGATCGATCTTAGGTCAGGTTACCATCAACTATGAGTCAAGGAGGAGGATATACCAAAAATTGCCTTTCGTACTAGATATGGCCAGTATGAGTTTGTAGTAATGCCCTTCGGACAAACCAATGCACCGGCAGTATTCATGAGCCTAATGAATAAGATCTTTAGACCGTACCTTGACCAGTTTGTAGTAGTGTTCATTGATGACATCTTGGTATATTCAAGGTCTGAAGAAGAGCATGAGCAACATTTAATGACTGTCCTTCAAGTTCTTAGGGATAATCGGTTATATGCCAAGGCAAGTAAATGTGAGTTCTGGTTGAATGAAGTAAAATTCTTAGGGCATGTAGTATCAGAGAATGGGATTGCGGTGGATCCAACCAAGGTGGAGGCAGTATTAGATTAGAGACAACCAAAAACCGTGTCAGAAATCCGCAGCTTCTTAGGATTGGCCGGTTATTACTGGAGGTTCATCCAAGATTTCTCCAAACTGCCTAAACCAATGACTCGTTTGACGCAAAAAGGAGTAAAGTATGAGTGGGACGAAGCTTGCGAAAAATCCTTCCAAGAGCTAAAGAAGAGGTTAACTAGTGCGCCAATTTTGACCATCCCAGAACGAGAAGAGGGTACACTGTGTATTGCGATGTGTCTAAAGAAGGGTTAGGTTGCGTGCTCATGCAAAATGGAAAGGTAGTCGCGTATGGATCCAGGCAGTTAAAACCTCACGAGCGCAACTACCCCACACATGACTTGGAGTTAGCAGCCGTAGTTTTTGCCCTAAAGCAATGGCGACATTACCTGTATGGGGAACAATTTGAGATTTTCACAGATCACAAGAGTCTGAAGTATTTATTTACACAGAAAGACCTTAACTTGAGACAGGGATGATGGATGGAGTATCTTGAGGATTTCCAGTTCACTCTCTCATATCACCCTGGTAAAGCCAATGTAGTAGCAGATGCTCTAAGTCATAAGAGCAGAGGGATGATGGCTAAGATCTCCGTCAAGGAATGGGATATGGTTAAGACACTCAATGAATTCAGGATCCAAGTAAAATCTCAAGATACAAAAGCATATCTTAGTGCGTAGAAGGTGATGCCTAAGTTGATGAATGAGATCATGGAGGCCTAGAAGCACGATCAAGAGGTAGCCTATATCAAGGGACGTCTGGAATCAGGAGAACCCATGCCCAATTTTGTAATTCACCCCGATGGGAGCTTAAGATACTAAAGTAGATTGTTTGTACCAAGTGACGAGTTACTTAGAGGAAAGGTACTGAAGGAATGTCATTATTCTGCATTTGCGGTACATCCATGAGGGACTAAAATGTACCAAGATTTGAAGAGGCAGTATTGGTGGAATGGAATGAAGAAGGAAGTGGCTAAATTTGTAGCAAAATGTCTGACATGCCAACAAGTGAAGGCGGAACATCAGAAGCCAGGGGGGATGTTGCAACCTCTACCAATAGCCGAATGGAAGTGGGAGTATGTGGTGATGGATTTTGTGATAGGGTTGCCTAAGTCACCTAGGGGGCGCGATGCTATATGGGTAATAGTGGATCGCCTCACCAAGTCAGCACATTTCTTACCCTATAAGATGACCGACACTTTAGAGTCTATGTGCAGGCTCTACATTGGGGAGATCATTCGACTACATGGAATTCTGGTAACTATTGTGTCAGATCGTGATCCACGTTTCACCTCTCGATTTTTGGGGAGCCTGCAGGAAGCTCTTGGTACTGAGTTATGTTTTAGCACCGCCTTTCACCCACAGACAGATGGACAATCTGAACGCACCATCTAGACACTCGAAGATATGTTGAGAGCTTGCGCAATGGATTTTCAAGGAAGTTGGGAAAGACACCTACCCTAATTGAATTTGCCTACAACAACAGCTTTCAAGCTAGCATCAGTATGGCGCCCTTTGAAGCATTATACGGACGACCTTGTAGATCGCCGATTTGTTGGACGGAAGTGGGTGATGCAAATCTGATAGGACCCGAAATTGTTCTAGAAACTACTGAAAAGGTCAAATTGATCCGACAACGGTTAAAGACTGCTCAAGACCGTCAAAAGAATTATGCAGACAGGAGGAGAAGACCATTGATGTTTGAAGTAGGCAGCCACGTGTTCCTAAAGGTGCAACCTAGGCGTGGAGTCGTACGTTTTGGGAGAAAAGGGAAGCTGTCACCATGATATATTGGGCCTTTTGAGGTATCAGAAAGAGTGGCGAACTAGCATATAGACTAGCTCTACCCCCGCAGTTAGCAGGGATACACAACATCTTCCATGTATCTATGTTGAGAAAATACATCGCTGACCCGTCCCACGTCCTCAAATGGGAAGAGATCAGTCTTGACAAAGATGTTACATTTAAAGAAGGACCGGTAGCAATACAGGATAGTCGAGAGAAGAACCTTAGAGGCAAAACGGTTCACTTGGTAAAAGTGCTATGGCGTCATCAGGGAATTGAGGAATCTACTTGGGAACGCCAGGATTGGGTGAAGGCAAACTACCCCGAGCTTTTCGAAGGCGGTATGTAGTTGAATTTCGGGGACGAAATTGTTTTAAGGGGGATAGGTTGTGAAGCCCCTGAAAAATGTATTCACTTTAAAAACCCTAATGCTTGAATTATTTTCTTAAAACCCCTTAATTCCTTGAATTATTTCAAATCTTGACGGTTATCATATTTTTTTTTTTTTATCAAAACAAGAATATCCTAGCCGGATTAGGTTCCTTAGCCTAATTTAGTTTAATTCTACATAAGTAAGGTTCTAATACATGAATTTAACTCCAAGCCCTTACTTCTTTGTTTAAATTCAAAATTTACCTCAAAAACTGGTACATGTACCCTTATACTATAAGTACCATCAATCAATTGAAATATATATATATATACATTGAGGAATGTGCCCCTAGTACCTAAATTGATTAAAAAAATAGCCCCATCACCCTTCCCAATGGCCGGCCACCCTAGGGAGAAGTGAGAAGCCAATTTTCAAGATTTATGATCATGGTATTCTAGAAAACCCAAAACCTAGTACCCTAGACCTAGGATGTTGTTTCCAATACTAGTTTCATTTCAACTAGGAATCAACTAGATGTTGCCTAATCCTATGATTAAGCTCCCTAATCACTCCTATCCCATTAGACTCCAAACAAATCCTAACCTTTCCATCCATTTCCAACTAGTGGGCTTTTATGTCCTTTTACACCAAAAATTGCCTATAAATACCACCATCCCCTAGCTTGGCAAGCACAAACAACACACTCACACACACACATTCGGCTAGAAGAGAGAAGGAGAGCAAGAGAGGAGTCTTGAGAGGAAGGAGAGCAGAGAGAAGTCTTGAGAGGAAGAAGAGAGCCATCTTGTTCAAAGCTTAGCAAGTAAGCCACAACACAACCTTCTCTTTCATTTTCCTTTTTCAAATACATGTTCTTAAGGGTTCTAAATAATGTTTTCAGATATGTTATTGATGAGTTACTTGTGTTAAAAATGCTAAGAGTTGAGCATTGATTCTACCTCTGTTGTATTTTCCCCCATTTCGGCACAAAACCATCTTTTTTCATACTAATCTCTCAAACTTTCCAAAGGCACACTTCCAAGCAAATTTTCTGAGTTTAATGTATGTTAGTTAGCATGTTTTCATCACAAAAGAAATGAAAATTTTCCCTTAGTGGACCCCTTTTCTCATAAATCTTCTTGTTTTGGGCATTATACCTTAGAATCTGTTTTCGCAGCCCACTTTCAAAATTTCTAGACAAATGTATAAAATTATTCTGGACCTCTATTTTATGTCAAAATCTTCCTTAAGGAGTTAGCTTTCAACTAAAATTGGTTTCATTGAAAAACAGTGAGCGGTTTGAAAGAAAATCAAATTTTCGTAACGATCGACAAATCTGGACAGCGCTGGAATGTTTTCTAAATAACTTAAAATCTAGAAAAGCTATCCCATTTCTGAAATATGTTCTAGAAACTAGATCAAATTCTCTACGAACCATAGGAAGGACGAGTCCGGTGAAAAACCTAAAATAGTCCTTTCATTCTAATCCTTATGTGATATTGAATCTGGAAAATTCTGTTGTGTTTGATGTCTTATGCCCTTGTGTTCATGAAAATGTTTATTAGCTTATGATCATATCTTGGCATGATATTGTATGTGTTATGGTTATGTTCTTCATCTTCTTCATCTTATTGATGCATGCTTGTGTGGATATTATTATCTTGTTAAGTTGTCTAACCTTGATGTAAAACATTTAACACAACGGAAAACTTAATTGGGATGGTATTGGGTTTTCGATCGCTTGAGTAATGAAAAGATGATAATGTGTGATGTATGGATTGTTGGGATGCGTTCCCTATTTGGAAGTTTAAGTCTTGCGCAAGTGGTTTTCGGAACCCTTGAACGGAGCGGTTGTATTCGGACCCTAGGTGGTTTGGTGTGAGGAGGGATTCGGGCAAGGCCCTATTTTACCGTCTCTTTTGAGGCCCTGCGGTTGGCGCTACGCGGTACATAACCGTTGGTAGGCATCCGAGGTTAGTTCTGCGACAAAGCAGCAAAAGAGGGGGCATACCGAATAATCACGTCCGATTCTTGTGGTTGGGAGGATGAAATCTCTTTGGGGGATTTCTAGCTTACTAACATCTAACTTAACCCTTTATTTATTTGAGTATCATGCTTTACTACTTGATGTTATAATTGTGATTGTGTATTGGACTGGGGAAAAGGGGACGGGGTGTGTGTGTTTACTGGGCATTCAAAGCTCACGGCGTATCATGCCAGGTGACGAAGAGGAACTTATAGCTGAAGACGACGAGCCTGAAACCTTCGAAGACTTTTGGCTATCTTAGGAAAGTTAGAAGTTTCTTTTTGATATTTTGTAAGTCTCATGTGAAGATTTAAACTTTCTTGTGGGATGTAATGTAATGGAACAAGCTTTTGAATTAAGTATATTCGTGGTTGTTATGTATTTATATTCTATGTATATGTATGAACATTATCATTGCTTATGAGACCTTGTGTCAATACCTTTTAAGATCTGTCAAAAGGGTAGTGTGCTGCCCAAGAAAGCTGGACTTAGAAGGGAGGCTAATTTGACTCCTCCGGCGATCTGGGATCTTACTTGGTTATTGACCATAGGACTCATTAGTGACTCTCCCTTCTGTAGGACTACCTAATGAGAACTGCCCTAGTCGCGCCTTCATAATCGCGCACAAGGCCGGCCATTCATAGCCACGACCAGCCATCACCAATGCACGGCCGGGCCTTTATGGCCTCCCCTGTTTTTTTGGTCCAACCTCAGTTCATAAAGGGAAAAGGTCCAAAAATAAGGCTCATAGGTTTCCATAAGGTAAATATTGAAGATATGAGGTTATTTCGGAAGCCTAATTGATTCCGAATTGCTGCGAATTCACAATTCAACTTTTATCATCGAGTGCACCAAACCGAGTGTACGAGTCTCGTGAGCAGTCAAAAGTGGGGTGTCTACAGTGGGTTAGGAAGGGGTCGGGATCAGGGGGTTTGAGATACCCTCTTTCTATTTGGACTTTTAGTGCGCAGGTTGGGCTCATGTGGAGAGGAGCAAAAGTTTTGAGTTGGGTTCGGGCTGGGTAGGTTGTTTGTGGGCTTATACGGGCAAAATGATTGGCAGTCTTAGGATCTGTGGCAACGGTATTGGTTTTGATGGTTTTGGAAATAGTGCTGCTATTGGCACTATTACTTCTAGTAAATGCCCTTTTCACCAGTTCACTTGTTCTTGGAAGGATCCCTTTGTTAAACACACACTCAATCTGTATTCCCAATTCATGTAAATCTTTGAAAGTGAATAGTGGAGCAACTATTGACTTTTGTAACATATCAAGCTCAAGGTTTTGTACCACTATCCGAACTTGGTCCCTCTCAGAAGGTCGATCTGTCATTTGTGCTGCATTTGCTCTCTACCTTGCAACAAATTCCACAAAAGGTTCTTTCAGATTCTGGTGGTTGATTTAAGCTCTCGGGTCATCTTTTCAATTTGTGTGTTGTAAGAATATTGTTTGACAAACTGTGACAACCCTCACCTCTGATTAGTGCTAATCTGTGATTAAGCATGATAAGTAACTGATAAGAATGATATCCTGAATTGATTGTATGAGTGTATTGTTTTGAATACATTTCTATCTGTTTGATTTCTGAATGAATCTGTTCATGTTTTAATTTTGAATTGCGAATTGAAGGTCTTATCGACGACCGAATCAGAAATTGATTAGTAGTATTATTGTTAAATTAATTGAACCAAGGTTTATTACATTTTTGCCATTTAGTGGATTGACTCAAAAACCCACCCTCATTATGTCTTATTCATATTTGATGCATCATTTTGCTCATCCTCTAGACCAAACCGAGTGAGAAAGGGAGAGTGAGAGAAATTGAGTTCATCAAGAAAGATTTTGCTTGAACTTAGAGGAATTGAAGAGGTTTTGCAAATTTGAGCTTCCATACCTAGAATTCAAGACCTAAGGTAGGAATTCATCTTCTTACTTGTGAATTTAAGTTGTTTCATGCCTAGTTCATGGAAATGTGGAGTTTAAAGTCAAGAATTAAATTGAAGCGTTGAGTTAAGAGTGAATTCATGCATGCATGTACATGTTCTTGAAATTTGAAGTTGTTTTGCATGAAATCCTTACATGCATGTGCATATTTTAGTAGAGGTTCATGAATTCACCATGATTTTGAGCTAAATCTTGCATTTGGTCATGTTTTGAAACATTAGAGTTCATGGGAACTCATGCATGTTTGATTTTGCATTGTTCTTGCATTGTTCTTCTAGTTTCTTTGAAATTGGTATTTAATTGGCAAACTTTGGGCTTTGATTTTATCAATTGATCTTCAACATGTTGTATTATGAGTTTCCAAGTGTTTTCCAGAAAATTGGCCCAAAAGATTGAGTTTTGATATACTGAATGCTTGGTTTGAGCTTTGGAGGCAAATCTGAAAAACCCAGATTTTGCCTTCCACGCTCGAGCGAAGGATTCCACGCTCAAGCGACCACCTTTGTGTTCAGAGTTCCGCTCGAGCGACGGAATGCTGGCTCGGGCGTAGATTGCAAGCTCTCAGATTTTTGGTGCACGCAGACGCATGCTCAAGCGACGAGACCTACGCTCGAGCGAAGAGCTGTGTCTCACGCTCGAGCGAGCGTCGAGTGGAGATTTTCAACATCCAGCACTTTTCGCATTTTTACAGACCGCTCGAGTGAGGAAGTCCACGCTCGAGCGACCCCTCTGTTTTGGAAAGCTCGCTCGAGCGTAGAAAGCCACGCTCGAGCGAGACCCCTGTTTCAACAAAAAATTGAAAAGTGTTTTGAAGTACATTTTTGCATCCTCATTCCATCCTAGGCATTCCTAGGCCAAGTTTAGGCGTCTTATGAGGATAATGTTATAGAACCACACCAAGTATAATTAGGGGCTAAGTTATTAATCCCGAGTGTGTGTTCGTTCTGTTACTCTGTAGGGTTGGCATCCGAGGACGCTCATTAGCTTGTCTATAGCCCAGTGCTCTGTGAGTAACAATGTTGTAAAGATATGTTCAATTATGATTATTTTCTGAATGATCAACTGTTCTGCTTACTGAAACGTTATTGTTTAATGAATGAATGTTTGTCCTATTTGTCATCTGTATTTGTGGCATCCATAGCAATTTACTGTTACTGTACTGTTACTGCTACTGTCACAGAGATCTCTGTCGGTTCCCATGTTTGGAACTACTACTGTTTACTGTTATGATGGCCATCAACTGACTGTTCGGTCTGTTAAGACCTACTGTACTGCTTTGCTATTGGATGTACCACATATGACTATTATGTTTTCTAAATGACTGTTATGGCATGAAATATGAGCCACTGGTTAAATAACTGATTTACTGATACAATGGACTATTTTGATTATTGAAAGGACATTCATTCTTAACCCCTTTACGCATATGTTATTCACTGGGCTTTAGCTCACTGTTTATATTTAAATGTAGGTGTCCAGGCACCGGACCGAAGCTAGGAGCATCAGGCTAAGCTCCCGTTTTGTCAAAGCCAATCATTGTGCCTCACCTCGAGGTTCCGAATGCGTTAAAGCCAAGGCTGTTTTGGGGTGTTTTAGATTCCTCCTTTTACCTCTATTCTGTAATAAATGGTTAAGACTTGACAGTACAGTTATGGTTAGGGATTTGGTCCTTGACATGGATATTTGTGTATATGTCGCATGTACATATGTTTTGGTTACCAATGTGGCATGTTTATAATAAGTCTTTTTACATCTAGATTGTCACAGCTCATTGGACATCTTTTATTTACTGTTTTGCTTTTGCCAGCCCCTTACTCTGCATTATTGTCATTACTGTTAAGCATGCCTTCGGTAATCACGGATTACTGGCCAGTTACGATGCTAAACCCATAGGGGCGGGTTTGGGTCGTGACACAAACACCTCAACCAAGTCTCCCCAGTTCTACTTCACTTTATCCTCCAACTTGGCGTACCAAGTGGCTGCTATACCTGACAGGGTTCTTCTATACAGAGAGAGTTTATGAGGCCTAGTCAGATCGATCAATTTTAAGACATCCAAGAAAAGCGGATATGTACCATATGATCTCTAAACCCGTCGAAGCGGTCAATGTGTGGCATTTTGAACCTGTCTTGGAGCCTTACAGCAGCCTCTATGTACCCATCCTCAATATCTGGAATGGAGTTGATTCCCTATGTCCTTTTGAACTACTTCTCAAGTTTGGAAATTTTTACCAAGGCCGGGTCGAGATCATTAATATCAAGGAGAAAAAGTCCCTCATTAGGTTGCACCAGGGGTCTAAAGACTCGAGCTTGAGCCAACCCTTCTCAAGGATTTGGACCCTATAAATCTTTAGCTGGTGGAGGTGGGTCAAAGTTCGGCTGGGGCCCCGAGATGGGATGGACAGTAGATGCCCCAGATGGGTGGCGTAATTCGGCAATGGTCTCCTCCTAAGCAGCGATTCTGTTGTTCAGCATATCCATGGCCTTTTTAAAGGCCGTCATCAAGGCCACAACTTCTTCTGGACTCTGTGGCATCACAGATCTAGGAGAATCTTTTGTTGGAGAGTTGAGTAGGTGGGCATCGAGAGAGGACTAGTGAGTGCTCTGTGTTGGGCAACTGCCTAACTCTTATTCTCTGGACTATTGGCGTGAGAAAGACTAAAACTGGCTAGCCTTAAACTAGATCCTTGATCTTGCAAAGCCTATCAGTGCAAGTCCACAAACTTGGGGCATATCAGGTCTTTTTGAAGCTATGATTTACAGGACTACCGAGAAAAAGAAAGAAAATAAAAGCAAAAATAAAAAATCAGACAGCACCTTAGCCTAATTTCACTAGAACATATGTGATCATAGCTGAATGACTATACTCCCTACTAAATTTTGCCCCACAAACTGATATAACTAAATCACTGATATTAGGAACCCATGTATAGATCCATTGCATAGCACATAGCAGGTAAAGATAGCACAAACACCTCTATGAGAGGGTAGGGTTACCCTGTTCTAGCTTTGGCATGATCTAGAGTTTTACTATTTTAAACAAATGGTATCACAATATCCTGAATATGGGAGAGCCTCATGTCCTATTTTTAGAATAGCCATTAGAGCTTACTACATGCACTAGGCCAATGGTCAAAAGGGTATCTCAGTAAGATTACCTTATATACCTCTCATACCTAACACCGAAAAGTGAAAGGAGGATCAAACGATACGATGGTAACCCAGATCCAAGGGTTATGTTCCCAACGTGACATTGCCTACGTCCGACTAGCCTTTTGGAAAGCTTTTGGCAAGCCTCCGGCAAGTCTGGGATATCAGATGGTAAACACAGTGACTTATGAGTAACCATGCAATTGCAATGCAAAGAATATATTTATGTAGATAAAAGTTCACATCATGAAGTTCAAGTCAAGCTCTCTAATATCCCCAGTAGAGTTGCTAGAAACTATAGCTGGTTTTTTGCACTCCTCAGATGATTTAGTCTCCTTGGATGCAATTCCCTACAATTTGAACTGTCGTGGTTCTAAATTTGGTTTCACAAGGGCAATGTGAAACAGAAAAAACATATGAGAGTCTAGATACGACAAATCTTAAAAAATTTATTAATCATCAGAGATGCCAAAAATGGACTGCATTGCCAGATTTTAGAGTTGTAGACACCGCATTTTTTACCGTCCTTGAGACTTGGACGTCACCGTTTGAACACTCGGTGATCATCCTGTTCGTGTTCGTCTTGAGTTCCTGGAGGTCTCGGCCACGCGCCTTGCCTCAAGACCTCTCGACTCGACTGTTTTGTGTTTGGTTTTGCACCAAACACTTGTGTTTTGCTTTTGAGGGGCAGGGAATGGCTTGTTGGCCATCCCCACACCTCACCGGCCATGGCTTGAGGCCACCAGCCATTGTTTTGCTGCCATCGGCCAAATGTTTGGCCGATCGGCACTTTTTGTGGTCGGTCGACCTTTGTTTTGGCCAATTGTCACTTTTGGCTGGTCGACCACTGTGCATCTGCTTTTGGCAGATATTTTGTGCCAGCTGTGATAGCTGGCACCCACTCTGCACCCCCTCCATACACGTGTATGGAGGGATTTGCTTCCTTAACTTAACTTCCCTTGGAAGCTTGGATTGGCCTTGCCTATAAGAGGAAGGCATCCCCTCCCTTTCCAGAGGTTAAACAACTCTGAGATTAGGGCATGAATATATATCTCTATATCTCTCTCTATATATAGTTGTGTGTGTTTGGTGTTCCAAAAGGGTGTTTTTGTTCTTAGTTTTGCACTAAGGCACCTAGTATTACACCATACTCCGGTTGTGGGGGTGTTGAGGGACTGGTTTCAAGGTTTTTGAGCTGATTTTGATCCAAAGGGAGGTCTGAGGTTAGTGTTCTTGAAGTGTTCTTCAAGGGTAAGAACCTATCTCCTTTATTCCCCATTCTTGCACTAGCTTTTAACCTATCTTGCATCTGTTTTTGAGCTTAGTGTATAACATATAAAAGTTCTGATTTTGTTAGTTTTAGAACTTTGTTTAAGGTCTCTTTGAGGTTTGGGGTTGTCTCCTCCCTCTAAGGCCTTGTTAGGCCTTGTTTAAGGCCATCTATTTTGGCCATTGTTGTGGTCTTTGCATGACCTCTCTACCACTGAAATCCAGAGGATTTTCAGTGGTGGAGAGGTGGTTTTGAGGTCCTAAATGAGAGAGGGTCATCCCCTCTCCATGTTGTCTTTGATGCTCACACAAGTGGCTTGTGTTGTAGCTTGTATGCCTAGCTTGCTTTAGCTTCATCTTAGTGCATATTAGGCTTTATTTTGTCATAATATAGCACTGTTTTTAGCTGGTTTAGACACACCATGCTTGCTTTGCATACTTGTCTTGTAATGCCATGAATTTGCCTTAACATGTACTTAGCATCTAGACCACTATGCTTGCTTGTTTTGGCCTAGCTTTGTGAAGCTTTTATGCATATTTTGATGTTCTTGAGGTCTGATTTTGGTCATTTGGGCCACCCATGACATGCTTTGTATAGCCACCTTGCATTTTGGCTTGCTAGCCTTGGGTGTGTGAGTGTTGAGCATGCATTGCTTGGCTTGTTTCAGTGGTTTGGCACCATTTATAGCATCATTTTGGTCCTTGTGGCATGCTCACATGCTTGCATTTGATGCTCCTTTAAGGCCTTAAAGAGTTTGTGTTTCATGCTCTATGAATGTGTCATTGCGTATGCCATCATGTTTAGGCCTCTAGGATGCCATGTCAATGTGTTTTTGGCTTTGTTTTAACATGCTAAAACTCTGATTTTGGTTCTTCAACTCATGTCATATTTGGTTTTGCTAAGTGTAGTTCAATACTTCTTTGGCTTGCCTTGAGTTTTGGACATAGTTACATGCCTTGCTTGTCTTGTTTAGTTGGTTTGGCACCATACTTAACATGATTTTCGGCGCTTAGTATGCTTGCCATATGCCCATGTCTATCCCTTTTAAGTGTGCTTAAAAGTTGCTCTTTGATGCTCAAGTGTTGGACCATATGTGCATGCATGTTTGTATGTGTTTTGGCCCTCATTTCCATAGCATTTGGCTACTGATTTGGACATGGTTGAGACTTGTCCATATTAGTCTAAGTCCACCCTTTGCATGTTGCTCAAATGTTGTTACATTGCTTGATGTTTGCATGCTCATTACTTGCATTGTTGACACATGCTTAACCATATTGCATTTAGTTGCATTGCTTGAGCTATATGACATGTTGTTGTATACTTAGGTTGTAATGCATTTTGCATACATTGTACTTAACATGTTGTCCATGTTGCATCTTGAATGCTTGCATGGTTAAGTTACACTTTGCACGTTTGTTAGCTTGCATATTTGTTCACATGTTCATGTTACATACTTAGCCCGCATGCGAGGATTGCATTTGGCATACATGCCTCGCCTCTTGAATTGATCATGATAGAGGTTGGGCCCTTTGCTTGTTTTGTGTGCATCTCATTCCACATTGAAATGGCACACTTGGTTTCTTGGGCCATCACACATCGAAATGCGTGATTGGTGGTCCGAGAATCGAGTACCATCTCCCTTTGAGTCATAAACATGAAAAGGGGTGTGGTGGTGCCCACATTTCTTTGAAATGTGTTGACATACCTTGCTTGTCCTCTGTTGCTGTCAAAACAGGATTTTGCAGGCATCGATGGCCGACCGACTACATTCAGCGCCGGCCGGCCATGAATCGGTGGCCGAGAGCTCAATAGATGGTCGATGACTACTTTTCCATGGTCGGTGACCATTCCTCATGGCCGGTGGCACCCCACAGTGTCCAGAGAGTGCTCCTTCGGACTTGTGCAATTTTCAGAGGCATAAAATAGTGCAAACAAAGGCAGCTTGTGCATGGTGGTGGATTTCCGAGCGGAGTCGAGCACGCATGCATTGGACCCTCTTTCCGAGGCTGTTTTATCGCTTTATTAGCTTAGTTAATTTTCTTAACTAGTTAATTGGTTTGTAACTATTTAATTAGCTTGTTAGTTGATTAAATTGTATTATTCTTTCGGCAACTCCGAGCGAGGGCGAATTTGTAATAAGTGTGCGTGTGTGCGATGCATGTCTTCCAACCCCCACTTCTTTCTCCCTTTTACTTACCTGCTTTTGATGGTTAGAATTAGGGCATATTTAATTTAGCATCCTCATGCTATGCATGCGTGCATCCATTCATTTGTATTGCATGCACCGGGCTCGGCGCATCATGCTAACTGCATAGTATTTCAAATATAACTTGAATACGTGTTATTTGCTGCATTCCACATGCCATCCTAGGATTAGCCGAGCCTATTGTAGTTGCATTTTGTATGCGATGCATTAGCCACTTGACATGAACTTGGATCATACATTGATTGCTAACAAGTTCTTTGTTTTGGCTCGGAGTACTCGGTAAGCTTTTTATGCTTTAGCATCTTGCATGAGTGAGAATGTTAACTTGACAACATGCTTACCATGTGGCTATATGCTTATGTGATATAAACTGCCTGAATGCCTGTGGGTGAAGGTTGGATTGTTTGAGTTGGAATGACTCATTGAAATCCGTGTTTTAGCCTGCTTGCGAGTAGCAAATTTCAAACTGCCTTTCAAACAAGCGGATATGCAATGCTTTGTTCCACATTAGGCGATCTAGTCTATACTTTTGTGTTGTGCGCATCACATAGTAAGATTAGCTAATTAACCAGAATAAGAATGCATAATGTTTTCAAAACTAGATATCATGGTTAGTAGAGGCTGATCTTTGATCGGACAAGCGGGGGTGCTCATAGCTGACCTTCCCCAATCGTACCGAAGTTCCCGAGCCGAGGCAACTTTGGTGATGACGGACACGTGGCCTTAGGCAAACGAGTCAGGGTTTCCTAAATTCCCCCATAAAAAATATTTAGGTGGCGACTCTGTATCTGGCAAAGCAGTCCATGTTTGGCACTTCTTTCAAAAAAATCTGTTTTCCAAAACAATTTGCCGGATTTGGACTCTTTGATGATTCATCGGTCTTGCATTGCACTCTGCGAGATTAGATACAGGACCGTGACTATTTGAGTCCGAACTGTAGCATGAGGCCCACGGGCGTGTCTACAGTTTCTGGCGACTCCGCTGGGGAGATTAGAGAGCTTGACTCGACCTCGTGATATCTTGTTTTGATTACACTCATGTGTTTCTTTGCATTGCATGTGCATTGGTGCGCCTAAGTCACAATGTTTGCCGTCTGCTATTCCTGAACGGTTTGCCGGAGGCTCGCTTCGAGAAGCGTGCCATAAGGCTGACCAGTTACGGGCTCTGCCACGATGGGAACACAAACCCCGGTTGTCACCGGGGCGCCCTTTTGACCATTCGACCTAGTGCATGTTCGGAATCCATAGTGACCATTCCAAGCTAGGGCAGGTTGCTACCCGATTATAGGTTGTTTGAAACCACTGCGTGCGTAGTGAAACCCTAGCTCCTAACAAAATAGGACAGGGAAACCCTACCCCAAAACAGGGGTGTTTTGGCTCTTGCTTGCTTGTTATGTGTTTTTTGAGTTGACCTCTACAGGAATGCATATATCAGTTTGCAAGTCTGAGTATCAGGCCTGAGGGCATCAGTATTGGAATTTGAGAATCAGTTTATATCTGCGGATATCAGATTCAGTTTTTTGGGTAGTGATTTTGGGGAACAGTGATCAGTAGTAGAGTACAGTTATTCAGTTATGCTTGTGTCTATTCTGATTAGGGCCGAAATGCTGCGTGTTTTCTCTTTCAAGGTTCAGAGATTTAGCATAGAATAGCCAGTGTTCTCCTTTGCTGAGGCAAGACAGACATCTGATCCATCATCTCCGTTTAGTTCAAGAGGACTTATGATGACCCAAAGTTCAGAGGAAATTGTGGTTATGGAAGCCGCATTAGACCAAGGAATCATCTTACAGAATGAAACCAATGTTGATGTACTGCATCCGCCCAGGTCGCCTGCCGCGCGCCCGATCTGGGAACCCTGGTTGTTTCAAGCTCATGAGCCCACCACGTTTGAATTGATGGGAATGATTGGTGATCTTCAGCGATCTGTGGCTGATCTCGCCTATGGAATGTCGGCTTCGCCACCAACTACATCCTACGTCGGGAATTTTGTACCGCAGGAGCCCCCGCTATTGGAGCGAATTGTGATCGAGCTCAGCTAACCTGAGGCTACCTCAAGCTATGGCCATGACATGGCAACAACAACCGGGTTTCGCTCTGATATAGCAACCCAAACCCTCGATCAAGCTGAGGCCAGAGGTAAGAACAAAGTGGGAACAGGTGCTGATCCCGTTGAGCAACTGCTGTGGGCAGTCGAGGCTTTGAAAGCCGGAGGATTGAGTAAACAGCAAATATTCGCAGTCGTGGCTAAGACTGTGGACGATGCTTTCCCCACTCTAACCGAGGGGAGTTCCAGCCAGGCAGAAAATCGGGATAGGCCCCGTCATGCTAGAACAGTTCCCTCCAATCCCAACTCTGCACCAGGAAAGGATTAGAAAGTCAAGGCAGCACCTGCCGATCCTTTTGCCAATGCATCCGGCAAAAGTAAGCAAATTTTGAATTATCTGCCCTTAGACCCCTTGAGCCTCGGCCTCTCCCAAAGAATCTCCCTCCCACACATGATGCCGCCTTGTACTGCGTGTACCACCAGCAAACCGGTTATAGTACCGACAACTGTTTCCACCTTCGCCACGAAGTGCAAGATTTGATCGACAATGAGGTCATCCTCCCACCCACCTCAGCAAAGTCTGTCATTGCTGAGTTGTGAGATTTGGAGGATACTGCGAGTATGTGATCAGAAGTTGGACCACCTGCGGGTGGCACTCGGTGTATCTCAGATGTGGCGTCTGGCACGCACTGTTTTGAGCATTTGCGAATGCTGTTTTTTGTAATTTCTGGCTTGGGTGTTGAACCAGTTCTTTGGTTTTGTTTTGAGTCTGTCTCATTGTCTTGAGTCAGTCTTTTTGCTTAAGGGTTTGTCTTGTTGTTCCGAGTCAGTCCCATTGTATAGAATGTCAGGTGATTCTGGGGATGTTGCCTCGAACACCGTTTTTGTTTTGTAATTACCCCTTTTGTTTTCTTTTGAGTCTGTCTCTGTTGTGGAGCCAGTTGCAACCGAAGGTTTTGAATGAAACAGCTGCGGCTATCATGTTTCCGTGCTTACTGCTACTTTGAGCTAGTTGTGCCAGAGAATTTGAATGGAACGGCCGCGCATTTCACCTGCTCTTCTATACCTCGAAATCATTGCATTGACCTAAGTTTTTCAAAACCTTTTTAACACTACGGTGAAAACGAAGAGGGAGGAATTCCTCAGGTTTTGCAAAACTTTGATCAAATTGAGAGAAAGAGAGGCATGCTAAGCCCTTAATGAATGAAATCATGTTTGTTAACGTGAGTACTGAAAAGGACCCTGGCTTGATCCAGATTGGTTCCACACTATCTTCAGCGCGAGCAATTTGTCGCTTTCGTAAAAACTTTCAAAAACAAAATGTTTTACGCAGTCCTGCGGAGACCTGTGTGGAATCACTCTTGAGATTGTGTAGCTTAGGATCGTTCTCAGCCTCAAGATTCAATCCCTTTGCTCTCAAAACCTTGACCTTGAATTCAGAATGATCAACAGTCAACCGCAATGTGAGGCCTGTGTGGCCAGATTTGAAGCAGCCCTCGAACAAGAGGCACCAAAGTCAGATCAAGAAGATCAGACCTCATTAGAAGAAACTTGCAAAGCTAAATCAGAAGCACCCCTCGAACTAGGGGCAAAAAAACGTCCGATGTACTCGAAGAGCCGAAGATGAATCCTTCTGCAAATCAATACAACAGCCGCTCTCTTGGATTCAGATGACTTCAGGATCTCAAAACCATTTGGCATGGACAAAGCTACACTTTTACCCTTGAGAGGCTTGCTGGGGCGAAAACCCGAAAGGGCGACCCAGGCAAAAGTTAGAGCAAGAAAAAGTACAAAAAAAAAAAAGAAAAAAGAAAAAAAAAGAAGAAGAAGAAGAAAAAAAAATGCAAAAGAAAAGAGAAGCAGAAAAAAATGAAAAAAAAAGAAGAAAAGAAATGAAAAGAGAAAAGAAAAACAAAGCTCGCAAGGTTGAAAACCCAAAAGGGCGACCTTGGCAAAAGTTACAGCGTGGTGAGGGTTAATACACAAGTGTACCTTAACCAGAACTACGTAAGGCTTGATTCCCATGTTTGGGATACGTAGGCAACTTCATCCTGAAGTCCAGCCACAAACACTTCCAAATCGAGTGTGTCCATGTAATGGTTTTGATCATCCTTGCCTTCTCTAAATCCGATAGTTCGGTTATGACAACCTGAACTACGTAAGGCTTGATTCCCATGTTTGGGATACGTAGGCAACTTCATCCTGAAGTCCAGCCACACGCACTTTCAAGTGACTGTGTCCATATATTGGTTTTGACCATCTTCGTCTTCTCTGTATCCGAGAGTTCGGTCATGATCATCGCTAATGAGGATTGACTACAAAATGCCGCGGCGCTATCCAGACAAGGGGCAACTTTTCGTTGCCATGAGTCGCCATTCAAACCAAGGGCAACTTTCCGTTGCCATGTAGCTCTCTTCAAGCAAGGGGCAATCTTGCCTCCGATCCGAGGTTGTGCATCTCGAGAGTAAGTTCTGCGCTCGTTGAGCATTGACCGTTTGCAAAAATAGTTTTTGAGAATTTTTACTGAGGTTGACTAATTTCTTGAAAATTATTCTATCTTTTCCAAAACTGGACCTTTTCTTGGACCCGAAAAAGGAAAATTTTCAGTGCTGATAGCCTGACTTGCATGATTTTGAATCAAAAATGGAACAAACATGCTAATCTAACTCTCATTTTGGTCAAAACTTGTTTTAGTAGGAAAACCAAATAAAAAAATGGTCAAAATGATGAACTAGGGGCACAGTTGAGTCAAGTGTTCTGTCTTCCCCCCGTCGTCAACATACTTGCCAGAAGGGCACTTTACCTGCCAAAGGGCACAACTGAGGTTAACAACAAAGGGCTGAAAGCTCTCAACATCCTCGGAGCAACGAGGTATCAAACCAAGTGTGAAGCACGAATCGGAATGGATCAAGATACTCCATTCCCTCAGCCAGGGCATCGACTAAACGCCACCAGAAAAAAAATAGCTGTGAGCTAACAGTGTTGGGCATGAACCCACTACCTCTTGTTTATCCACCGACCATATCTGGGGAGGGATGAAAAATGAGAGATTAAAGAATAGAGAGGCGTAAGTTGAGAGAAACGTGAGCAAAAGGGTTTTGAAAAAAAAAACGAGCCTGAGGGCCGAGTGATGTGAGAGTCACAAATCAGAAAGGGTGGGAAAAATACCCGAAGAAACTGGCTCCTCGTGATTTGAAGGTCTCTTGTCTTTGTAACACGTCTGTGTGTCATGTCTTTTGTTTTGTTTGCCTTAACTCTTGTTTTAGGTCGTATCCGAGCGTGTCTCGTTGTGTTTAGGTTGTTTACCTTTTGTTTTTCCGTTGTTGAGTCGTTTTGCTGTGTTCAGTCGTAGGCTCAATACCGGGTTGAAAACCCTTTTCTAAAATCGTTTTGTGCTCAGAGTGCTGTGCCATTCTCCACATTTGTGCAAAACATGATTTGGTTCTTTTGTAAAACCACAGGGGTTCAACCCCGGGTCACTTGGAAACAGTGAACGTATGGGTTCTGGATTGCGTCCAAGTGTGTTTCAGCTTCAGGAGATTCCACCTTTGTATCCCGTCTTTTCAAGATTTAATTATTTGTTCATAATGGGCCGTGTGCAAATGAACAGAATACTGTGTTACGGGCTTTGAGTTCAGAATGACCAGTGTTCAGAATGAGCTGTGTGTATGAGCTATGTGTCGGGTAAACCAAGCGTTGTGTTATGGGCCGTGAGTTCAAAATGAGCAGTGGGTTGTTTGAGTTGTTTTGCTGTTGGCCGGTTCATTATCTGGTTATTACGATGCAAGTGTTTGATTTTCAGACAGGAGATCAATCTCAATTACATTGAGGTGTAATATGATGCAATGCAATGTGAAGTATGAAATGTACAAATGTAACACTTTTTCAGACAAGAAGTTTGTTTCATTTCATCATTTTTCAAGTACATAGCTTTGGAGAAAACAAAAACCTGCATGTGGCAGTACAAGGTACTCAAGCTATCAACAAAAAGTAAAGCAAAACAAAAGAAGAAAAGCAGTAAAAGTCTGGATCAGCATCGATCATCTCAGGCCTACGGGTCTGTCCTCGTCCTCTTCCTGGACGAAGGTCCAGGAGCATCGTCATCAGCACCATCATCTGAGCCCGAGCTCGAGTCATCTCCGGTCTCCTCCTCGGACAACTCTGCCTCCGACTCTGCCTCTGTCTCCGCCTCGGACTCATCATCATCAGGAACTGGTGCTCGAGAGCTACTCCCAACATGAGTACGCCCCGCTTTGGTGCGGGGATATACTGTGCCTCCTCGCCCTCCTCCTCGAGCAAGAACAGAAGGCCCAGCTGGAGCACCTCCTGCAGCAGGAATCTGGAATGAAGGCTGAAAAGCGCAAATGGCAAACGCATCAGTATGCTACGCAAAACAAAGTATGAATGCTGTGAGCAGTGTATGAATACAGAATGCATTGTATGAGTACAGAGTATGAATACTGTAAGCAGTATGTCGGTACAGAATGCAGTGACTGAGTGCAGTGTATGAACGTTGTGAGTAATGCTGTGAACAGTCTGTGGGATGCAGTGTATCAGATGCCGTGAGGGCAGTGTATCGAGTGTTGTGTTGACAGTACGATACATCAGATTATGTGAAACAGTTTATGTGTGGTGTGAGACCGTGGTCAGAAGAACATACCGGAATACTGTAAATGGCCAGAAGGTCGAGGCTCCGCTGGAGCATCCTCATCACAAAGGCGGTCAACTCCAGGGACTGGCGAGTGTACTCGAAGGAAGCCTGCAAAAAGTGTTAGAAGTATCAGTATTCTGCAGAATGTCAAATGAAATGAAATGAAATTATGGTGCAAAATACAAAATGCAGTAGTACATACCGGAGGCAAGTCGTAGAATCCGACTAGCTCGTGATCAGCCGGAGGGGGAGCAATGGGGATCTGGTAAGTCTCCCCACCCTGCCCTCGGCATGTCATCGTCGTGGGCAGTACTGGCCAACTAGCCCCCCGTCCTCTTCGGGTCCCACTCCTGCCACGGACCCGAGCCATCCTCGATGCTCCTGCTCCCGCTCCTGCCCTAGCCGCCGGTGCCGTGGGCCTCTCTCGCTCAACTCGACGGCCACTGCTCAAAGGCCGCATGATGTAGGTCCGACGTACTCTGCGTAGTCGCCCTCGCCCGTAAAGCCCTCCGCATCCCAGCCGATCGTGTAATCAGCCATCTCCTCGGGGGTGAACCTCTTAGTGTCCCTCATATGGACAGGGGGCGGGACCTGGAACTATCTGCTCTAGTAAACCTAAGGCCTGGCGCAGGAAGCACTCACCTAGGTACCAAGCCCGACAGACCGGGACCTCCAGCAAGATCCTAAATCGGGCGGTCTCCTCAGCACTGGCATACCGCTCCTGAACCGCAGCTGGTAATGGAGCCCAAGGCTGCCACGTGATCTGTAAATGATATGCAGTTTGTTATCTACTGTTATCGAAAGAATAATATAAAGCGAAGCTTGAATAAACTCTAAAATTGAACATACCTCTGCGGCGGTAATGGTATCGAAGTAGCGGCGGAAGAATATGAATGACTCCCGGGTCTCCGCACGCATCTCACATCGAAGCACCGGGAGAAAGGAACGCTGAGAGCGGTCTCCTCATCTGGCACTGGGGCAAGCCTCGGGAAGTAGGCATACACCCACAACTACAGAGTGTGATAGAGCAGGTATTAGTATGCTTATCAGATAAAGCAGAATGCAGAATGAAGCAGAAATTGCAGAACCGTGTATTGTGCAGTGTGTACAGTGTGTGCAGTATACAGTCAGTGTAAAGCAAATTGCATGTTTGCAGTATGTGCAATGTACAGTCAGTGTATAGCAAATTGCATGTTTGCAATATGTGCAGTGTACAGTCAGTGTGAAGCAGACCGCAGTGTGTGCAGTGTACAGAGTACAGATAATGAAAAGCAGAAATGTAAAACAGAAAAAGAAAATGTACCTCCCAAGCCCGCTAATAGCCTCCGAGCATTTGCCCGCTGGACCGGGAGGATGAGCTCATATATCCGTAGAGGGTGGCCAAACCGGCACCACCCCAGTCGTAGAGGCGATCCGTGTGATGTCCACCAAAGCGCTCAATAAACAGAGGGGCACAGTGTTTGCCCGTCGGCGAAGATGGTCGTCCCAACAAGAACATAAGGAAGCCGCGTGCATACCGCTCTGCCTCCCCCTGAGCCATCGGTGCCTCCTCAGCTCAAGCTGGCTGAATTCGGAAGTGGTCCTCGAACCACGAGTATCTGACAAATCCAAGATGGGCAAGAGGCGGCAGCTCGCCAAGCAGGTACATCTGGGCAGCCTCCCACTCATCCATGTCTGTATCGGAGGGGATCGGATCACCCCCTACCCCGATGCCGGTAAGCATCGAGAAGTCGAAGGGAGTCATCGTCATCTCCCAACGGCAGAAAGGTGGAAGGAGTCGGTGGTGTCCCACCACCTCTCCACCAGAGCAGCAAGGAGAGTCCTGCTTGTAGTGAGGCGCAACAGTCCCCTGCAGAAGGTGCCGAAGCCGGCCTGATCGACAATATGGCGAATCGCGTCTAGTAGCTCCATATGCCATCCTTGGGCAGCAACATTCCCATACCCCCGGAAGGCATGGGAATCTCCCTGCATTCAAAAGCAAACAGTTGCGAGCAATACTAAATATACAGTTTTGAAGAACATTCAAAATTGATGCAAACATAGCGTGTGTGCACGTGTTCGGATTCAAACAGATATCGGGTGCCGGTGTGCTCGCAGTGAACTACGACATATGATGTGTCAGTGTTTTCGAGTGGTTCAGTACAGATATAGTGTGTGTGCACGTGTTCGGATTCAAACAGATATCGGGTGCCGGTGTGCTCGTAGTGAACTACGACATATGATGTGTCAGTATTTTCGAGTGGTTCAGTACAGATATAGCGTGTGTGCACGTGTTCAGATTCAAACAGATATCAGGTGCTAGTGTGCTCACAGTGAACTACAGCATACGATGTGTCAGTGTGTTCGGGTGGTTCAGTGAAAATACAGCGTTAGTGCACATGTTTAGATTCAAACAGATATCAGGTGCAAGCATATTCACAGTCAACTACAGCATGCGGTATATCGGTGTATCCGAGTTAAACAGTTAAAGGCAGAATCGACTATTGCAGTTATACATTCTACTTTACAGAAAATAAAACGGGGAAGGATGTACCTCGGAAGCACCGTATGACAGATGTGACTCCAGCTCGCATAGGAGAAGCTCTGGTGGCACGGCCCTATCAAAACTCCTGAACTGGCGAAGTCCGTCAGGAGGCAACATATGAATCGCTAGTCTGTAGGCTGCTGGATCGAACGGCCGGATGTAAAGCGGCAAGAAGCTCGGCCTCTGGGTCCATATCTATCTCCGGGGGAGCCCCACCGCCTAGAATGTCGTCCGCCATCTCGAGAATGGTGTGAAAATGGTCGGGAATGTGAAAATCGGGCGAGAATATGAAAAGTCAACTAAAAAAGTCAACCCCAGGAGGGTGAGAAATGGCCGGAAAGGTCGAGGTGCGGAAAAGGCACAGAGATCGAGATGAACTCGAGGGAAACAAACTCTGAGGGGCGGAAATCGAGAAAAAGACACCGAAACAAAGATTTGTTCGGTTCAAAATGTTCGAAACGCGAAGGAGTTCGCAAATCAAACGACGAAACGAGCCTGAAAACCAAGGAAAGACGGGGATCAGAAGGAGAAAAATCACCTAGAGGGAGAGGGAAAGAGTTTTCGAGCAAGAGGGAAGTGGAAAAATTGGGCTCCAAGCCCTATATTTAAAGACCCACGGCCGAAAAGACAAAACTGCCTCAATACAGGCATATTTGGCCGGTCGGCCACATTGTTGGCCGGTCGGCCAAATATTTGGCCGATGTACTTTTTTTATGGCTGATGGATGGCCGGTGACCTCCCCCGATGGCCGGTGAACCTCCTACACCTTTGTTTGGGTCTTTGATGTGGTTTGGGGCCTTCATTGCTCAAGACAGTGCAAGAAACTGCATTTTTGAAGCTTAACCGGTCTCCGTTTTGACCTCGGACCGTGTTTTCTATGTGCGATCCTTGAATACGTACGAGGTGTATCCTTTTTCGTATCCTTTTGTGTCTTGCGAAGTCTGAAAATTGCTTTAAATACGTTGCATTGTTATGCATATCTCGTATGCGTTGCAGCGCGCTTCATACTCGCATTGTCATGCACATATGTTATGCGTTGTCACGCACTCCACACTTGCATTGTTTTGCATCTTCTTTAGGTCGCATTGTCATGCGTACCTCACATGCATCACATGCATTATCATGCATCTCAAGTGACGTGCGTTGTCGCGCATTCGAATTCACATGCATTGTCATGCATATCAAAAGACGTGCGTTGTCACGCATTCGTTTCATTTGCATCATCATGCACTTGTCATGCATATCAAAAGACGTGCGTTGTCACGCATTCGTTTCATTTGCATCATCATGCACTTTTCATGCATTTCAAAAGACGCGCGTTGCCGCGCATTCAAGTTTACATGCATTGTCATGCATCCCAAAAGACACGCGTTGTCGCGCATTTCGAGTCCATTCGCATTGTCATTTGCATTTAAAAAAAAAAACAAACATGCATATGTCATGCATCCACTGTAAATAGTGCATATGTCATGCATCCACTGTAAATAGTGCATATGACATGCATTCATTGTATACATGCATTGTCATGCATTTATTGTATATATTGCATTGTCATACATAGACTGTAAATATTACATTTACATACATTGCATATTGTATATATTGCATTGTAGCTTGCATGCACTCACTGCATCACCCCCGCCTACGGCTTGCGCCTTTCCATGTTGAGCTTGGTCTGGTATGTGCCCATACTTCTTCACGTTGAAGCACGGTTATGATATTATGTGTACGCACCTAGTGTTGTGGGTGACGGCACCGTTTCCGTGTTAAACATGGTTTGTATGTGTCCATGCCTTTCCTAGGCAAGATGTGTTTTGGCCGCATGCCTTTTCCACTGCATCCATTGCATTCTCCCTAGCAGGTTGCATTCTACATAACATTCATTGTATATAATGCATTGTACATAGTATCCATCTATTGCATTTTGCATATATTGCATCGTAGATTGCATGCATTTACTACATCACCTCCATCTACGGCTTGCGCCTTTCCTTGTTGAGCTTGGTCTGGTATGTGCCCGTACTTTTCACATTGAAGCACGGTTATGATATTATGTGTACGCACCTAGTGTTGTGGGTGACGGCACCGTCTGTGTTAGACGCGGTTTGTATGTGTCCATGCCTTTCCTAGACAAGATGCGTTTTGGCCGCAGGCCTTATCCACTGCATCCATTACATTCTTCCTTACTTTACATTGTCATGCATTTCCTTACTGCATCATTTAGTATGTAGGTTTCATTGTACATAGCTTGCATTCTCATGCATTCATTGTATTGTACATAGTTTAGCTTGCATGCATTTCATCACATCCATCTACGGCTTGCGTCTTTCCTTGTTGAGCTTGGTCTGGTATGTGCCCGTACTTTTCACGTTGAAGCACGGTTATGATATTATGTGTACGCACCTAGTGTTGTGGGTGACGACACCGTTTCCATGTTAAACATGGTTTGTATGTGTCCATGCCTTTCCTAGGCAAGATACGGTTTGGCTGCATGCCTTATCCATTGTATATATTACATTGTAGTGTAATTTGTTGCATCCAGCATTTAGGAACACGATCTTTCCTCAGCAGGTCATTCCCTACTTATATCATCCCACCCAATTACTTGTATTTGTGTTCCGTCTACACACTCATAGTTCTGCATGTGTACGCGCCTATTCCACTGCTGGTATTGTGGTTTGAGGGTGTTGGCACCTTTTCTATGGTAGACGGACTTTGCATCTCCATCTCTTTATGATATTTGTGTGGTTTTGAACTGCTTATGTTTTGATCATGTTTTAAATGCATTGCATGTCATTTGCATTGTTTATACATAGTTTTATAAATATTGCATTATCATTTTGCATCCATTTCGCATTGTTATGCGTTGTCATACACAGGTTGCATTGTCATGCACTCCTTCACTTGCATTGTTACGCAGCTCTAGATTGCATTGTTATGCATATTGCTAACAATATTGTACTTGTTGAGTTTCTTCTTCTTTCAGGCACGATATTGTATGTACGGTTCATTTGAAGCTGGAGCGACCAGACAAACCGCACAGGTATTGTATTCTCCGCGTGAAACGTAGCGAGAATCACATAATTCTCTTACATCCTTTATGCATTGTAATGTAGTTGGATTTATGTTTGATTGCTTAAAACTGTCGCATGTTATGCTTCGTTACAGCTTTCTTCGCATGATCATTAGTTATGCTCGGCTTTGTGCATTGTCTTGCATTTTGGCCCTGCCTTCGGGATGCATATCTTATCTGTAGCTTGTATGCTTTGTCTAAGTCTTCGGCCTTGTCAAAAATGGTCGTCTCTGGGCTTTGACATTCACTCTCGTCATTGTTATGACTCTCGAGTTCTGTCAAAGAGGGACAACTGTAGACACCCCATTTTTGACTGTCCTTGAGACTTGGACGTCACCATTTGAACACTCGGTGATCATCCCTGTTCGTGTTCGTCTTGAGTTTCTGGAGGTCTCGGCCACGCGCCTTGCCTCAAGACCTCTCAACTCGACTATTTTGTGTTTGGTTTTGCACCAAACACTTGTGTTTTGCTTTTGAGGGGTAGGGAATGGCTTGTTGGCCAACCCCACACCTCATCGCCATGGCTTGATTGTTTTGTTGCCATCGGCCAAATGTTTGGCCGGCCGGCACTCTTTGTGGTCGACCGACCTTTGTTTTGGCCAATTTGTCACTTTTGGCTGGTCGACCACTTTGCATCTGCTTTTGGCAGATATTTTGTGCCAGCTGTGATAGCTGGCACCCACTTTGCAGCCCCTCCATACACGTGTATGGAGGGATTTGCTTCCTTCACTTAGCTGCCCTTGGAAGCTTGGATTGGCCTTGCCTATAAGAGGAAGGCCTCCTCTCCCTTTCCAAAGGTTGAACAACTCTGAGATTAGGGCATATATATATATATATATATAATATATATATCTATATCTCTCTATATATATAGTTGTGTGTGTTTGGTGTTCCAAAAGGGTGTTTTTTGTTCTTAGTTTTGCACTAAGGCACCTAGTATTACACCATACTCCGGTTGTGGGGGTGTTGAGGGACTGGTTTCAAGGTTTTTGAGCTGATTTTGATCCAAAGGGAGGTCTGAGGTTGGTGTTCTTGAAGTGTTCTTCAAGGGTAAGAACCTATCTCCTTTATTCCCCATTCTTGCACTAGCTTTTAACCTATCTTGCATCTGTTTTTGAGCTTAGTGTATAACATATAAAAGTTCTGATTTTGTTAGGTTTAGAACTTTGTTTAGGTCTCTTTGAGGTTTGGGGTTGTCTCCTCCCTCCAAGGCCTTGTTAGGCCTTGTTTAAGGCCATCTATCTTGGCCATTGTTGTGGTCTTTGCATGACCTCTCTACCATTGAAATCTAGAGGATTTTCAGTGGTGGAGAGGTGGTTTTGAGGTCCTAAATGGGAGAGGGTCATCCCCTCCCCATGTTGTCTTTGATGCTCACACAAGTGGCTTGTGTTGTAGCTTGTATGCCTAGCTTGCTTTAGCTTCATCTTAGTGCATATTAGGCTTTATTTTGTCATTATATAGCACTGCTTTTAGTTGGTTTAGACACACCATGCTTGCTTTGCATACTTGTCTTGTAATGCCATGAATTTGCCTTAACATGTACTTAGCATCTAGACCACTATGCTTGCTTGTTTTGGCCTAGCTTTGTGAAGCTTTTATGCATATTTTGATGTGCTTGAGGTCTGATTTTGGTCATTTGGGCCACCCATGACATGCTTTGTATAGCCACCTTGCATTTTGGCTTGCTAGCCTTGGGTGTGTGAGTGTTGAGCATGCATTGCTTGGCTTGTTTCAGTGGTTTGGCACCATTTATAGCATCATTTCGGTCCTTGTGGCATGCTCACATGCTTGCATTTGATGCTCCTTTAAGGCCTTAAAGAGTTTGTGTTTCATGCTCCATGAATGTGTCATTGCGTATGCCATCATGTTTAGGCCTCTAGGATGCCATGTCAATGTGTTTTTAGCTTTGTTTTAACATGCTAAAACTATGATTTTGGTTGTTCAACTCATGTCATATTTGGTTTTGCTAAGTGTAGTTCAATACTTCTTTGGCTTGCCTTGAGTTTTGGACATAGTTACATGCCTTGCTTGTCTTGTTTAGTTGGTTTGGCACCATCCTTAACATGATTTTCGGCGCTTAGTATGCTTGCCATATGCCCATGTCTGTCCCTTTTAAGTGTGCTTAAAAGTTGCTCTTTGATGCTCAAGTGTTGGACCATATGTGCATGCATGTTTGTATGTGTTTTGGCCCTCATTTCCATAGCATTTGGCTACTGATTTGGACATGGTTGAGACTTGTCCATATTAGTCTAAGTCCGCCCTTTGCATGTTGCTCAAATGTTATTACATTGCTTGATGTTTGCATGCTCATTACTTGCATTGTTGACACATGCTTAACCATATTGCATTTAGTTGCATTGCTTGAGCTATATGACATGTTGTTGTATACTTAGGTTGTAATGCATTTTGCATACATTGTACTTAACATGTTGTCCATGTTGCATCTTGCATGCTTGCATGGTTAAGTTACACTTTGCACGTTTGTTAGCTTGCATATTTGTTCACATGTTCATGTTACATACTTAGCCCGCATGCTAGGATTGCATTTGGCATACATGCCTCGCCTCTTGAATTGATCATGATAGAGGTTGGGCCCTTTGCTTGTTTTGTGTGCATCTCATTCCACATTGAAATGGCACACTTGGTTTCTTGGGCCATCACACATCGAAATGCGTGATTAGTGGTCCGAGAATCGAGTACCATCTCCCTTTGAGTCATAAACATGAAAAGGGGTGTGGTGGTGCCCACATTTCTTTGAAATGGGTTGACATACCTTGCTTGTCCTCTGTTGCTGTCAAAACAGGATTTTGCAGGCATCGATGGCCGACCGACTACATTCAACGCCGGCCGGCCATGAATCGGTGGCCGAGAGCTCAATAGATGGTCGATGACTACTTTTCCATGGTCGGTGACCATTCCTCATGGCCGGTGGCACCCCACAGTGTCCAGAGAGTGCTCCTTGGGACTTGTGCAATTTTCAGAGGCATAAAACAGTGCAAACAGAGGCAGCTTGTGCATGGTGGTGGATTTCCGAGCGGAGTCGAGCACGCATGCATTGGACCCTCTTTCCGAGGCTGTTTTATCGCTTTATTAGCTTAGTTAATTTGCTTAACTAGTTAATTGGTTTGTAACTATTTAATTAGCTTGTTAGTTGATTAAATTGTATTATTCTTTCGGCCCCTCCGAGCGAGGGTGAATTTGTAATAAGTGTGCGTGTATGCGATGCATGTCTTCCAACCCCCACTTCTTTCTCCCTTTTACTTACCTGCTTTTGATGGTTAGTATTAGGGCATATTTAATTTAGCATCCTTATGTTATGCATGCGTGCATCCATTCATTTGTATTGCATGCACCGGGCTCGGCGCATCATGCTAACTGCATAGTATTTCAAATATAACTTGAATACGTGTTATTTGCTGCATTCCACATGCCATCCTACGATTAGCCGAGCCTATTCTAGTTGTATTTTGTATGCAATGCATTAGCCACTTGACATGAACTTGGATCATATATTGATTGCTAACAAGTTCTTTGTTTTGGCTCGGAGTACTCGGTAAGCTTTTTATGCTTTAGCATCTTGCATGAGTGAGAATGTTAACATGACAGCATGCTTACCATGTGGCTATATGCTTATGTGATATAAACTGCCTGAATGCCTGCGGGTGAAGGTTGGATTGTTTGAGTTGGAATGACTCATTGAAATCCGTGTTTTAGCCTCCTTGCGAGTAGCAAATTTCAAACTGCCTTTCAAACAAGCGGATATGCAATGCTTTGTTCCAAATTAGGCGATCTAGTCTATACTTTTGTGTTGTGCGCATCACATAGTAAGATTAGCTAATTAACCGGAATAAGAATGCATAATGTTTTCAAAACTAGATATCATGGTTAGTAGAGGCCAATCTTTGATCGGGTGAGCGGGGGTGCTCATAGCTGACCTTCCCCAATCGTACCCAAGTTCCCGAGCCGAGGCAACTTTGGTGATGACGGACACGTGGCCTTAGGCAAACGAGTCAGGGTTTCCTAAATTCCCCCATAAAAAATATTTAGGTGGGGACTCTGTATCTAGCAAAGCAGTCCATGTTTGACACTTCTTTCAAAAAAATCTGTTTTCCAAAACGATTTGCCGGATTTGGACTCTTTGATGATTCATCAGTCTTGCACTGCACTCTACGAGATTAGATACAGGACCGTGACTATTTGAGTCCGAACTGTAGCATGAGGCCCACGGGCGCGTCTACAAGAGTACCTAATATTTTTAGAAAAATTAGGAAACCCGTGACTCATGCCAAAGGCAACTTGTCCGTTATAACCAAATTCGTCTCGGCTTGGGAACTTAGGTATGAGAGGGGAAGGTCATGAATTCAGCACCGCACTCACCCCATCAAAGATCGGCCTCTACTAAATCACAATGTGAATTTTATTTATATGCTCATGTTTTGATTATTTAATATACTAACAATACTATGTGAAGCAAACAAGTATAGAGCACATCACTTACTTTGAATGCTTTGATTTCATGCTTTATTGAAAAGAGTTTTTGAATATGTGCAACTCAAGGGAAAAACGAGCTCATATGTACAATGATTAAAGTCATTCCAATATAAGCAAAATAGCCTCTATCCACAGGCATTCATAGAGTTATTTCAAGTAAACAAGTAGCCTTATGGTATTATGCTCAACATGGTAACACAAACACAAATATGATATGCTAAAGCAAAAATGCTCTCCTAGTACTCAACCGGGGCAAGCCAAAGAAAAGAAAATAGTTAGAAAAAAATGCTTGATTCTAATATGCAAAATGGCTAATGCAACGCATACAAAAATGCAACTACTAGATTCAGCTACTAATATGACATGTAAACCAACTCAAAGCATGAGCTAGCACACATAATCAAGTAGGAAATGGTAACAACATCAAGTATGATGAGCCGAACCTTAATGCATGCAAAAATGGATACGAAGCATGGGAATGATAAAGGAAAATATGATGCTTGTACAACCATGATAAGCATGTAAGTAAAAAGGAGAAAGAAATGGAGGTTGGAAGACATACATCAAGTGTTACAAATTTTCCCTCTTCTAGGAGACTCTGAATATCCTAATTAACTAATTATTACAAACACCAATAAATTAACTAATCAACTAATTATTACAAATATGAATCTCAAAGCAACTAATCAAAAGGAATTGAATGAGAGGCGAGGAATCACCACTGCCGTACAAAAGAATTGGTCGGCTTGCCTGATTAGATGGTCGGCCGTATAAAAGAATGGCCAGTCGGCCACTATTTCTAGGGAAAAACCTGTTGCAACAAAATTGGAACAGAGCAAAACAGAGGGTTTCTAAAGGATGTTTATCCTTCCTGCTCGCTCCTATCATGAAGATTTTCAAGGAGGGAATAGGTTTGCTTCACAAATCATCAAACATCCTAAAGGTGTTTAGCTGATGAGTCATGAAGCAACAAGACGAAATATTCAATAGATACAAAACTAAGGCTAATTAAGAGGTATTCAAGAAATGGCTGAAACCTACTATATCTCATAGAAAATAAGAGTAAGTGAGTACTCAAATTTGGAGAGAGAGTAGGTTTAAAGAAAGCCATGTTTGAAAGAGAAGCTTGTTAATAAGAGATTACATCATTAAGGAAAGCAATCAGAGACTCTTCTTCCTACTCATGGAAAATGGATTGAAATCCATTTCCATGCTTCAAAAGGAACTAGAAAAGAGTCTCTAATACTTCCAATGAAAGAGCTCTCATATGGCTTCAAAGAAAAATCAAAACAAGACTAAGCAAATGAATGAAAGCTATGAAAAGTTGTTGTATGCTCATCTTCCTACTCATGGAATAAGGATGAGACATCCATTTCCATGCTTCAAAGATGGAATTAGAAGAGAGCTTACAATAACTTTAATGAAGAAAAGAGAGGAAGTCAAAAATCAAGCTAACTAGTTAAAGCTTTAAACATACAACTCATCAAAAATTGTTGATAACTCCTCTTTTATTCATGGAACAAGGATAAGACATCCATTTCCATGTTTCGAAAATGACTGAGAGGAGAGTTTTTCAACACTTTTGACACGGAAGCTACTACCTAGCTTCAAGGTAGACAACAACAATATGAAAGCAAGAAATTTATAGCTAGTTAATCAAACTTGTGGCGGGGTGGCTAAACTCTAGTCCCCCCATGGCCATAAGGTTCCAATATACATAGAAAAACCAAAGTAAAATGATCAACTCAAACAAATTGGCTCCTATATCCTAAACGCACCAAATCTGTAAGGACTATTACACTATTACAACGATGCAAATATAATATTCAAAGCATAGAAAGTAAGAGTACGGCTATTAGGGACGACGAGGACCCTTTAGAAGCCCATATTCAATTCATATCACACAAAACCAATCTAAAATAGTGTAAAAAGTGTAGGAATTTAACCAAAGAAAATGAAGAAAAAGTGAAAGAATGACAGAAAACAAAGGGTGTACAACTAGTAAGCTAGCCAATGGAAGGGTGGCTAGCCCTTCCATCTTTAATAAAGTTTTAGTCACATTTTAACCCCAAAATGACTCTGAAAATCAGTATGTGTTGACAAGGAATGAAGAGTAAAAGAGTAAAAGAAAAGGTGATGAAAAGAGTTCAAAGTTTAACCTCTTGGAAAGAGAAAGAGCTTCTTAGTTAGCAAATTTCAATCCAAACACCCTCAAGTTTCTGAAATAATGTTCAAAACTTTAGCAAAAAACTTCAAGTTTGAGTTTCAATGGTATATCTATAGTGTATCTATTTAAAATATCAAGAGCAAGAGCTTTGAAGAGACTCCTAGGCTTTTAAAATAATTCTCTAACTCTAAATTCTGAAAGGAGATGGTCTATTTATAGATTTTCAACAACCTTTGAATGAAAATATCTTCAAAAATAGACAAGTGACCAAATCTCGTGCATAGGAACAACCTGTGCTGTAGATACAGATTCTATGCTGAACATGGCCAGCGACCAATCAATTGTACGATCGGCCCAAGAAAGTTGGTATGCTTCTCTCTGAGTGGTCAGGGAAGAAAAAAAAGAAGGTTTTGGTCAAAATGTGGTGTAAGGTTTAGGTTTTAAAGCTCGAAACTGAATTCTTTTGTTGAAGATTCGAGAGATTGCACAGCTTAAAGTTTCATCATCGAGTGAGGGCCCAAGTCTTAAGGTAGGTCAAAATGGGGTATTGACACCAATGGACACATCATCAGATCAACAAGAGTAGGTTAGCCTAAATTCAAGGGAGAAACATGCATTTCTAAGGATTTCATCATTCCCATTTACTTCCACTATGTTCTTCGCTTTGTTTGTTTGAATGAATACAACGCTTTGTCTTTAAAAATATGAGCGTCAAAACATTATGGTAATATCTGGAGTTGCACCACTAAAACTCATATTGAAAGTGGTTTCCTTTTTGGTTGAAAAACATTTTGCCCAAAACAGGTTGTTGGAAGGTTTAAAGCTTGTTCCTTAGAACTTTTGCTGTGGAACTTGCAAAGATTAACATCTCTCATTTACATCATTGGAAATTTAAAAGGGAGCGCCCAAGTCTCAAGGCTAGTGAAAAATGGGGTGTCTACAGTTGCCCCACTTTGACAGAGCTCGGTGTGTCATTTCATGATGTGAGTGAATGTCAAAGCCTGAAGACAACTTTTTGTGACGAGGCCACAAGACTTAGGCAAGCAAACAAAATACAGATAAAACTTGGCTAAACCGAGGGTTGATTATGTTTCTCTTTGCAATGAATCAAACCAGCATAGTTCAGGGGTCGAGTGCAAATACCATACTCAACATACATTTGAAAAGATGGGATTATGCAGCACGCACTGCCATGATTTGTTAATTGGGCTTACATGTACCACACAGCCAGAGTTTGATGATGTGAATGCGACGGAAGATGATGAGGTGGAACAATAGATAAAGTTGCAAAGCTGGCAAAAGAAAGAGGAGGGCCTCATGCAAATGACATGCAAAGCAAGCTAACAATTGCGGAAAATGTGACGAATAATGCACAACACAAGCAAGCATGAAATGTATGAAAGAAATACAACACCTACTCGCCCCGTGGCACGAGAGGGAAGGGAAAAAAGATAGTCGTAGCCAAAGTTGTATATGACTGGCAGTCATGACAACAAGGAACTCCACAATACACTCCAAACATGCCGCAACATAAAGGAAGAAAAGATGGTGTTAACTGCTAACCCGCTCAGGGGGCGGTATCAATCGAGGATGGTGTTAACCACCAACCCCATAGGGTGCGATATTAACCGAGGGTGGTGTTAACCGTGAACCCTGCAGTGGCAATATTAACCGAAGATAGTGTTAACTGCCAATCCCACAGGGGACAGTATTAACCGGAGAGTGGTGTTAACTGCCAACCCTACAGGGGGCGATATTAACCGAGGGTGGTGTTAACTGCCAACCCACAGAGGGTGGTATTAACCGAAGGGTGGTGTTACCAACCCTACAGGGGGCGATATTAACCGAGGGTGGTGTTAACCGACAAACCCGCAGAGGGCGGTATTAACTAGAGGGTGGTGTTAACCGCCAACCTCGCAAGAGGCAGTATTAACCGAGGGTTTACACCTTCAACACTTAACACGTGTGGTGGACGATTGCAACAATAGAAGCATTATGCTGCAGAGGCAAATGCAGGAAAAACACAACAAAGATAGGGACAAGCCTTCCTCTTCGCGGGTTCTGTTAGATAATCTTACCTTAGCACACGGCAGGGATGACAACCATACATCTCTGAGTAACTACTGCACACTTCTGAACATCTTTTTTCAAATATACTATTGATGCTCAATTGGCCGGTTGAAAAATTGCTTGGCTAAATAAAGGATTGGTATACTGTAGATTTTCCATCAGAGAGCTCGTGGTATGATTGGATGTGCAGCAGGGCTACAGTGGACATTGCATGGCATTGCCCTAGCTAGACTTGCCTCCAATGACATACAGTATGTTCCGCCAACCGAATGTGCACTTGATCGGCCTAACACACTACGTCTTCTACTAGCCTTTTCGATTCTAGTAATCAGACCTGCTCTACTGATGAGATTGAGTATCCAGCTTCATTTATGCTCCGGACTAGACATGTTCCTTAGTACGCAACTTGCCAAGGCGCCCGATGCGGGTTTTCGACCTTGCGAGCTTCTTTTTCCTTCTTTTTCTTTTTTTTTCTTCGTATTGTATATATTTTTTCGCATCTTTTTTGTATTTCTTTTTTTCTTTTCTTTTCTATATATTTTTTTCCTTGCTCTAACTTTTTCCTGGGTCGCCCTTCCGGGTTTTCAGCCCAGCGAGCCTCTCAAAGGGGAAAAGTGTAACAAGTCCATGCCAAATGGTTTTGAGATTGAAGCCCTCTGTATCTAGGAGCATAGCTATTGTATTTGGCTCTTCGAGACATTTGACATTTTTCTGCCCCTAGTTTGAGGGGCGCTTCTGTTCTAGCTTTGCAAGCTTCCGTTGACGACATCTGACCTCTTGATCTGACTTTGGTGCCTCTTGTTCGAGGGCTGCTTCAAGCCTGGCCACGCAGGCCTCACATGATGGTTGACCGTTGGACATTCTGAATAGGTTCAAGGTTCGAAAACAGACGGATTGAATCTTGAGGCTGAGAGTGATCCTAGGCTGCACAATCTCAAGAGCAATTCCACACAGGTCTTCACAGGACCGCGCAAAACATTTTGTTTTTGAAAGTTTTTACAAAAGCGACACATCGCTCGCGCTGAAGATAGTGTGGAACCAATCTGGATCAAGCCAGGGTCCTTCTCAGTACTCATGCTAACAAGCACGATTTCATTCATTAAGGGCCTAGCACGCCTATCTTTCTCTCAAATTGATCAAAGTTTTGCAAAACCTGAGGAATTCCTTCCTCTTTGTTTTCATCACCACAGTGTTCAAAAAGGTTTTGAAAAAAAAAAAAAAAACTTAGGTCATTACAATGATTTTCAGGGCACAAGAGAGCAGGTGGAATGTACTGTCGTTCCATTCAAATCCTTTGGCACAACTAGTCCAAAACAGCAATAAGCACGGAAACATGATAGCCGCAGCTGTTTCATTCAGATTTCCTGGTTACAACTGGCTCCACAGCAGAGACAGACTCAAAAGGAAAACAAAAGGGGAATTACAAAACAAAACGGTGTTCGAGGCGACACCCCAGAATCACCTGACATTCTATACAAGGGGACTGACTCGCTACAACAAGACAGACCCTTAAGCAAAAAGGACTGACTCAACACAATGAGACATACTCAAAACAAAACAAAAGACTGACTCGACACCCAAGCCATAATTTACAAAACTAGCAATCGCAGATGCTCAAAAATGCGTGCCAGACGCCACATCCAAAAATACACCAAGCACCGCCCTCAGGTGGTTCACTCCCTGATTACATACTCACAGTATCAGTATCCTCAAAATCCAATAGCTGGGTAGTAACGGACTTGGCTGAGGTGGGCGGGAGGATAACCTCGTTGTCGATCAAATCTTGCACCTCATGACGGAGGCGGAAACAATTATCGGTAGCATGACCTGTTTGCTGGTGGTACGCGCAGTACAAGGCAGCATCATGTGTGGGAGGGAGATTCTTCAGGAGAGGCCGAGGCTCCAAGGGTTTAAGGTGCCCTCTTTTGGCCAGGATCTGGAGTGCCTTGGACAGAGGCATGTAGAGAGCGTGAAAGACCCTGCGCCCTTGGGGTAGGTACTTTGAAGGCTGAGAATTCTTGCTAGACGCACTAGCGAAAGGGTCGGCAGGCACTGCCTTGACTTTCTGATCTTTCCCAAGTGCAGGGTTGGGAGCGGGAGGAACTGTTCTGGCATGACGGGGCCTATCCCGGTTTTCTGACTGGCTTGTACTGCCTTCGGCTGGAGTGGGGAAAACATCATCCACAGTCTTGGTCATGACTGCGAACACCTGTTGCTTACTCATCCCCCCGGCTTTCAAAGCCCGACTGCCCACAGCAGTTGTTCAATGGGATCGGCATCTGCCTTTATTTTGTCCTTACCTCTAGCCTCAGCCTGATCGAGGGTTTGGGTTGATGTTGATATGTCATTGCCATAGCTGGAGGCCACTTCGGGTTGGCTAAGTTCAATCACAATCCGTCCTAATAATGGGGGCTCCTGTGGTACAAAACTCCCGGCATATGGTGCAGCTGGTGGCGAAGCTGACATTCCGTAGGCGAGATCCGCCACAGACCTCTGGAGGTCACCTATCATCCCCATAAACTCGAATGTGGTGGGCTCACGAGCCTGGTACAACTGGGGGGTCCAGACCGGGTGCGCGGCAGGCGACCTGGGTGGATGCGGTACATCAACATTGGTCTCACTTTGCAGAGTGATTCCTTGATCTAATACGGCTGTCATAACCACAATCTCTTCCGAATTCTGCGTCACCATAGGTCCACTGTTCTGAGCGGTGACTGACGAATCAGATATCTGTCTTGCCTCAGCAAAGGGGAACACTGACTATTCTGGATCAACTCTCTGAACTGAAAGGAAAAACAAGCAGCATTTCAGCCCAAACGGAACGAACACAGGTGTAGCCGAACGACTGTACTCTACTACTGATCACTGTTCCCTAGAATCACTGCCCCAAAACACTGAATCGGATATCCATAGCTATAAATGATTCTCACAAATACTGACACTGGTGCCCTCAGGCCTGATACCCAAACTTGCAAACTGATATATGCGTCCCTGTAGAGATACACTCTAAAAGCACATAGCAAGTAAAGAGAGCCAAAACACCCCTATGTTGGGGTAGGGTTTCCCTGTCCTATCTTGTCAGGAGCTAGGGTTTCACTACGCACGCAGCGGTTTCAAACAACCTAACATCGGGTAAGCAACCTATCCTGGCCTGGAATGGTCACTACGGATTTCAATATGCACTACGTCGAATGGTCGAAAAGGGTGCCCCGGTAAAACCGGGTTTGCGTTCCCATACTGGCAGAGCCCGCAACCGGTCAGCCTTATGGCACGCTCCACGAAGCGAGCCTCCGACAAACCGCTCAGGAATAGTAGATGGCCAACACGGTGTCCTAGGCGCACCAATGCACATGCAATGCAAAGCGACACATAAGCGAAATCAAAACAGGATATCACGAGTTCGAGTCAACCTCTCTAAAATCCCCAGCAGAGTCGCCAGAAACTGTAACAAGTCCGCGAGGGACCTCAATGCTACAGTTCGGACTCATCTTGTCACGGTTCTTAATCTTGAACCGAAGAGTCCAAATCCGGCAAATCGTTTTGAGAAAATAGATTTTGAAAGAAGTGCCAAACATGGACTGCTTCGCCAGATACAGAGTTGCCACCTAAATATTTTTTATGGGGGAATTTAGGAAACCTTGACTCGGTGCAAAAGGCCACGTGTCCGTCATCACCAAAGTTGCCTCGGCTCGGGAACTTGGGTACAATTGGGGAAGGTCAGCTATGAGCACCCCCTCTCACCCGATCCGAAGATCGGCCTCTACTAACCATGATATCCAATTTTGAAAACATTATGTATTCTTGTTTCGGTTATTAGCCTAGAATTACTATGTTGTGCGCACAGCAAACAAGTATAGACTAGATCGCCTAATTTGGAACAAAGCATTGCATATCCGTTTCGTTTATGAAATGGTTTGAAATTTGCTACTCGCAAGTAGGCTAAAACACGGATTTCAATGAGTTGTCCTAACTCAAACAATCCAACCTTCACCCACAGGCATTCAGGCAGGTAATCAAATAAGCATTTAGCCGCATGGTAAGCATACTGTCATGTTTAACATTCACACTCATGCGAGATGCTAAAACATAAAATACTTACAGTGTACTCCAAGCCAAAACAATAAACCTGTTAGCAATCATGCATGATCCAAGTCCATGTTAAGTGCCTAATGCATCGCATACAAAATGCAATCTAGAATAGGCTTGGCTAATCCTAGGATGGTATGTGGAATGTGACAAGTAACACGTATTCAAGTTAGATTTGGAATACTTATGCAGTTAGCATGATGCGCCAAGCCCGGTGCATGCAATACTGATGAATGATGCACGCATGCATAGCATAAGGTATGCTAAAGTAAACATGTCCTAATACTAACCATCAAAGCAGGTAAGTAAAAGGGAGAAAGAAGTGGGGGTTGGAAGACATGCACACACGCACCACACTTATTACAATTGTGCCCTCGCTCAGAGGGTCCGAAAGAATAATACAATTTAATTAACCTACAAGCTAATTAAATATTACAAATCAATTAAATTAGCTAAGCAAATTAACTAATCTAATTAAGCAGTAAACAACAGCCTCGGGAAGAGGGTCCAATGCATGCGTGCTCGGTTCCGCTCGGAAAGTCACTGCCATGCACAAGATGCCTCTGCTTTGGCTGTTATCCTCCTCTAAAGACTTCACAAGTCCCAGGGTTGCTTCTCTGAGTGCTGTAGAACACCACCGGCTGAAGGGATTGGTCACCGACCATGCATAATGGTCACCGGCCACAAAATACTCCATCGGCCAACAATGGATGGCCGGTCGGCACTGAAGATGGCCGGCCGGCCAAATCTCCCTGCAGAAACTGATTTGACAGCAGCAGAGGACAATACTTGGCATGGCAATGCATTTCAAGCAATGTATGCACCAACCACACTCCTTATCATGTGTATGACTCAAAGGAGGATGGGCCTCGATTCTCGGACTACCAATCGTGCATTTCCATGCATGATGGCCCAAAGAATCAAGTGTGCATTTTGATATGGAATGCAATGCACATAATCAAACAAATGGAACTCAACCTCTATCACAAGCAATTCAAGAGGCCAAGCATGCATGCTAATGCAATGCAACTTAGACATAGAAGCTAAGTATGCAACATGGCAATACAAACAAGCAGTGATGTTAGGCATACAACTCAAGGTACACAAGTATGCAAATATGCTAGTTACTCAAGCATGCAAGTATGTAAAGCATGCAACATGTTAGGCAATTCAACTAAGAGAAATGCATGCCAAATGCAAAGTCAGTTAAACATGCCACAACACATGATAGGCCAAGCATGCAGTCAACACACATGGTAAACATGTCACAACATGCAAAAATGGACTTAGACTAATTTAGGTAGCCCTCAAACTAACCTAAAACAGTGGCCAAAGTGCTCAAACATGAGGGCCAACACACACACATACATCCACATGTTAATGGGCCATCACTTAAGCACAAAGAGGGACTCTTAAGTACACTTAAAAGGAGAACAATATGGACAGTTAGCATGCACATTAAGCTCTGAAAATCATGTTGTAAAATGATGTCAAATCAATTTAAACAAGGGCCATCAAAGCATGCAAACAAAGCCAAGACTTAAGGTAATCCAAAGGGGTATTGAACCATCCTTAACAAAACCAAACATGGCATGAATTGAACAACTAAAATCAGATTTCTAGCATGTTAAAACAAAGCCAAAAGACCACTTCGATGGCATCTAAATGACTTATACATGGAAGCATACGTAATGACCAAACATGGAGCATGGGGCATGATCTCTTGAAACATCAAAGGGGCCATGAAATGCCAGCATACAAGCATGCTAAGTGGACTGAAATAGCATGGCAAGTGGTTCCAAACCACTGAAATGATGCAATGATGTATGCTAGAGGTCTATACATTTAAGGCTTACAAGCCAAAATGCAAAGGGGCTATGCAATGCATGCCATGGTTGACCAAAACAACCAAGGGCAGACCTTAAGCATGGAAAAACAAGTACAAAAGCTTCACAAAGCTGGGCCTAAAACGTGCTTGAACAAGGGTCAAAGCCTAGATGCATGTTAAGGCTAAATGATGGCATTACAAGACATGTATGCAAGGCATGCAAGGTGTGTCCAAACCAACTCAACACAATGCTATTTCATGGCAAAATAAGCATAAATATCAATCAAGGCATGGTCAACACACACTTAAACTAGATGCTCCCTCAAGAGGCAAAAATAGCCCTTTTCAAGGACAACAAGGTGAGGGGGTGGCCCTCTCCTTCTTAGGACCTCAAGGCACCATCCTCACCTCTGAAATCCCTCAAGATTTTAGTGGTGAGGACGCCCAAAAACAATGGTCCCGGAGCTCAACCAAAAATGGCACAAAATGGAGACTAACAAGGCTTAAGAGGGGTCAAACAACCCCAAAGCTTAAAACAACCTTAACCAACTATTTAGAGCACTAAAAAACAGAACTTTTCTATGTTATACACAAAGCTCAAAAACATTTGTAAGGTAGGAAAAAATACAATGCAAAAATGGGGTAAAAAGGGACAAAAGTCTTACCCTTGTAGACCCTCTTCAAGAATGGAAGACCAGCTACTTCTTTGGCTCAAACCAGCTCCAAAACTTCAAAAACAACCCTCAAGGGCCTCAGCTCCAAGAGAAGGTGTGATGGTGGCTGTTTGTGTGCAATAATAAGCCTAAACACACACAAAACAAAAGAGAGAGAGATATAGAGATGGAGGATATATAAGCCCTAACCCTAAAACTCAAAACCCTCTGAAAATGCTGTCTAAGTTGTCTAACCCTCAACAAGAGAGAAGAGGCTCCCTCTTATAGACAATTTTGTCTTGTAAAGCTTCCAAAGGAAGCTAACAAAAGGGAAATCCCTCCATACACGTGTATGGAGGGGGTGAAAGTGTATGGCAGCTGCACAAAAACATCTGCAAAAGCAGATGCACAGTAGTCGGCCAGCCAAAAATGTAATTGACCAAAGAAAGATAGCCGGCCGGCCGGCCAAACATTTGGCTGGTGGAAACAAAACACAGCCGGTGGCCTCAAGTCATGGCCGGTGGAGTATGGGGATGGCCCACAAGCCGTTCCCTGCCCCTCCAAGGCAAAGCACAAGTGTTTGGTGCAAAACCAGACACGAAACAGTCGAGTCGAGAGATCCTGAGGCAAGGCGCGTAGCCGAGGCCTCCGGGAACTCAAGACGAACACAAACATGGATGATCACCGAGTGTTCAAGCAGTGACGTCCAAGTCTTGAGGACGGTAAAAAATGGGGTGTCTACAGTTGATGACTTGTGAGAGGCCACATTATATTTCTCAAGCATATCAATCACTTCTCCCTTGAAGTGCGAACCATTGTCCGAAACAATCTAGTTTGGAACCCTGTACCTACAAATGATGTTGTTTTTGATGAACTTGGCCATGTGTTAACACCTCAATGACGTCGATTCCCCAAACTAAAAATGACCATAGCGAAGTCATGTTGTACAATTTTGATGGCGGGATGTTCATGCGATTGACATGAATCGGACACTTGTGGCATTGTCGAACAAAGATGCCAATCATTTTCCATAGTCAACCAGTAATATCCTTATCCGAAGATTTTCCTTGCTAGCATTATACCATTCATTTGAGCCCCACATTCCCCTCCACGAACAGCTTCCAGGATGTGCTTTGCCTCGTCTTCTTCCACACACAACTTATGCATTCCTAGATGACCCTTTCTATACAACTTATCTCCATAGATGATGAATTGAGTGGCCAAATGTCGTATCCCCCTTTTGCCCTTAGCATTTGCCCCTTGTGGGTATACTTTTTTTTCTAGAAAGTTCCAAACGTCAAAGTACCAAGGACCCTCATCTTGGGCTTCTTCTGTTACAACAATCATCTTGTATGTCGGTGTGCATCTCTACTTTATGATAATCGAACACATCCTTACCCCAATCGGTATGTCCACCATTGAAACTAAGGTTGCTAAAGCATCAGTGAACCTATTGTTCTCCCTCACTAAGTGTGTAAATGTTAATCATTTGAACCTCAGAATTAGTGTATCTAGGGTCTAATGATAGACTTTCATTTTTTCTTCTTTCATTTTCCAATCCCCATTGGCTTGAGACACAACCAAGTTTGAATCTCCAATCATATCCAATCTTATTACCCCTAGTTCCAAGGAAGCTTCTAGTCCATCTATGCATCCTCATACTCTGCTTGATTGTTCGATATCTTAAATCGAATCTTGAAGGCCAAAGCCATGTGGGAATCATCGGGTGCTATGAGTAACACTCCTATCCCATATCCATGCTGATTGGCAGCTCCGTCAAAATACAATTTCCAATTTTCTTCTTTCAACTGAAGTATCTCTTCATCTGGGAATTCGTACTCCCCGTCCTCTTCCCCATCGATTGGGTGGTTTGCCAAGAACTCTACTATGGTTCTCCCTTTTAACAGATTTACGAGTGACCTATCGAAGATCAAACTCGGAAAGCAAAAGCAGCTATCAAGCTAGCCTACCGGTAAGCACTGGTTTTTTAAAGAGTTATTTGATGGGATCTAATCTTGAAACTAGGATTACCAAGTGTGCTAACAAGTAGTGCCTCAACTTTTTGGTGGCTCATACCAAGGCTAGGCAGGCCTTTTCCAGAGGGTCATAAAACGTTTCATATCCTAATATCTTCTTGCTCAGATAGTATATGGCCTTCTCTTCCGATTATTGCCCTAGCATGCAGCCTATAGTAGATTCAGTCACTGACAGGTAAAAGATCAATGGTTTCTTTAGCTTAGGGAGTGACAACATGGGTGCGTTCTGTAGATATTGCTTGATTTGATCGAAAGCGTAATTGCATCGGTCATCCCATTGGAACTTCTTTCCTTTCTTCAATAAGCCAAATAGTGGTTCACAAGCGGAGGCTAATTTAGAAATAAACCTTCTTATGAATTGCAGTTTCTCTAGAAAGCCTCGCATCACTTTTTCAGTCGTTGGTGGGGGCATTTCTGAAATGGCTTTGACTTTGGATGGGTCAACCTCGATTCCATGTTGCATGATTAAAAACCCCAACATTTTTCTTGTAGTCACCCCAAAAGTACATTTTTGCGGGTTCAGCCTTAACTTCTACTTTCGAGTTCTTTGAAAGAACCTTCTCAATGCTTCATAGTGGCCTTCTTGTTCCTTGGACTTGACAATCATATCATCCATATACACTTCAATCTCCTTGTGAATCATGTCATGCAATATGGTGGTTACTACTCTTTGGTAAGTGGCTCTGGCATTTTTCAACCCAAATGGCATAACCCAATAGCAGTAAGTCCTCATTGAGTGGTCAATGCCATCTTCCTTTCTGTCCTCATGTGCCGTGGAGATCTGATTATACCCTGAAAACCCATCCATGAACGAAAGCAAGGCATGTCCTACAGTGATGTCTACCAATTCATCAATGTGTGGCAGCGGGAAATCGTCTTTAGGGCTAGTCTTGTTCAAATCCTTGAAATCAACATAAACTTGAATTATGCCATCCTTCTTTGGAACTGGTACGATATTTGCAAACCACGTCGGATATTCTGACACAGTCAAGAATCCAACATTGAGCTGTTTAGTAACCTCTTCCTTAATCTTCAATGGCCAGTCTGGTCGAATTCTACAGAGTTTCTACTTCACAGGTTTAGCTAGGAGATCAATAGAGATCCTGTGCTGGACAATCTCGGGATCGATTCTAGTCATGTCTTCATAGGACCACGGAAAAACATCTTTAAATTCTTCTAACCAAGTGACTAATTGCTCGTATTCCTCTAAAGACAACGTGGAACCAATCTGGACCAAGCAATGATCCTTCTTAGTATCCACATTAATCGGAACAATCTCATCCATTAAATATTTTTGGGTTCCAACCAAGGTTGAGTTGCATCCTTCATACACAGACTGATGCTCTCCAAAATATAGACTTTAGGTTTGGATCAATGGAAAGGGGTGATGTGTATGTTAGGGTCAAAGGCGGGATATAGTGTATGGATAAGGTTAGGACATGGAGGTGGTGGAACTTGATCATGGGTAGGCAAAGGGTTGGTAATGACATTTGGCTTTTGTGGCGAGGGTTGTGGGGTTGCTACGATTTTGTGGTCTTTGAGGGCTTGGATCTCATGGTGTAGACGAATGCAATGGTCAGTTTTATGGCCTTGTTGCCGGTGAAAGGAACAATACTTGCATGTATCATGACTAGGTGGAAGTGGGTCAAGAAGATGCCGAGGATTGGGAAGTTTGCAATGGCCTATTTCCATTAGTGTTTTCAGGGCTTGGGTTGGAGTCATATAGATTGGATGGAAATCACAGTTCGAGAAACGGTTCCTATTTTAGGACTATGAGGTGGCATCGACAAAGGGATTGGTTATTTTTGTGGAGGTGGTGATAGTACTAACTTCCGAAGGTTTCACAACTGTGTTACTATTACTAATAACATTGGAACCATAGCCAAAAGTCTTTCTTACAGGTTCTTTCTCATCTACAATGATCCCCTGTTTCATAGCATCTTCAATTTGAACTCCTATTTCATACAGATCTTTGAAGGTAAAGAGCGGAAGAACTATCATCTTTTGTAACATCTTGCCATGAATGTTCCATACCACTATCCGAATCTGATCCTTCTCCGAGGGATTATTGGTCATCGTGGCTACCTTGGCCTTCGATCTTGTTTGAATTCAATGAAGTTTTCCTTTGGCTCTTGACGTGTGGCTTCCAAATCCTAGGTGGTCACCTCAATCTGTGTGTTATAGGAGTACTGATCAATGAATTTCTCAGCCAATTCCTCCCAATTTTGCTTCACCTTATCCTCTAGTTTGGCATACCAAGTTGCAGCAATTCCCGACCAAGTCTTCCTAAATGAAGACAACTTTTGGGGGCGGATCAGACCCATAGGTTTCAGAACATCTAAGAATAAACGGATACACGATAGGGTCTCTTGATCTATCAAACCGGTCAATATGTGGCATTTTGAATGTTTTTGATAATTTGACAGCTATCTATATGTATCCATCCTCTATATTAGGAATGGAATTAACCCCCTAGGATTTTTTGAACAACTTCTCTAACTTGGCAATCTTTAGTATGGTTGGATCAAATTCGGCGATATCCACAGGAAAGAGTCCCTCGACTGGATGTACTAGAGCTCTAGCAATAAGTGTCAGGGCCAGTTCTTTTGGTTGACCAATACTTAGGAAATTCTCAATTGCTGGGGGTAGGTCCAGACCTAGATGATTAGCTGGCCATGGATGTGTAGCAGTTGCCTCGGCTGTTTGTTACATTCCAGCAATGGCATCACCCTGAGCAGCTACAGTATGATTAATAGCATCCATGGACCGTTGAAGGTTAGCGATCATTCCTATGATATCCAGGAGATTCTAAGTGGTTAAAGGCACTGGGGAATGGCTTATTGAGGTACTGAATAGAGGAGATCTGAGGGGTGACTGACGTAAAATCTGTAAAGGAGATCAAGAATGAGACGGGCTCTAAACCAACTATACTTGTCTGACCCTACTTTTGGATAATGAGAGAAGTGACACTAACACTGGCTGACCTTAAACAAGATCTATGGTTTTGTAGAGTCTACTAGCACGAGTGCGCAGGGTTTTAGGGGTGTCAGAACTTTCTGAAGTTATGATAAACGTACCTAACAAAAGAAAAAAAAAGTACATTAGATGAACATTCGACAACAATTCAACTCACAACACATATCAAACATGAATTTGGCAGCATTTCGACTTAATCTATACCACTGACCACTGTATATCCCACCAAACTGTTTCTCAATCTAACCATTGATATGAATAATGAGCCCCTATACTAGATCCTATACATAGCATATAGCGAACGAGGTGAACCAAAACACCCCTGTGGGGGCTTGGGATACACTATCCTAGTTGGCAGACAAACTAGGGTTTCACTATTCAAACAATTAGTATCACTGCATCTTCAGACATGGGAAAGAATCCTGTCATATTTGTGGAAGTTACTATAGTTGAGTATATGAACTAGCTCAATCTGGTTAAAAAGGGTACCTCAGCAAGACACTTGATATACATATCCTACCTAATACCTAAATGAAGGGAGGATCAAACGGTACATTGGTAGTCTAGATCTGAGACTTGTATTTCCACCGTAACAGAGCCCGCGTCCGACAAGCCATCGGGATATTAGATGACAAATGTAGTGACTTTAAGCACACCATGCATGAAATGCAATGAATATACATATGAAGATAAAATCCATATTATGAAGTTTGAGTCATGTTCTCTTAATTTCCTTAACAGAGTCGCCAGAAACTATGGGATGCTTTTGGGGTTACCAAGCGCGCCTAAGAGTTTGGACTCCCGATCTAGTCTCACTAGTGTAATGTGAAACAAAAACTGAGAGTCCAAATCTGGCTACTTTTATAGAAAATCTATTTTATTGCAAAATATTGCCAGAAATGGACTATATCACCAGATTTCAGACTTGCCACTTAATCTTGTAGGGAAATTAGAAACCCGTGACTCGTGCCGAAGGCCACCGTCCGTCATAACCAAAGTGTCTCAGCTCGAAACATAGGTATAAGAGGGGAAGGTTATTAATTGAGCACCCCATTCATCCGATCAAAAATCAGCCTCTACTAAGTCATAATGTGGATTTTATAAGTAGTTTAAATCCATATTTTGATTATTATTAATACTACCATTACTATATGAGGCATTCAAATATAGATTGTGCTATAAATTTTGGTTATGCTCTGACTTCATTCATTTTTTAAAAGAGATTTTCTTGGATAAAATCTACGGCACAAAAAATCATCTACTATCCACTAGAATTCAAATAGATATCTTACTTAAGCACTTAACTCATATTATAGCAATAGATATGGTAAGGAACACGCACATGCAATATGCTAAAGCTCAAAACGTCCACCTAGTACACCAAGGTGAGTCAAAACATATATAGATATGTATAGATATGCTTAATCATAACTGCAAGTTTCTAATGCAATACACACTGAGCATGCATCTAGGAGTCCGAATTGCTATGATGTAGCATGAGTACCACCACAATACATGAATTTATGAATATATTAATCTTTGAAGATAGTAAATCATATTAATGCGGATTATCCAGATCCAAATGCATGAAAAATTGGATACAATATACGAGCATGATAAAGAAAACATGATGTAATACTGAAAGCGGATAAATACAATGGTTTGAAAGATGTAGGGTTGGAAGATTATTACAATAATTTGAATAAAAAAATAGGAGAGACAAATTAGTACAACAATGAATCGATACAGCCTAACTACTACTAAATCTAACAAATCATGCTAAATAAAGAAAATAAGCAATCTATGGGCTCCAGAACTGCTCAGGGCAGCATTCCTCCAGAAACTATCTATTCTGTTCTTGGGGAAATGACTAGCCAAACACCAGCTGAGCCAACGAAAGTTGAAAGTGGCCAGCCAAATTCTCCTTTCGGCTAAGAATTAGGTTAGTGCAGGATCCCAAGATAGAGGGCAAAGGGAGGCTTCCTGGGGGTTCTCTCATGTTCCACCCCTTCTACTAATAGAGATCACTTGGGGAGGAGATGAATGGACCATAGTCCTTAACGACAACATAAACAGATATATATAACATATATTTCGCTCAAAGAAACAAATTAAATGGATCAAACCGAAGAACAAATTCAAACCCAAGAAATAGATAGGAAATTACATCTTCTCTTTGTGAATAAGGGCAAGTGAATACCCAAATCCATGCTATTAAGTGGAAAGCGTAGATTAAGGCAAATCATTTCTTGGCGGAAGCTTTGCTTACCAAAACAAGGGATTCATTAAACTCATTGAAACTCCTCATCTAGTCATAGAAGAAGGATGATAACACAATTTTCTATGTTCACAAATGATTGAGAAGGGAGGTTTCAATTTCATTTAACCCAAAATTTCTTGTTTTACTTCCAAAATACTCAATAAAAAAGGAACAACTATACTTATCAACACCAAATTCCTTGGATCACTCAACTAACCTCATCAAACAACTCCTAACACTCATTGTCATTGAGTGAAGAGTTGAAACACATAGATTAGCAAGCTTGAGGGAGATGATTGTGATAACCCAATTTGTATTATACTTAATTATTCTTGTGATTATGTGTTTGATATGAATTTGCGTGATTAATTATGTGGTTTATGTGATTTTGAATTTGTATCTGTTACTTGTAGGAAAATCTGTTGCAATTATAACTTTGAACTGAAAATTGAAAGCCTTAGAGGTGCTACAAACCAAAATCGACTTCATATATGTGTTTAGCTTGATTTTTAGAGCCTACTGTGAAATTTTATAAAATTACGAGTCGTAATGAATTAATTAAGTTTAATTAGCATAAATCCTAGATTAAGCTAACCTAAGGTGATTTAGCCTAAGTTATACATATAGTAAGTTGGTCTTGAGATCATTTTTTTATCGAGAACTCTTGCTAGAGAGTTAGAGAGTTAGAGAGAGAGAGAGAGAGAGAGGAGAGTTCTAGAATTGAGAAGGAAAGCTAGAGATTGGAAGAGATTCAAGGCAAAATTCCTAGATTTTAGCTAAGGTATAAAAATCTATCTAAGATCCTCATAAATAACTCATCTTTTGTTTGAAATCGAGAGGAAATTGGAGATTTTAACCTATATGAGTTAGGGTTTTGGGTTATGGGATTATTTGAACTAAACCCAAGAAATTGAGCCTTGATCTCTTTAACCATGTTTGATTTAAGTTCAATCTTGTGAATAATTCATGAAATAAGCTCTAGCTTGTTCATATAACAAAGAATTGTGCAAGAATCATACATCTATATGTGTATTGTGAACTTGATCTTGTGATTCTTGAACTATGGAAAAGATGAGACCTTGATTTTGGACCTTAAGCAAGATTGATGTGTTTGAGTTAAAATTACACTTGAATAATGTTAGTCATGTTTTTGAATTGGTTTTGCATGAATTTGGGCATGGAAATAAGTATGGAAGAATACACTTTGTGCCATTTTCAGATTGTCTGGTTTTGCCCAGACCGCACATGCGGCTGCGAGCTCCGCATGAGCGGAACATGAACCAAAATGGGGGGTTGCATTCTGCTTGCTCGAGCGGCTATCACTTCCACACGAGCGGATCATGACCGCTTGAGTAGTGAGACCTTCCATACGAGCAGACAATAGGAAAAATTTTGTTTCTTTTTTGTTGACCTCTCTAACCTTCTGAGTGCATTGTTGACGTGATTTAAACAATCTGAAAAATGAAATGATGATTAGAAACCTATTGAAAAAGGATGTGAATTATTAAAAGAAAAGTATATGGAATGGAACGTATTATTTATCGAATATGTATGTGTGAAATGCTATGTAGATCGTGTGTTGGAGGAAATGCCGCAAGACCAAACACACTGTGAGTAATAATATTGCAAAGATATGTTCTTAATTAATTATTTTGATCCATGAACGGTGGTTTTTTGAAATTGTGCTTGATCGAAATGAATGAGTTTCATGTATGTTCTATGACATATGCAAGGTGGACCTAAAGTCGTTCCATTTATACTATGATGTGCTTGGGCCCGAGGCCGTACTGTACTATCTGTTGGCTTGAGGCCATTTTGATATATGTGGGCCCGAGGCCGTTTTGTTATATGTGGGCACGAGGCCGTTTTGATATGTTAGAGCTGAGGTCGTTTTGTATGTTTGGGCCGAGGCCGTTTTGTATAATTGGAACTGAGCTCGTTCCGGAACATGTTAAACCCAAGACCACTTGTCAAATTTGAATATGAAAGAAACTATGGATCGTTTTTACTTTCAAAAACTTATGGTTGTATGTTAAATACTTTCTTTGATTCAGACTCATTTATTAATCTTTAGACTCATTTATCAATCCTTTGCATTGTTATTATTCATTGAGTTTCACCCACTCTATATTATGTATGTATATATGGGTGATCAGCATATTGATGACCAGTATGGAGCCCAACCTAAGAATTTGCTTCAGGAATTGTTTTTGTGAACCCAATCAATCGAGTCTCCAAGATTGAGCTTTTGTTCTTTTGGCTTATATCATGTTATGACTTTTATTTGGTTTTGTTATAATGGTTTTGGATATGTAAATCGTAAGTGTGGAGTTTTCTATTGTACATAAGTTTTGCATGGTTATGTAAATGTGTGAATGTGCTATGATAAAAGCAAAGTATATTTTTGAACATATTGGCATAGGTCAATGGACTTTCATCATTGTTATATGCTTCCACTTATGGCCCCATTATTATAATCATTCTTTATGTTTTTGCATGAGGTCGTAGGTAATTAAGTGATTACTGGCTGGTTATGGTCTAAACCTCTAGGGATGGGTTTGGGTAATGACATAATGGTATTAGAGAACAAGTTAATAACTCACACACTTGTCCATTTGAGCAATAAGGAGTTTAGAAAAGAGTTAGGACCATTTACATTTGTGTTATAAGTGTATGAGTTAAGATGTGAATCCATGATCTTTATGTGAATGTGAGAATACAAGATCTAAATACAAGCGTGCTTTCCTAAGCTTCTTATTAAGTATGAAGTATATGAGAATATATAGGTAAGTATGATTGTTGGTTGAGCATGAACATGGAAATTGTGTAACCATGTGTACATTTATAATCTTAGCGGGAGAAGTAACCTATGTGAGAACCAATGTGAGTATGTGATTATATGATTTACGTGGACCTAGATGTTGTAAACACCCCATATTTTACTGTCCTTAAGACTTGGGTGCCATTGATTGGATCATTTGATGGTGTAGGCTATGCTATGCAAAGGTTCGATTTCTTCTGCAAGGAGAGAGATTCAAATCCCAAACCTCACACCTCTTTTTAGACCAAAGCCTTTTGACCAAAATGATTTTAGACCTTAAAACCCTCTCTTTCAAAACATTTTTGAAAGAAGTTTCTACGATGTTCCGAGGCTCGCATTTCGTTAAATGTTGCGCTTTTCGATAAACCGAGCAAGGACAAAGTGGAATAAATGAAGGAGAGGTGAAATCTTTGGAAAAAAAAATCTTTAAAACACCTTATTTAAAGGTTTGAAGTTGAATAAAATTGGAGAAGAGAGAAGAAACCTAGTTAGGGAAAGAAGTTGGGCATGAACCGTTAAGAGAGAGTCAAGCAGCCCTTGCTAAAACAAGCCTATCCTTTTGCACACTTGAACTTAAGCTATCAGGCCACCACCCTTGGAAATTGGACTTCTAGGGCTTCATTTTACATTCAAGAATCTCCTCAAGCCGAGGCCAGATGAGGGAGATATGGCTGGTTGAAGTTAGGCATCAATTCGGTTGGCCCAAAACTGAGCAGTCTTCACTAAAAGCGGGATATCTCTTAGCACACTTAGAATTTTGATGTGAGGCTGCCACCATTGGAAATAATACTTCGGGGATACAATTTAGACACAAGAATGACCTGAAATGAGTCCAGATGAAGGAGTTATGCCCGTTTGAAGTTGGACCTGGAGAGCAGATTTTGCTGTCGGCCACTGGCAGTGGCTGGTCGGCCACGGACGTGTACGGTCAGCCACAGATGTGTACGGTCGGCCACCAATGATGGCCAGTCGGCCATAAATGTCCAGAAAGCTCAGATTTTGCAGATATTTTGCTCCAGCTATCTTCTAAATGCTCCAACTGTCTCTAAATCATATATTTCAACCCAAGGCTCTCTTTTTTCTATATATAGAGGCCATATCTCACATATTGCAAGGTTAGCAAATTTTGGGAGCCTCTCTCTCTAAAAATCCTCTCTCTCTACAATTCTCTCTCTCTAGATTTCTCTCTGTCTTGCCCTTTTGTGCATAGAAGTAGAGATACATCTCTCCTTTGCCTAGACATCCTAAACCAAAGTTGCATATCTTTGGGCTGAGGTCCCTTGGAACCTATTTTGGGCTGTTGGAAGGGTGGTTTAAGCTCAGAATAGTGGCTGTTTTTGTGCTGTGCTTCAAGAGGTAAAGTCTAACCTTGTAAGCTTTATTTTAATTGCTTGCTTTGCCATCCTTTTACACTATTTTTTAGCTGGTTTTCAACTATAAAAATCTCTATTTTTCATTCCTAAAAATGGCGGTTTGAGCCTATTTTTGAGTTAGGGGGTTGTCTCCCCTTTTGCTCTTTAGCTTGTGAAGCTTTTTGTGCCATCTTTCATCACTTTTAAATCAAACTTTTTGGGCCTTTAAACCACTGAAATTCAAAGTTATTTCAGTGGTGGAAAACCTATTTTGAGGTCCAAAAATGGAGGGGTTGGCCCCCCCTCCTTGTGTCTCACTTGCATGCCTAGTTAGCATCCTATGGTAGCATGTTTTTGTGGTTTAACTTAGCTTAATTCAAGCTTGTTTTAGCTACTGTTTTGACTGGTTTTAGCTCTGTTTTGGGCTGCTTTGGTCATGTGGGCCTTGTTTTGCATGGTTGTAGTGCAAATGGCTTCACTAGCTTGGCATTTTAGGCTTTTAAGCATGTTATGCTTGAATTGTTTGCATGTCGTAGCATCATTTTACATATGAATTCAGTGTGTATAACTCCGTCACACTCTCACTTATTTCACCTTTCATTGTTTTTGAGAGTTGTGTTTTGAGTCTTGTTTGCAAGCTAACATGTGAGCATGTTTTTCTAGCCTTTTGTGCTTCAATCTCAGCATGTTTTAGTCACTATTTTGGCATGTTTTAGATCTATCCAGAGTTGGTTTGGTTAGTTGAGCTTTGTGTTGCATGCTTATAGTGTTGTGATCTTCACTAGTCTGATGCTTTTGGCTTTTGAACATGTTGTGCATGAGTTGCTTGCATGTCGTAGTGTCTTGTTGCATTCCATTTCAGCACTAAAATATCTGCCACCTCCCTCATTGCTTCACTTTTCCATTTTCTTTGAGGTTGGTTAGCCTTGAGGTTGTGTTTAAGCTTGAGATTGAGACTTGTGCCTAATGGTTTTAATCATCTTTTGAGGGTTTCTACTAACCAATGGCATGATCTCTTTCATGTCTTAAGTCATCCTTTGGTTGACCCCTCTCTTATTAGAGGACAATCACCTTGGACTTAATCAGTTAAGGGACTAATCGGTAATGTAAAATGTGTAAACAAAACATGACAAGTAAAACTTGAGCAAGATGAAGCATATTTGTGTTGCATTGCATGTGTTTGGATCGAACGTTAATCCAAACACAAGAATGTGGGACGTTTCATACTCAAAGTGATGAAACGTGTCACGTTTCTTGGTCGCCGTCACCCTTGATCATGGATGATAGGGTGGTGGTCCTTTGAGTCTTATTTGTGCATTCATTAAGCTTGTACAAGCTTGACTCTTTGGCTATCATGCATCGAAGATGCTTGATTGGTGGTTTGAGAGCCAAAGGCTATACTCCTTTGAGGTTGAGAAATGATAAGGAGTGTAGCAGTACATACATTCCTTGAAAATGCTTTGTTTTGCCTCTGTTGCTCTCTGTTACAGCAAAAGCAGAAGTCCAGAAAATGGGGGTGGCTGACCGGCCACTTTTCTAGCCGACCGGCCAGTTGTTGTGGCCGACCAGCCACTAGTGAAGTTTTATGCAAATGTGTTCCTGTTTTGGAGTAGAGGCAATCTGGAAGTTGGTGCAATTTTCTAAGATCAAATGAGTGCAAACAGAGGCATCCGATGGCAAGGCAAGAGCATTTTCGGGTGGAGCAACTAAGCATGCATGCATCCCTCATCCCTCGAGGCTGTTTAAATGCTTTATTAGTTAGTTGTAGCTAATTAATACAAGTGTTGTAATTAAATTAGTTTAATTCATTTTGTAATATTTAGCTAGGTTAGAATAGTTAGTTAACTTATTTCAATTGTTGTAACAATTAATTAGCTAGAATAGTTAATTAGTTCATTTTGTAATAATTAGCTTAGCTTAGTGTAGCTTAGCTTATTTATTCAAACCCTCCTTCGAGAGGGCGCAATGTTATAATAAGCGTGCGTGCGTGTGTGCATGTCTTCCAACCCCACGTCTTCCTCCCTTTTATTTAACTGCTTTCGATGGTTAGTTTAGGGTCATGTTTTGATTAGCATACCTTATACTTGCATGTTTGCATCCATTCATTTATCTTGCATGCACCGAGGCTCGGTGCATCATTCAAACTGCATCGTATTTTAATACTTCTTTGAATACGTGTTCCAAAGCATGTTATCAAATTGTTGCATTCATATACCATGATTAGTAGTCGAGCCTATTAATCGCATTATTGCATGTGTTGCATGAGACACTTAACATAGTTAGGATCATGCATTCTTTCTAACTAGCTTTTATTTTGACTTGGAGTACTCGGTAAGCTTTTACGCTTTAGCATACTTGCATGAGTGTGAATGATGCCAAGTTTCACATGCTTGCTATGAGGCTATGTGCTTAAGTGATTAACTACATGAATGCCTGTGGATGAAGGCTTTCTTGCTTGAATTTGAAGAATTCGACGAATGAATGTTTTAAGCCCACTTTGCGAAGTGGCAAATTATGTTTTAAGCCCACTTGAGGGTGGCAATTTCAAACCATTTTCGAAAGCAAACATGAGTTGAATTCGTTCCAATTCTCGCGACATAGTCTATACTTGTATGTCTGCGTCACATAGTAAAGTTAGCTTATAACCGGAATAAGAACACATGTGTTTATAAAACAACATATCATGCTTAGTAGAGCCCGATCCTTTGATCGGGCGAGCGAGGGTGCTCATTTCAGGACCTTCCCCTCTCGTACCTAAGTTCCCGAGCCGAGGCAACTTTGGTGATGACGGACACGTGGCCTTTGGCCTGCAGGGTTTCCTAAATTTCCCAAAAACAAAATATTTAGGTGGTGACTCTGTAATCTGGCAAAGCAGTCCAATTTTAGCATTATTTAATTCAAAATCAATTTTCCAAAATGATTTGCCGGATTGGACTCTTTGGTGATTATCAGTTTCACATTGCACTTGTGAGACTAGATTCAGAACTGTGACAGGAGTCCAAACTGTAGGACCAATTCGAGCTCTCCGAAAGGGGGCGCGAAGAAAGTCAAGCTACACACGTGCAACTCTATTATTGATGTATGTTTTATATATATAGCAAAATGATGAAAACAAGGGCGGACGAATTGGAGGAGTCTACCTTCTCTCAACTTGATAAACTAGAAAAATAATAGAAGAAATGGCAGAGGACTTAAGACAGCAAAAGGTGTTAGATTCTACCTTGATATCTGAGGCCAACATAAACCGATTTCTCAAAGGGAAAAGGAAGAAACAAAGCTCTGATGAGAATAAAAAATTCATGAAGAATAAGAAGCGGAAATCCAAAACATCTATGTGGGATAAATTCAATCAAAGAAAGGATTTAGCTTCGGTTTGTTCAGAATGTGGGAAAAAAGCACAGAGAGATGTGTTATCGACTCTCCGGGGCTTGTTATAGATGTGGCGAAATAAGTCATAAGGTAAGGGATTGTCCCTGGATTGTAGAAAATGTGAATGGATTCGCTACCTTAGTTAGTTTTGTACCAATGGCAAGACCTGTTATGACAAGTGGAATTGCTAGCCAAAGTAGAGTGTCCCAGGTACCTTTACTGTTCATGAAAGAATGCTTATGTGTTGATTGATTAGGGACTCGTATATATATGCATCTTTGCTCAGAATGTTAATTGATTATGGATATATGTATATATATGTACCTTTGTTCGAGATGATTGTTATAGCACTGATTCGCACTCACTAGACCATTGGGGCTATAACGCTACAACTATGTGACTAGATTGGACACCCCATATAATGAACTCCATGTTATGTGTGATTATATACCTTACTTGGTTAACGTGGACTGGATTATTTGATTGGAATCTTAAAATCGTGAATTTGTGATGATATAACCTACCTGGAATTTCCGTATAACAAATTCTATATTATGTAAGAACTATATGTTATGAACAACTGTGTATCTGTGCATTTACATGTGAACTTATTTGAAGAAAACTATGTAGCGTAGGACCTAAGCCACTTTGATATGAACCATTATGATGTATGATCTTGAGAACAAATGAACTTAGAACGATTGTAAGACTTTGCCCGGAATCTCTAGGCGAACTGATTGTAACCCTCATAACCAAACATACCTTGTTTGAAAATGATGGGATTGAACTTTTATCTAATTTGATTTGATGAGAATCTCTATCTAGTTTGATTTCATTACGGATGAATTACAAATTGTTTACAAACAAATGATTGGGTTATATTATGATAAAGACCGCATGTGGATTGCCAGCAACAGACATGAACACTATTAAGAACCAACATTCAACTATGGAGAAGGTATAGAAGAAGTAGGATATGTGGGGTTGACTATTGATTAATTTACCAAATTGCTACTTTTGTGTTACCGTATTTTGAACCGATGCTATAGGAATTGTTAATCATGAATTATTTGATTATGAACCCTACATTGGAACAACTTTAACTATCTAGGAGTATACGAATTTGTACTTATCGTACTTAACTCAGTATTAGCATACCTTATAATTGATACTACGGGGATATGAGAATTATGCACGTCATGTGATTGATTGTTTCAGTGTCATCCTTACTATGTGTGAATAGGGGGAGAACTGAACTCCACTTTAGTAGCCGACTCTATGTATGAATGACCTCATCATTACAATTCTTGACGAACATCAGAGAAGGAATATTCTTACTTACTAACGCTATAAACCTATATGGATAGGTCTCTCAGGAGACATAGTAACTACCACATATGAATAATGGTCAATTTAGAAGTATGTAAGGTTCTGCTTTGATTTGTATGTTGTTGGGTGCAAATCATCACCATCACCGGATACTTGCAACAAAAAAAAAAAAAAGACCAGTGAATTCTAGAAGACATAATTCTATTCTGACTCTGATATGTTTCTGTTCTGGAACTGATATGTCTTTGTTTTAGGATTACCTTTACTAATTGTGAGTAGGATGTCTATATAAAATTGGAACCATTATTGTGTAAGGACATCTTTTATTATCTGGAAATTTTTGCCATAAATTAACATATGAAACTTTATCTGGGGATATTGCACTAATACCCTGGCCATGAACTGATATGATGTAATTTTGAGGGAAACAAATGAACCTTGTACATACTGTAGTGAAAAGACTTTGACCTCCGGAGCTGATGACCCTTCTTTAGAAATAATAGACTAGTTCTCCACCTTATATCAGGCTGTTAACACGTGCTTATGGAGTGCAAAGGAACATATGGCAAGAGAATTAAAGGCCAAAACTATGGTAATGTGGCAAGGAATACCTAACGATAAAACTATCCCTATGGTAAAAGTCGAATGGAAGGAACATTACGGGAAAGAAGCCACTTGGGAACGGGAAGAAGAAACGAAGCAACAGTATGCAGAATTGTTTCGAATTGAGGTAAACAAGTTTGGAGGACCAATCTTCCTAAAGGAGGGAAGACTATGATAACCCAACCCGTATTGTGCTCAATTATGCATGTGATTATATATTTGATATGAATTTTCATAATTAATTATGTGTTTTATGTGATTTTGAATTTGTATCTGTTACTTGTAGGAAAATCTGTTGCAATTACAACTTTGAACTAAAAATTGAAAGCCTTAGAGCCGCCAAAAATCAAAACCGACTTCATATCTATGTTTAGCATGATTTTTAGAGCACATTGTGAAATTCTGTAAAATTACGATTCTTAATGAATTAATTGAGTTTAATTAGCATAAATCCTAGATTAAGCTAACCTAAGTTAATTTAGCCTGCGTTATACATATAGTAAGTTGGTATTGAGATCATCTTTTACTGAAAATTCTTACTACAGAGAGAGAGAGAGAGAGAGAGAATTGAGAAGGAAAGCTAGAGATTGGAAGAGATTCAAGGGAAAATTCCTAGATTTGAGCTAAAGTATGAAAATCTATCTAAGATCCTTGTAAATAACTCATCTTTTGTTTGAAATCAAGAGGAAATTGGAAATTTTGAACCTATATGGCGGTGTTTGGGATTTAGGTTTTTTTTTTTTTTGTTTTTTTATTAAAAGACAAATTGGTTATAAAACCAAAAAAAACTAATCCAAAGAAAATATCACATTAAACCCCATAATCATTTCACTTTTTCTCTTACAAACATCACATCCAACCACAAAAAAACCCAACTATCTTCCCAAACACAAAAAAAAATTTCTCTAATAATATCCTACAACTAAAAAAACCTACAAAAAAACGCACTTCCTAAACACCCACTACGAGTGAGGATTTTGGGTTGTGGGATTATTTGAACTAAACTCAAGATATTGAGCCTTGATCTCTTTAACCTTGTTTGATTTGAGTTCAATCTTGTGAATACTTTATGAAATGAGCTCTAGCTTGTTCATACAACAAAGAATTGTGTAAGAATCATCCACGTATATGTGTATTGTGAACTTGATCTTATGATTCTTGAATTATGGAAAAGATGAGATCTTGATTTTGAACCTTAAGCAAGATTGATGTGTTTAAGTTGAAATTACACTTGAATAATGTTAGTTCATCATGTTTTTGAATTAGTTTTGCATGAATTTGGGCTTGGAAATGAGTATGAAAGAATACACTTTGTGCCATTTTCGAATTGTCTGGTTTTACCCAAACCGCTCGTGCAGTTGCGAGCTCTGCACGAGCAGAACATGAACCAAAACGGGGGGTTGCATTATGCTCGCTCGAGCGGTGAGATCTTTCATACGAGCAGACAACAAGGGAAATTCTATTTCTTTTTTTTTGTTGACCTCTCCGACCTTCTGAGTGCATTGTCGACCTTATTTAAACACTCCAGAAAATGAAATGATAATTATAAACCCATTGAAAAATGATGTGAATTATTAAAAGAAAAGTTTATAAATGGAATGTATTATTTATCGAATGTATGTGTGAAATGTTGTGTAGGTCGTGTGCCAGAGGAAATGCCGCAAGACCAAATGCATTGTCAAAAATAATATTGTAAAGATACGTTCTTAATTAATTATTTTGATCCATGAACGGTGGTTTTCTGAAATTGTGCTTGATCGAAATGAATGAGTTTCATGCATGTTCTATGACATATGCAATGTGTACCTAAAATCGTTCCGTTTATACTATGATATGCTTGGGCCCGAGGCCGTTCTATACTATATTTGGGCCTGAGGCCGTTCCCATAAATGTTAGGCATGAGGCTGTTTTGATATATTGCCCGGAGGCCGTTTTGATATATTAGACCCGAGGTCATTTTGTATGTTTGGGCCCGAGGCTGTTTTATATAATTGGACCTAAGCTTGTTCCGGAACATGTTGAACCCAAGACCACTTGTCAAATTTGAATACGAAGGAAACTACGGATCGTTTTTACTTCCTAAAACTTATGGTCATATGTTAAATACTTTCTTTGATTCAAACTCATTTATCAATCCTTTGCATTGTCATTACTCACTGAGCTTCGCTCACTCTATATTATATCTATATATGTAGGTGATTAGCATATTGATGACCAACATAAAGCCCAACCTTAGAATTTGCTTCAAGAATTGTTTTTGTGAACCCGATCGGTTGAGTCTCCGAGATGGAGCTTTTGTTCTTTTGGCTCATATCATGTTATGACTTTTATTTAGTTTTGCTATAATGGTTTTGGATATGTAAACCATAAGTGTGGAGTTTACTATTGTACATAAGTTTTGCATGTTTATGTAAATGTGTGAATGTGCTATGATAAAAGCAAAAAAAAAAAAAAAAAATTGAACATACTAGTACAGTTCAATGGACATTCATTATTATTATATGCTTCCGCTTATGGCCCCATTATTATATTCATTCTGTATGTTTTGTATGAGGTCGTAGGTAATCAATTGATTACTAGACGATTATGGTCTAAACCTCTAGGGACGGGTTTGGGTCATGAAAATGATAGATGAAGATAAGTGGTGTAATAGGGAGAAGAGTTATTCAACTTATTGAACTTGTGAATGGATGGCTAAAACTACTCCCAAGCACATCCAAAAAGGCCCAAAGTTCACAAGAATGAGATAGTTAAGGCTAATTAGAAAAGCAAGGAAACAAGGAAAAGACTATCAACTCAATAGATGGATGGCTAAGGCTACTCGCTCCACATCCATGAGGACTTACAACAATTGCATAATTGAAAACAAAAGTTAGAATTAAGGAAAAAGTAGAAAGAAGATGATCCAAGAGACCAAGGAATCACATCTTGAAGAGGTTGAGTCTCGTCAGCATACCACATATCATCAGGGGTATCGGCTTTCCGCCTTTCGTCAGTGTACGCATGACTTAGGTCACTGTCTTCCCACCACTCCCCTACAGTCATGGCTGGGCTTTTATCAGGTTCTACTTGGAGCATGTTCACATCACGCCACCCGTTATCATACCACTTCTCTTCCACAATAGTTTTGGTTTCTACGTTCCCGTACTTCCTGAGCTTTCTTGCTATTCTTTTCCTGTCACTAGGATCCCACTCGTGCTTTCCTGTGCTTTGGACATCTACCGTTATTGGCTCGATCTCTGCTTTTCCTTTCCCTTTTCCCTGCTCTAGGGTTATCTTTCTCTAGATTTCTTTTATCCATTATAGTTAGAATTGCTCCAACACTTGTTACTTCTCAATCAATGGTACGGCCTCAGCCTTGCTGCTATCACCAACTTCCTCTTCTTTCACAGTGTCTCTCGCATGCTCCTCCACATCTGATTCCTCTCCACTCAACCACCCATTGCTAGTTTCAGGTTGGCTTAGATCCCACCACCCAATTTGTACACTGCCTACATCTTCTTCTTCAGAAAAGTAAAGGTTCTCCAGATCTTCCTCTAGGTCGGCTAGGTCCTCTTCTAAATCTGCCAAGTCATTTAGGCCTTATTCAGGCCAATCATTCTCATTTTTCCCTAGTCCATCTTCCCCGATGGCGTTGATGTTAAGGAAGTCCGCCAGTATAACTACTGGTTTTGGCTGATCAACAGCCATAATGTACAAACTGGGGTCATACTCCTCTACAAGTGAGGCCCCATTCTCTATGACTTGGGTGTCCGACAACCGTGTTTCTAGTGCATTATTCTTCTTCTCCACTCTGCTGCCACAAGCCCTGGTTGGGTTTTGCGTGTTATGTCCATCATGCACATGTCCGTGCTTTCCAGAATAACCACCTCTAGCTTGGGTAGATGGGATGGGGTAATATATGCGCTAGGGTTAAAGGAGGGTGGTAATGTACGGATTTGGTTAATGTTTCTAGATTGGGGGGGGGGGACTTGGTTATGAGCAGGAAGTGGATTGGTGGTTACGTTTGGTTTGGTGGGTGAAGCAATGATTTTATTGTCAATGAGATCCTAGATCTCATGACATAAGCGGTAGCAACGATCAGTAGGGTGACCGTGTTGTTGTAAAATGCAATACTGGGTGGGGTCATGTCTAGGTGGTAGTGGGTCGGGGAGAGGTCGTGGATCAAGGAGTTTGAGATGTCCTTTTTCCAATAATAGTTTAAGGGCATGGGCTGGGCTCATATGGAGGGAGGTAAAGGTTCTTTGGTTTTGGCTCAGACCGGTGGGTTGTGAGGGTTGTCAGGTTGTTACGGCAAAGGGATCAACCATTTTGGCCGTTGTGACAACAGTACTGACATCTGCAGGCCGTGGAATAGTGTTATTACTAGCATTGGTATTCTTGGTGAATGACCTTCTTGCAGGTTCACTAGTTCTTTAGATGATGCCGTTCTTGAATGTACTTTCAATTTGGACTCCCAACTCGTGTAGGGAAGCAAACATAGACAACGGTGCCACTATCATTCTCTGTAGTATATTTGGCTCAAGATTCTGGACCACTAGCTGGACTTGCTCCCTTTCAGAGGGTCTATTTGTCATCTGGGCCTCCTTTGATCTTTATCTGGTAACAAAGTCAATGAAGGGTTCTTTGGGTTTCTACAAAGTTGCTTCTAGCTCACTGATGGTTACTTCTATCTGAGTGTTATTTGAGCACTAGTTGACAAACCCCTCAGACAACTCCTCCTAGTTTTGCTTCATAGAATCCTCCAATTTTGCGTACCAGATAGCTACCACATCAGACAGAGTTCTTCCAAACAACGACAATTTCTGAGCCCAAGAGAGACCCATTAGTCTCAGAACATCTGAAAACAGCTGAACATGCACAATCGGATCCCCACTTCCATCGAATCTGTTAATGTGAGCCATCTTAAACTTTTTCGATAATCTGACTGAAGCTTCAGTGTACCCGTCTTCAATATCCGGAATGGAATTGAAGCCTTGGGACTTTTTCAGCGTTTTCTCTAACCTGACAATCTTGATCATGGCCGGATCTATATCATTAATGTCAAAGGGAAGGAGTCCTGCAGGGGGCCATCCCAGAGACCTATAAGCCAGAGCTGGTGGAAACATCTCCTGCGAATCTGGGACTTGGGGAATTTTCACTAGTGGAGGTGGATCAGAATTCGGCTAAGCAGCCAGGATTGGATGGATAGTGGATGTGGATGCCCTAGATGGGCGTCGCAAATCAGTGATGATTTCATCCTGTGCAGCCATCCTTTGATTCACAGTATCCATGGTTCTCTAAAAAGTTGCCATCATGATAGCAAATTCTTCTGTGTTCTGTGCCATTGCTGGTCTGGGTGAGTTAGATGCTAGTAAACTGATTTGGTAAGAATGAACAGCTGTTTGTTGAGTGCTTTGTACTACTGTTGCTGACTGTCTGTTCTTTCTTCGTCGAACAATTAGTAGAAGTGAGATTAACACTGGCTGACCGCTAACAAGGTCTTGAGTTTTGCAAAGTCTACCAGAACGAGTCCAGAAAACTTGGGGGATATCAAGTCTATCTGAAGTTATGATTGCGAACTAGCTAGCAAAAAAAAAAAAAAAAAGAAACGCAATCAAAATCGAACTTCACTTCGGCCCAATTTGCAACAGATGAAATCATACAGCTGAAGAACTATAAATCCCACTGAACTCTATTTCCAAACTGATATCAACCACTGATATGAACATTCCTGTACAATTTCACTATAAAAGCACATATCAAGAAAAAGAACCAAAACACCCTTATGAGGGGGTTGGGTTACCCTGTCCAAGATTTTGACATGATCTAAGCTGCACCACTTCAAGCAAGTAGTTTCATAACATCCTGTACATAGGTGAGCATCCTGTCCTAATTTGGAAAAGTCGCTATGGCTTCACTATATGCAGCTAGGCCAAATGGTCAAAAGGGGTACCTCGGCAAGATTACCTAATATACCTCTCACACCGAACACCGAGATGTGAAAGGAGGATCAAGTGGTACAGTGGTAATCCAGATCCAAAGGTTATGTCTCCAACATGGCAGAGCCCACAACCGATCAGCCTTTTGGGAAGTTTTTGGGCAAACCTCTGGCAAACCATCCAGGAATAGCCGATGGAAAACACAGTGACTTAAAGTAACCATGCAAATGCAATGCAAAGAATATATAAGTGTAGATAAAATTTCACATCATAAAGTTCAAGTCAAGTTCTCTAAATCCTAAGCAAGTCGTCAAAAACTGTAGCTTGCTTTTCGTACTCCTTTTGGATACGATTAGCCCTACAGTTCGAACTCCCATGATTCTGAATCTAGTTTCACAAGTGCAATGTGAAATAGATAAATACAAATGTGTTCAAATCCGGCAAATCTTTTGGAAAATTGATTTTGAATAAAAAAATGCCAAAAATGGACCACTTTGCCAGATTTCAGAGTCGCCACCTAAATATTTTTGAGAAATTTAGGAAACCCGTGACTCGTGCCAAAGGCCATTAGTCCGTCATCACCAAAGTGTCTTGGCTCGAGAACTTAGGTATGAGAGGGGAATGAATTGAGCAGCCCACTCACCTGATCAAAGATCGACCTCTACTAATCACGATGTGATTTTTATTTACATTAAATGCTCTTGCTTCGGTTATTAGGCTCATTTTACTAGATGAGGCACACAAGTATAGACCAATTCACAAAATTTGGAACGCATTGATTTCATGTTTGTTTTGAAAAAGTGTTTTGAATACGTGTCACTTGAAAAAAAAAAAAAAAAAAAAAAAAAAAAAAAAGTGAACTTGTATTTACATTAGTCAAATTATTCCAACTTAAGTAAAAAGGCCTTCATCTACCGGCATTCAAACAAGTATCACTTAAGCACTTAGCCTTATGGAAAACATACCGGATATGGCAACATAAACAAGCATGCAAAATGCTAAAGCAATAAACGCTCACCTAGTACTCCAATGTATGCCGAAAGAAATAACATTGTCAAAAAAAAAATGCATGATCCAAACGATGCAAAATGACTAATGCAACACATGCGAAATGCAACTAATAGGCTCGGCTACTAACATGCATGTGATTCAATTCAAGGCATGCAAGAGAGCACATATTTGATAAAAGAATTCAAAATTGATATCAGTTAGTATGATGAGCCAAACCCGTAAGTATGCAAAACAAATGGATGCAAGTCATGAAAAATGCGAAGTAAGCATGCTACTCTATGCTACCCATCATAAGCGAGTAAATAAAAGAGAGAAAGAAATGGGGGTTGGAAGACATACACAATTATTATATATTTTGCCCTCATGCAAGGGGGTTCGAATGTCCGGGTGTTCAAATTAAACTAATTATTTTAAACCCAAATGACTACTTAATGGATTGGCTAAGCTAACTACTTTATTACAAATTCGTATGAATGCTAAATAAATAACTAGCTATCTAATTTATTACAACAAGGATAGCATAACAATAATAATTACAACACTAATAATTAGAACAATAATTACGATAATAATTACAACAATAATTACAACAATAACTTGAATGGTGCTATTATAACATTCATACGAACAACATTAACATGAACGACATTAATAATGCCTAAGGATCGGATGCACGTCCATGCAGACAGTCTTCAGAAGCTACTATGTCTGCCTCCTTGGGAATCTGCTCTGTTTCACCCTCAATCACTACCCCTTATTTCTGCCAAAATGCTCTGTTTACCAAACATTGGAACCGGCCGGCCCCTAATATGGCCTAGCCAGGCCCAAGAAGATCCGGCCATGCCTTATTTTCTTGCAGAAAACTATTTTTTTGCTTTGGGTGAAAATAGTGCAGACAGAGCAGTTTTAAACTACATTTGTCCCTTCTGCTCTTCTCTATCATGAATCTCAAGAGAAGAGTGAAACCAGTTCCAAAACCACCAATAGGCATAAATTGATTACTTGATGGTTTTGAACATGATGAGACAAAAAATCAATGAATGCAATGACACACACCACCCCTCTCTCCTATCATGGGGTTAGTTCAAGGATGGAGGTAGACACACCTCAAGAATCATCAAACATCATGGATTAATATGTGATGACTCTTGACGCGATGGACTTGGAATAACGTCTGACCGAATCCAACAAATTTTTATTAATCTTCTTTATGTCGGTTGAATTGATTTTAAGTCAATTTTATTAGCCTTTTTCAACTTACCTTTCCATTACTTTATCAATTAGTCCAAAAGTGAGATTTAAGTCCCCTAAAAGGAGGGAAGTGTCAAACGAGAAGTTATTTTGGGCATGAGAGAGAAATGATTATGCGAAGTTGATTATCGCAAATGATAGGACTCTTTACATGAAAGAAAGCTATCAACTCAAATGACTCGGTGTCTAAGGCCTAAACAACCGAAGCCATGAGGACTTACAATATAACAAGCAAAGTATTCAAAGCATAAACTAATTAAAGGAATTAAAACAGGCCTAAAACAGCCCCTAACATACAAAAAATCGTAGCCAAAAGTATGTTTAAAGAGGAGAAAAAGATAGCCAAAAACAAAGAGTTACAAAACTAGTAAGCAAGACCAAGGAGAGGTGGCTAACCCCTCCACTTTTGAGACTTCTAAACCATGTTTTCAAGCCCTTTTAAACTTTGAAAATTAGCATGGAAACCAAAGAAAAGAGTGGGAAGACAAAAGGTATGAGCTATAGGATAAGGTGTAAGAAAGGGTGTTAAACCTCTCTACCTTTGGTAGCTCTTTAACCCCAAGTTTCAACACTTGAAATTGATCCAAAATAGTGTATAAACAGAAGAAAAAAATAGAAATAGATGGAGATGAAAGCAAGGAAAAGGGTGCAAGCTTATACCTCTTGAAGAGAGCAAGCCTTGGTTATAAACCAAACTTGATCCTAGAGCACTCTCAAGGCTGAATTATGGTTCTCAAGGCTCAACCAAGGCTCCAAGGTTTAACTGTAAAGGTGTATATGATGTATAGATATAGCTCAAAGAAGATACAATAGCACAAAGTTAGCTTGCAAAGGAAGAAGGAGCTCTAAAAGATCTTTTACACTCTTGGAAATTTTTCTAACCCTCAAAACAGAGATATCAACTCGTATTTATAGAATTTGAGCCAAATAGGTCACAAATATCTTCAAAAATACACAGCTAGTGGATTCCCGCCCAGAATAGTATTTCTCGTCCAAAAGGCACGACTAGGCCCAAATGTAGTTTCCCTATTCCTCTGTTTCAGGCTCAGTGTAAGTTGGCATAGTGCTAAAAAATGGATTTTTGAGGGATAGAGGTATAGAAACAGCTTGGGTAGGAAGGTTGGGATCGTTTAGAGCTAAAAACAAGATTCCTTCATTGAGAACTCATGACCTTTACACAATGTAACTTTCATCATCGAGTGCTCAGAATAAAGCACCCAACTCTTGCCGGCGGTGAAAAATGGGGTGTCTACAATTGCTCCTCTTTGACAGAGCTTGATGTCATGAAACGACGCGAGTGAATGTTAAAGCCCAAAGACGACCCATTTGACGAGGCCGTAAGGCTTGGGCAAGGAAACAAATGAAAACACAATTGGATAAACTCGAGGGTTGCTTACGTATTCCTTTGCAAGGAATCAAACCTGCGTAGTTCAGAGGCAAAATCCGCAATGACATATAAAATGCGATGCATTTTGAAAATTAGACTTACACGCTGCGCCAAAATGGTTACTTTTGAAAACTCATGAGTATACAAGATAATGCAATGAGACAATGAATATGACAAGATGACGGCATAAGAATAAAACAAGCCGCAAGCTTAACTCAGAATAAATCCAACCATGTTTCACACGGAAAGAGTAAGCAAACTACAATTCCAAACACATCTCACATGAGAGGAAGATGAACGATACAAACCGAACTATGTCCCACTTAGAAAGGATTAAGAAAATGTAAGCCAAAGTACGTCTCACGTAGAGAGGGTTAACGAAAATGCAAGCCAAGCTAAGTCACATGTAGAGAGGGGAAGAGCTCCCTTCCAAATTGCGTCTCACACAGTGAGAGTGGAGGGTGGTGTGAACAACAGGTGCACCTGATGTTTTTAACCGAGTAGAAACAATATCCTAACGCGTCTCATGCTAAAGGAGGAAAGATGGTGTGAACACCAGGTGCACCTGATGTCTTTAATCAAGTAAATCAACTGCCTAACGTGTCTCACGTGAAAGGAGGAAAGATGGTATGAACACTAGGCGCACCTGATGTTTTTAACCGAGGAAAACACAACCTAATGCGTCTCACACAAGAGGAGGAAAGATGGTGTGAACACCAGGCGTACCTGATGTTTTTAATCGAGGAAATCAACTGCCTAACTGTAGACGTCCCCGAACGTCCCAGGAGGGAATCCTGTTTTGTTCATTTGGGCTCACTACAGTTCAGGACTCAAGTGTCACAGTCCTGTATCTAATCTCGCAGAGTGCAATGCAAAACCGATGAATCATCAAAGAGTCCAAATCCGGCAAATCGTTTTTGAAAATAGATTTTTTGAAAGAAGTGCCAAACATGGACTACTTTGCCAGATACAGAGTCGCCACCTAAATATTTTATTTTGGGGAATTTAGGAAACCCTGACTCATTGCCTAAGGTCACATGTCCGTCATCACCAAAGTTGCCTCGGCTCGGGAACTTGGGTACGATTGGGGAAGGTCACTTCGTGAGCGCCCCCGCTCACCTGATCAAAGATCGGGCGGAACTTGGGTACGATTGGGGAAGGTCACTTCATGAGCGCCCCCGCTCGCCTGATCAAAGATCGGCCTCTACTAACCATGATATCGAGTTTTGAAAACATTATGTGCTCTTATGTTGGTTATTAGCCTAGAATTACTATGTGGTGCAGACAGCATACAAGTATAGACTGGATCGCCTGAGTTGGAACAGAACATTTCATGTTTGTTTTTGAAAGCGGTTTGCTACTCGCAAGTAGGCTAAAATGCAGATTTTTCCACCCTCAAGTGGGCTTAGAAAACATGGTGATTTCCCATTATCAAGTGGGCTTAAAACTCACAGTCAATGCATTATTCCAATTCAGATATCCAACCTTCACCCACAGGCATTCAGGCAGGTATATCACATAAGCACATAGCCTCATGGTAAGCATGCTATCATGGCAGTCACTCACACACATGCAAGGATGCTAAAGCATAAACACTTACCAAGTACTCCAAGCCAAACAGAAGCTATGTTAGAAATCCATGCATGATCCTAACTATGCTAAAATGCCTAATGCAGCACATGCAGGAATGCAACTACAATAGGCTCGGCTATTCTAAAGCTGGCATGTGAAATGCTACAACTAACAAGTATTCAACTCGGAATTGAAATACAATGCAGTTAGTATGATGCGCCGAGCCCGGTGCATGCAAGACAGATGAATGGATGCAAACATGCGAGCATAAGTATGCTAAATGAAACATGCCCTAAACTAACCATCATAAGCTGGTAAATAAAAGGGAGAAAGACGTGGGGTTAGAAGACATACACACACTCACACACACTTATTACACAATTGCCCTCGCTCAGAGGGTCCGGATAAATAATACAAACCAAATGAATAATTAACTACTCTAGCTAATTACATATTACAAAACTTCTAATTAATTAACACATTAATTACAGAAGGAAGGTGGCCACAGCGCTACCTCGGAATGACGGGATGATGCATGCTCGATTCGCCTCGCCCAGAAACCCGTTGCCATGCCACTGTTGCCTCTGTTTGCACTGTTCTGCACCTCTGAGGGATGTGAAAATTCTTAAGGAACCTCTGAACTACTCCCTGATCATTTTGAGATGCCACCGGCCAATACAAAGGACCACCGACCATGGAAATGGGATCATCGACCATAAATTGGGCCACCGGTTAGACTTATGTGGCCGATCGGCACTGAATGTAGTCGGTCGGCCAAATCTTCTTACAGAATTCTGTTTTGACAGCAGCAGAGGGCAGACAGTGCATGGCATAGAATTTTCAAAGCAATGTGTGCATAGCCACTCTCCCTATCATGCTATGGACTCAATGGAGCATGGCTCTCGGTCCTCGGGCCATCAATCACGCATTTCGATGCATGATGGCCAAAGGTACCAAGTTTGCAAATCAATGTAAATGAATGCGACAAAACAAATGAATGCTTCACGCCCTATCATGTTGAGATCAAGGCCGTTGGCGACTGAGGATTGAGACGTGTTTCGTCACTTTAAGTACGAACACATCTCAGTCCTCCTGTTTGGTTTTGACACCCCAAACCAAACATAATGCAATGCATGTATGCAATATGGCTCAAGTATACAAAATAGCTTAAGTATGCAATATGAGGCTAAGTTAGCAAAGCATGCCAAATGCAATGCAACCTAAATATGCAAATGTGCAATGTGCCAAACATACAAGATGCAATGCAATGCAAGTTAATGTCACATGAACATGCCAAATATGCAACAAGGATATGTAATGCAACTAGCTAAACAACATGCAAACATGTAATCACAATATAATGCAAGCATGCAACCAAAGTAAAGCAACATGTCAAACATGCAACTATATACAAAGATGGACTTATACCGAAATGGGAAGACCTCAGCCCATCCCAAAACAATGGCCAAAACAAACAAACCAAGGTGCCAAAAGTGAAGGCATACATGCATACACGTAGGTCCATAAGCTAGGCCACAATGCACAATTCTCAAACGTGAGCAAGATGTGATAATCATGAGGAAATGACAATGCATTAAGCTCTGAAAACATGTCAAGAGGAGTGCCAAACCAAAGGCACAAGTGAAGCGAAGCATGCAAAGGATCCTAACACTTGGGACTAACAAAAGGGTTCAAACCATGACCACGTCAAACGAACCCCAAAGGGTCAAGAGGACTTGGGACAGTCCTAGGGGGGGGGCAAAATAGGGCTGGAACATGCATGAGATAGGGCCAAAAATATGCTAGAAAACGAGCACAAAACGAAGGACATTTGAGGCCACAAAGAGAGCATTGCTCTACACCTACCACAACCAAACACGGCATGGATTATTCGATGCAAAACAGAGTTTTAACATGCAAAGTGGAGCCCCAAAACTCACTGATATGGCAGCTAAAGGACTCAAACCAAGAGGCATACACAATGACTCATTTTAAGGCACAAAAGGACACCTCTTCAAAGCATGGAAAGGATGATGAATGCAAGCATACAAGCATGGATTATGGACTGAAATAGCATGGGAAATAATTCCAAATAACTGAAACAACCCAACTAAAGCATGCTTATGACTCACACACTCAAGGCTAACAAGCCAAAATGCAAAGAGGGTATACAAAGCATGGCAAACATGGCTAAGACAACCAAAGTCAGACCTTAGGCATGGAAAAACATGACTAAAAACTTCATAAAGCTAAGCCAAAACATGCAAGCATGGTGGTCCAAATGCAAGATGCATGTTATGACAATAAAAGAGATTACAAAGCAAGTGTATGATGCATGCAATGGACTATCAATCCAACCAAAAATAGAGGTATAATATGACTAAATAACACCAAAAAAACTCTGAAATGGAGCCAAGTAAAGTCAAGCAAACATGCTACCTTTATGAGCCAAAAACACAAGCAAATGAAACACAAAGGGAGAGGGGTGTCCCTCCCCTATGCAAGACCTCAAAACCCCTTCACCACCACTGAAAATCCTCTGGATTTCAGTGGTGAGAAGGCCAATACACGAAAGCTCCCAAAGCTAACAAAGAAGACACAAAAGAGGCCAAACAAGGCCTAAGAGGGGGAGGTCGACCCCCAACACCAAAATGACATTAATGAAACATCTTAAACAACAAAAAACAGAACTTTTATTAGTTATACACCAAGCTTAAAACTGCATGCAAGATAGGTTAAAAGCTAGTGCAAGAATGGGGAATATAAAGCAATAGTGCTCACCCTTGAAGAACACTTCAAGAACCAAAACTCCAGCCCCCTTTTCTGATCAAAACCAACTCAAAAGCTCCAAGAACAACCTCTCAACACCTCAATAACCAAGGTATGGTGTAACACTAGGTGTCTTAGTGCAAAACTAAGAACAAAACTCACTTTAAGGCTCTCTAACACACACAAATGTAGAGAGAGAGAGAGATATAGAGAGAGTGATATATCAGCTGTATCTCTGATTTTTTTCCAACCCCTGAAATAGAAGGAGAGGCTCTCTTTTTATAGACAAGGCAAGGGCTCAAGTCTTCTAAGAGAAGCTAAACAAAAGGGGTCAAGGGGGTCAAGCTTCTTGAGGAAGCTAAGGCAAAGGGTTCAAGCTTCGTGAGGAAGCTAAGACAAAGGTCCAAGCTTCCTCAAGAAGCTAAAGCAAAGGGTGCAAGCTTCTCCAAGAAGCTTAGAACAAAAAGGTGCAAAGGGTGCAAATCTGACAGATCTGTGTGCTCCAGTTGGCATAGCTAGCATGCACAATGCCTAAAAGAGGCAAAAAAGAAGTCCCGACCAAATCAAAGGCCGCCGACCATCAAAGGTGCCGACCGGCCATCACCAATGGCCGGTGGCAAGAGAACATGGCCGGTGACATCATGCCTTGGCCGTGGGATCCGGGGATGGCTGACAAGCCATTCCCTGCCCTCAGAAGCAAAAACTAACAAGTTCTTGGTCCAAAACCAAGCACAGATCAGCCCAGTTAAGAGATCCTGAGGCAAGGCGCGCGGCCGAGACCTTCGGGAACTCAAAACGAACACGAACATGGATGATCATCGGGTGTTCAAACGGTGACGTCCAAGTCTTGAGGACGGTCAAAAATTGGGTGTCTACACTAACTCGTCTCACATGAGAAGAGGAAAGATGGTGTGAACACAGGCGTACCTAATGTTTTTAATCGAAGAAATCAACTGCCTAACGCGTCTCACGCGAGAGGAGGAAACACAACCTAATGCAAACACAACCGAGAAAACACAACCTAACGTGTCTCACACGAAAGGAGGAAAGATGGTGTAAAACCAGGCGTACCTGATGTTTTTAACCAAGGAAAACACAACCTAATGCGTCTCACACGAAAGGAGGAAAGATGGTGTGAACACCTGGCATACCTGATGTTTTTAACCGAGGAAAACACAACCTAACGCATTTCACGTGAAAGGAGGAAATCAAATCAATGAAAGAGCAAAGAAATTTTGGAGAACGAAGTTCACGGGGATAACCCAATTCAAGGTGCAAAGTTAAAACGCAAATTTTGATGAAGACTTTAACGTGAATTTGACACCAAAAAAAAAATGCATAAATCAAAACGATGCTCGAATTAATAATTTAAAATCAATTTTGACGATTTTCCTTTCGAAAGTGGGCTTAATTTGGAATTAACATGCCTCAGAAAAATAATATACAAAAAAGAATGCAATTTTCGGAACAATTTATGAAACAAAAGAACAAAAGAACAAAAAAGAACAAAACCCTTTTTCCCTTTTCTTCTATTCTCCTATTTTATTCTCTCTTTTTCTCTTTTTTTTTTTCTTCTTTCTTTTCTTTCCTTTTCTTCTTTTTTCTCCTTTTTGCTTTGTTTTCTTTTCTGTTTTTTGCTTTTTTTTTTTTTTTCATTTTTTTCTTCTTTCTTTTTTTTTTCTTTTCTTCTTTCTTTTCTTTGGGTCTCAATACAGTCGGCTGGGTCGCGATAGCGGCAGAGGGTAGTTCGGTAAAACTGCAACCTGTGGCTACTTTAAGCACTAACCCACCCTCATTCAGCATACACCCATGCTCGAAAATAGCCCCGTCCTCTCTAAGATTCTCTTGTCTCTAGATTTCCTCTCCCCTCGCATTACCCCACAAACCTCGCGAATTGTTTTAGTAAAACCCTTTCACCCCTCTATATTTTGAACCGATTAAAATTTGTTTCCGTGGAGTTTTGGAGTTTCCCTTGGTTTTTCTTAGATTTTCAAGTATTTGTTCTGGTTTTATACACCCTCTCCTCTTTTTTCCCCTTTCCTCTTTATTTTCTCTCCTAGGGTTTAGATTTTTGGAATTTTCACTCAATCTCACACACCCCACTCACTTTCTTTACATTTCTCATTTTCCTGTATTTTTCCTCATTGTCCCTCTATAGCTAGTGACAAGGTTTCGATCCCGAACCCTGCTGTGGGTATTGGTGCCATCTTAGGTGAGGACACGAAGGCCGAGGATGTTCTCCCTCATGTTCCTAAGCCTAAGTTGCTCCCTTTGCCAATAGACATTTCGACTCGTCCGCCTACCAGCCATGTACACACACCTTGACCCCTGGCGATATTCTATGATTTGAGGGCCTGATTCCCGAGATTGATGAAGAGGTCCTGTTGCGCGAGCCCACAGAGCGCCTGTCTGCCGATGCCTCCACGGTAAGAATCTTTTTCTTGGTTTTGAACACATTTTGAATCTCATAAGCAAATCCTTCATTATCCTTTAATGCGAATGCTGACAACATTTCCACACTACAGATGATAGCCAGGAGGATAGGCTACTACGGGTCTGTTTCAGGCCCCCGGCATTAGTATGAGTGGCTCCCTACAGAGGTCCACACACTAGTCGACGCTGCTGGTTTCGGGCCTTTCTGCTCAAAACTTATACAGATAAGGGTTGTACCATTGCTATATGGGGCCCTGGTAGAGAGGTGGTGGGACACCATCGACTCTTTCCACTTCTCATCGATCGGAGAGTTGACTCTGACCTTGTACGACTTCTTGATACTCACCAGTCTATGGGTCGGGGTTGGCAGTTTGATCCTGATATAATGCAGTGGAGAGCCGCACAACTTCATCTTCTTAGGGAGATCCCAGACGCTGCTGGTCATGGGATGATGCAATACAGCTGGTTCTTGGATCACTTCTTCGGCCTGCAGCCAATTACCTCTGAGGAGATCGCTCAGTACACCTGCAGATTCCTTATGTATCTCCTCGATACTACCCTATTTGCAAACAGGGAAAATACCATGGGGCTATAGTCTTAGGCACGCTAGTTCATCTACTACAAGTGGTGGAGTACAACAGGGGTGGCGCCGGCCTGGCCACCCTGTACTGCTACATGAGCTTCGTATCTTGTCAAAAGGCGGATTGACTTGGCAGTTACTGGAGAGTCTAGGAGGTACACATTTCCTGTTTTACTTTGCCTTTCCAGTTTTGCTTTGCCTTTCCTGTTTATATCTACTTCATTTATTCAGTTGCAATTCCTTAACTTGTTTGCCTTTTGCAACTGTGGGTTTACATGTATTTAACTTCCCTTGCCCCAATCCTAGTGAGGCCGATTGAGTTGTCAGTACCTCGCTCTCAGTACTGCAACTCCGGTTTAAGCGGCACTGGCGCGTAGACAGTGATTTCCCTTACTTCGCCGTTTCTTTGACACCGTCAGCGTGGAGAGGGTAATAAAATCTTATACTAGTCTTTATCTTTTACTGTTTTTACTGTTTCCATACTGTTCAACCCTTGATATCTGATACTTGACTTGTATCTTCCACTTGCAGATTGAGTGGCACCCCTGGGTAGGCATTCCTCAGGTAGCGAGGACAGCCTGTGTTGCTGCACGGGAGGCCTCTACCATGCGGATTCTATTTGAGGGCGCCTTCAGTAATGCATACCATTTAGGCGAGCGATTCATTTGCCAGACCAAGGGCCAAGCTGAACCTGATGTTCCATATCTACCTCTTTCAAGCATGACGATAGTTGATGATCTCCACGACAGGTCCCTGATTGATCACCTTATACAGGGAGAGGATGGTGACCGATATCACACAATCGGTGACTTTCTTGCCTTCTTACAGACTAGGGTGATGGCCTCTCTTACTAGGGGTGTGGTTTGTGCACTTCCTAAGGCTGCTACCGCTGCTACCAGAGGTGTTCCCGCTACCACTCCCGTTTCCAGACTTCCTGCGATACCGATAGAGGTGGTATACATGCAACCTGACAGGGTGATCGAGCAAATCCTTTTTGCCCATGGTGCTTTTATTTCTGTCCACTATGCTTTATTATTTCTTTGTTCCACATTTTTAATTCCTCTCTTTTGCAGGGGCTTGCAGGATATGTTGATGACCTCCGTCGAATAGTTGACCGATTGCTTCTCATGGTGCGAAGGAGACAGATTGCTCTGGTCGCTCACGGGATCGAGGTACACTTTGGTCCATAGTCTACTTTATGGTAATCTTGCCCACAATTCTGTTGAATATATTCTAATATTTGTACTCTTTTCAGCTTGAGCCAGCACCAGCTACACCTACAGGACCTTCTCTAACTGGGAGAAGGAGAGGAAGACGGGGCTCAGAGAGAGGCAGAAGATGGTCTGAGTACCACTTGACACACATAGAATCAATCCTTAAGGTGTACAACCCCAAATCAGAAGATCATAACTGCCCACGACTGCATTCATCATCACTGCTCTATCTTGCAACTAGCCCTTCTACAAAATGGAGATGACACAACCCAGCTGGAAGACAGTGGATAGAGATGGTCTGAGCAAACAAATGGACAAAACAATTAAGTTGGAGATGGTTATGGCTGAACTTCGGGATGAAGTTGCCTACATATCCCAAAGATGGGAATCAGACCTTACATGGTTCGGTTCAGGTTCGCTCGAGTATTAACTCTCTCCTTTTGCGCCCTAACTTTTGCCAAAGCTGCCCCTTCAGGTTTTCAACCTTGCAAACTCAATTTTTCTTCATTCCTAATTTTTCATGCTCTAACTTTTGCCTAGGTCGCCCTTTCAGGTTTCTGGCCTAGCGAGCCTCTCAGGGATAGTATTTCTTCAACTTGTCCATATGATTGGCTGTGAAACCTCCAAGCCATCAAGATCCATAAGGATAATCGCTCCTTCTGACCAGATAGATTTGATAATGTAAGGACCAGTCTAATTGGGTCTGAACTTGCCCCTAGGATCATGGATGGGGGCTCCGTTGTCTTTTAGGACCATATATCCTTCCTTAGGATTCCTGGACTTAACTTTCTTGTTAAAATCCCTAGCAATTCTGCACTGGTAGCCCTGGATGTGGTACAATGCCTTTAACCTCCTTTCATCAAAAAACATTAACTCTTCAAACCTGCTTTGTTGCCAATCCGCTGCCGCTATTTAACACTCCGCCATGACTCGCATCGATGGTACTTCAATTTCAATTAGTAAAACAGCTTCCATCCCATACACTAGAGAATAGGGAATAGCCCCCGTGGATGTCTGAATTGACGTTCTGTAACCCCAAAATGCAAACGACAGTTTATTCGGCCAATCGTTGTAGGTTTCAACCATGTTCCGTAGGATGTTCTTCACATTCTTATTTACAGCCTTAACAACTCCGTTAGTCTGTGGTTTATACGTTGATGACTTGTGAAAAGCCATGTTATATTTCTCGAGCAAATCGGCCACCTCTTTCTTAACACTACAGCAAGTTGGGTCTTAAATGACGAAATTTTTGTCTCCAAAGAACTAATTTCGTCGCTATAGATATTTGTGAGGAAATATTTTCGTCACCGGTTTCGTCATTGAATGTTTGTCACTAAAAACCACCGTGACGAAAAATAATATCGTCACCAATGAAATTACTTCAGTGACGAAATTTTTTGTCACCAATAAAACAACATTTTGTCGCCAAAAATTCTCATTTTCGTCACCAAATAGTTATTCAGTACCATATTTTTAACTTTAGTTGACGAATAAATTTGTCACACATGTTGATCATTGATGAGGAAATAATTTCGTCACAGTAAGATGTAAAGGTGACGAAATTTTTCATCTTCAAAAGTCATACATGGGTGACGAAATATATTTCGTCACAAATATATATACGTGACGAAATTTTTAGTCACTAAACAACAAAATCAATGAAATATTTCATATATAAACTACAATAAATTTTGTCACAAAAAATGTTTATTAGCGACAAATAATCACTTTGTCATAATAACAAGTACAAATGACGAAAAAAATTCGTCACTGAATTTGTTCCATATTTTATATTTCAATTTAAATTATTATTTCACAAATATCCCTACTCATATCCCAATAGCCTTTTAAATGTACTAAGAAATCCACTAGCTATTATACACCACTCCACAAAATAATTCACTAAACAATTTATATCATAAGTGAAAATATATCCATCAAACAAATTTAATAATAATCCATTAAGTATAATAAAAAAAACCATCATAACAAATTCCAAAATGAACTAAAATGGAGTCCACCAAAAACAAATAACACTCAACTAGGTTTAAAACTAGAACTAAGTATCAGTTCAAGAAAAAAAATTCAACACTTCATCTTGATTTGCAAGTATGCTTCTAATAAACGTCATCAAAAACCAATTTGCAAAGAAATTAAACAAGGAAAACATTAATATATTATGAATTACATCTAAACTCATATATAAATAATTTTATTTTATAAACCAATTTAGTAGAAATGCATATAGCAATCCAAAACTTCAAAGAGTTGAGGTGATCCTTGATGATAAAGCAACACGGATAACAGAAGATGCCAAAAGATTGCAGGAATACCATATATCACTATCACTAATGCCAGAATATATTTAATAGCTTGAAAATATAATATAGCATTGAGATACATTTGATTCATGACAATGGGTCGATGACTTCTTCAATGAAGTAAATTTGATCAGTGGAATTCAACACAAGAACCTTGTAAGACTTTTGGGTTATACCATTGAAGGTCTAGACCGCCTTATTTATGAATTTGTACCCAACAAAAACCTTGATCAAATCCTCTTTGATAAGGAATCATTGTGATTTTTTATTTATAAACATGTTCATGATTTTTTTGGCTCTTAAAAATAAAGATAGGTGAGAGTTCATTGGTGGATCTTTCACCACACAATAGCAATAAGTGCATACATTAAGGGTAAGAGAAATGACCTTTATGTAGTAATTTATGCATCATCATTAGCTACTCTCTCTCTCTCTCTCTCTCTCTCTCTCTCTCTCTCTCTCTCTCTCTCTCAAGAATATCCTCTACCCATGACCAGCACTGCAAATATATATTTATATTTATTTTTTTTAACCGAAATTACTGATATGAAAGAAAATATTTATAGTAACTTACCAAAGAGTTACTAGTTCCATCAAAGCTTCTATGGTGATCAGGAGAATAATCATAGATCTACAAGCTCAGTAGTCATCCAAATCAGCACACATGAGTCTTTGGTACTCCACAAAATGAATAATATCGAAAGAAACAAAAATAAAATAAAATAAAATAGCCATAAAGACATGGCATCAAACACTTACAGAATCTATAGATAGATTTCTGTAGTAACTTAAAAATAAATAAATAAATAAATAAAAAGAAGAAAAAAAAAAGCACAAAACCCACCAGACAGAAACCTGAAAGAAATAGAATCACCTTCTTGAAATGCAAAATGAAAACTATACTTTTAGAGACTTGACTTTGACTTCTAGAATAAGAATTCTTAAATAGAAAACTAGAAAAAGAATTACATTGGTATTTACAAGCTATAGAGGCTCTTGCAGTTTTGTTGCCAATCCAATTTTCAATAACCCCTCTCCAATTTAGACAGAAAGGAGAAGAGCTAAAAATATATCAATAATTTTAAAGAAATGCAGCCATACGTATCACTTCCTTGCATCCCAAATTTGTCTAATTTCTAGTTTGGCTAAAAGACAATCAACTTTGTGACTCAACCACAATAAATAACTGGGACAAGGTTTGTGGAAAAGGGGAGAAACAACTTGAGGAAAAACAAGAAACAAAATCTCCCATGTCTATATATGTGTTTTTCTCCATTCCACCCTGGATGAGGTGTAAGATTAGAGCAGCATCCAAAGTTATGTTCTGGATAAGCTTGCTACTCACTTGATAACATTTTATTGATGCAAGAGGGTGTTAGAGTTTATCACAGAAATGAAGGACCAACAAGGTGTGTGTTCAAAATTGATTTAATCAAGGCCTATGGCTCTGTAGATTGGAATTTGTTATTGGTATCTATGACACATGGGATTCCCTGCTCAGTTTGTTGGCTGGATTAAGGTGTGCATTTCCACTGTTATGTACTCAGTAGTAATAAATGGAGAATTAGTTGATTATTTCCCGGCAAAAAGGGGTCCAAGGCAATGTGATCCTATGTCCCCCTACTTGTTTCTCAATTGTGATGGAGTGTTTCTATAGAATGCTACAGCAAAGAGTGAGAGAAGGTGGTTTTACTTTCCATTGGAAATGTTAGGCCTTACATCTCGTTCAATTGGCATTTGCTGATGATCTATTCATTCTATGTGAAGCTAACAAGGGCTCCTTCCAAATCATTAAGAGTATGTTATCTCAGTTCCATCTTCTATCTGGCCTACAACCTAATCTTCAGAAACGTAAGTTTTCTTTTTCCCTTCCTCTGTGGAGTTAGTAATGAATCTAACTAAGTCTGATCTTTTATCCATTTTGCCAATACCATAAGGGAAATTGACGGTTAATTATTTACTGTCTCCTCTGATTTCCTATAAACTAAAAGCTGCAGAGTGTGAGCAACTTAATAAAAGAATGATGAATAGAATCAACAGTTGGACAACTAAATTTCTGTCTTATGGTGGTAGGCTCCAACTTGATCAATCTATTCTTTTCAGCAGCATATAAGTTTATTGGTCCTTCGTTTTTATCCTTCCTTAGCAAATCTTGAAAGAAATAGAAGCCATTATGAGAGACTTCCTTTGGTTAGGGGTTGAAAACCACTTAACATATGCTAAAGTAAGTTGGGAACAAGTTTTCTATCAAAAAAATGGAGGAGTTCTGTGAATTAAATCAATCATTCATTAGAATCAAGCTACAACTATGAAACTCCTTTGGGCTATATGCAAAAAGTCAAATATCCTATGGGTAAAGTGGATTCACACATATATTATCAAATCTAGATGCTTCAGGACTATGCAAGTCCCTTCTAATGTGTCTTTGACAGTGAGGAAACTTTTCAATTTAAGAAGAGAAGCTATACCCCTAATTAAGAAAGTAATTGGCAATGGAGAATCCACCTTCCTTTGGCTTGAGAATTGGCACTCTTTGGGACCACTGTACCTGAGATTTGGGGGGACTTGAAAGGAATGTAATCAGATATCTGAATGCTAGAGTGGCAACTAGAACTGGCCTACTAGAAGGAATGAAATTGTACTGAGTATTATTGATAGTATTCTTAACAACATAATACCTGGCATCGGACAAGGGGTATGATGTGAGATGGATAACAAAAAAGAATGGCAACTTCACGATAAGCTTAGCATGGAATGCAATCAGAATCAGACAACCACCTACTCCTTGGGCTCAAATGATATGGTTCAATGGCAATGTACCCAAATGGTCTTTATTTTATGGTTGAGTGGTAAGGGCAGACTTGCAACTTTGGACAGACTCTACAAATGAGGGCTAATTGAAGTGAATACTCATCAGCTTTGTGGGTAGGGTGAATACACATACAATAAGTTCAAGCAATTAGGAATAAATATGATAATCAAAGGTACACAAATCAAAACTAAAAAGAACGTTCAATCAGTGTTTAGTGCAAGTACAATGTATGTAACACGTATCGCAAGCAGTACATGCATCGGACACATGTCACACTTGCCCCAAACACAATTTTTCCAATAATATATAATTTTTTGTTCCTTCTATTGTTTTGCAATTTTTCCAATTTTTTTTACTGACCTCTGTATCCAAATTTGATGTAGAATCAGAAGAGGAAGTAGGAGGAGAAGCATTGAGAAAAGTGTGGAAAGATGCTGATCCAAAAACCCCACTGTTTCTTACCAAACCACCAACTCTCTCATTCAATCAAATCACTCTCATCTCAATTTCATTGGTTTCAATTTCAAACTCAACAACAACAACAATGTCATAAAACAGAGTAAATTATCACACAAAAAAACACTAAGTGACCAACAAAACAATTTTGAGTCAGACAAACAAGTAGTACCTGTCGAGCCATGTATAGCAACTTCCAAGTATTCTCAGATTCCAAATAGAGAAATAGAGAGCTGTCATTTCCGTAGTATTCTCTCTACTGCTAAATAGCGAGAGTGCTGAGAAGATGAACATGTAGTAAGTCAAAAGGATCAAAATTAAAAGAGAAGCAGAGCAACTATTATAATGGAATTAGAAAAAACAAATCAAAAAAGAGTAAAGGATTGTAAGACGATGGCAACAGAGATGCGAATGGGCTTCTGTAAGCCTATGCCTGCAGTAGGTAGCCTCTTTCGGGGGCGGCAGCAAAGTGTGGAAGTAGAGTAGCGGCCTAGGGTTTGTCTTTTAAGGCAGAGATTCGAGCGACGAGAGGGTCAGGAGTAGCGACGAGAGGGTCGGGAGTTCCGACGAAGGAGTGGCGACTGGCGATGGGATTTGGATTTTGATCTACCTCACGATCTGGATCTCAGATGAGAGAGAGAGAGAGAGAGAGAGAGAGAGGGACTAGGGCTGGGCATGGGCGGGCTTCAGAATGAATTTAAGAATTTAAAAGTTTTGTGATAGGTTGAAAGAATATATATTGATCACATTATATTCATCACACTTATGTAAAAATTGTGAACAACTGCAAATAATCAGTGTGCATATACATACCCCCTGCCATGGAGGTTTACCATTCTCGGTCTGGCCCTGAATTTCACAGAAACATTCAGATTCATGAGTTCCAATGAACAATAATATGAAGATATTGAAAAAATATGAAAATGAAACAAATGAACTGCAATAGAATTACTTGGGGATGCTCAAAACAAAACAATGACAGAAGACGAAAAAAAATGTCACCACAGGGAAAGTTTCTTCAAATAATTCAAAGTTTTACAGCTATAAGCCTATATGCAGACCTTTTTCTCATGGGTTAAAATACAAACAAAAAGAAAATTATTTAGAAAATTCACACAAAACAGAGCCACGTTGCATATCAACTTCATGACCCTGTACACTGCCCGTCTGCATAGACCTAAAACCACTACCCCCCCCCCCCAAAAAAAATGGAGGAAAAATCCCTCCAATTCCAAGTAAAACTAAATTGATTAAGAAGAAGCTTTAACTTCTAAGTTGTGTAGGAAAAAAAATTATTTTGTTTTTTGCTTCCTAAAATACTCTTCAGCTTTCAGGAAACACCCATCAACCTTGCCTATGAACACCAATACATGAGCCTTGACTGATTAATTATAATCATATCATAGCTTTTCACATCACAAGTAGCCGAATAAAGTTGAACATGAGGACCAAGATCAAAACATGTACAACTTAACTTCATTCTTTGATTTATTTACATCTCCATGCTCATTCTGTTCAACAGAGTAATTTCTCCTCCATATAGACTGACAGGCAACATAAAACAACTTTGGGTACTCTTCCTTCCCCCATCAACATGTGTATTATTTTGTTCCCCACCATAGTTGCCAAAACAGTAAAGTACAAGTGGGAAATGGTCTAAGCGGAAGAATGAATGTAATTGAATAGCATACTAGCAAATGAATTTCATTAGAAACTTATACAAAATTATGAGGAACTTTATATATATATATATAGTATCAGAAAACAAGACAGTGATCTTCAGTCGGAACTAAGGAAACTTAAAAGAGACGTTCATGAATCATTGTAAAAGAGAAAATGAGAATTTTAGTTATGTGACTTATAAAATCTCCATCTTTGATGAGTTTCAAAGATGGCATATTCCAAGTATGTAAAGTAAAAGAAATCACCTAGGTGCTTTTGCCTAAGAGTCTCCAAAACATGTAAATAGCATCCCACCTTAACTTCTTAGGAGCATGCATTTGAGTCATAAAGGCTAAAGAAACCTCAATGCAGTGTTTTTTACGTTCGACAATACCATTCCTTGGAGAGGTATAGCCATGAGAAGAATTATGTCATGTGAATCACATTAAGATTGCAAGAACCAAGTCATTCTAGAATAATCATCCACAAAGGAACACTAAGCAAAAGACCTAGAAAAATTGTCTTAAACAATCCAAGCTAATGATGACTCACCTGGTTCCCGAGGGAGGGAATTACTTGATGGACAATCCACTGTGAATCAACCACACCAATTTTCTCATGTGCAGGCTACAAGCAAAACAAAAGTAATTATAGATTAGTGCTGAACAGAAGCTGCTGTCCTAATCTACAAGACCATGTTGTATAAAATGCACACGTTGTTATCAGTCAAAAGCATCCATAGGAGCCCCAAAACAAATGTGCTATTCTCACTAAGATAACATTTACCACCTAAAAAACTGCATATTTTTTTTTTTAAAACCAAAATTACAAGACAAACAATTATTAGTCACTAGGTTCATTCTTTAGTTAATTTTTGCCCAACAGTTTGCATGACACAATCTGTCACACATCCACCCAACCAAAAAAAATTGAAAATAAAAATAACTGCACATATGCATTTTCTGAAGAATGTAACTAAAACATTTGTATATATCAGCAATCATGGGAGAAACAACCTCTACGCATCTTCTAAGGGCAAAATCCAATCCCCATCCATGCACCAAATCATTCTACAATGATATTATACAAACAGGTTAACATAGATACATAATTCAGAATGGAAATATATATATATATATATATATATATTTAAGCAGCAGAAAACTTGAAAGCACTCAGAATGGGAAAATTCAATATATAAGAAAACATAGATGCATAGTTCACATATGCAGTCCCAAAAAAAAAAAAAATACCTGAATCATATGCCAAACACAGCGCCATGCTTCCCGAGAAAACACGGGGGCCATGATTTCCACAAATCTGAACAAATGCAAAAAAGTTCAAAAGTTCAAAAAATATAAATAAATAAATAAAATTAAAAAATTAGCTAAAGGTCTGGATGAGGTACACTTGTATTACAGATGAATTAAGGTATAACCCACATGACTCTGTATAACCCACTGCCATGCTTCCCGAAACATTCTGTATAACCCACATGAGGATGGTCAGAACAGCTCCTGATTCGAATTCCTTTTTTTCCTGAATCCTTTAGTTTGTCTTGCCGTTGTTGCCATTGCTTTCGAGTTTAGGAGGAAGAGGATCGACAAGGAATGACTTCAAATGTTTGAACATCTCTTACGACTTCTTTACATTGATTGCATGACCTGCATTCTTTATGATCACTAGTGTGTGTTCTCACCCAGATGGCTGAAAAAATAAATGGAACATGATTCAATGAAAATGAATCAAGCCTCAGACTTTAAAGCAATTCAAAACATTAGAAAATGCAAAAGCCCCACTTGGTTGCCAAGAAGACAAATGATATTAAAACTCGAGAAATCTTGCAAATAAAAAGGTTACAAGTTGTCATTTTCTTTTCCTACAACCTCTTGGAAACCAGAGAGGGCCAAAATACAAAACCTTACATCTAAAAAATGTTACTAAAATTATAAAATTCTTTGTATTGACCTTTTTAATCTGTGTGCCAACTCTAGTGGAAATATCTGATCTTGATCTCCCCAGATTATTAACATAGGCTACATCATGGAGAAATTACGCCATTAGCGAGCCAATCAAACTAGCAACTGAGAAACAAAGCAGGAGCTAAATAATATGGTGACAGACAAAATAAGAGATACAAAACCTGAGTTATCTTGGGAAGATCAGAGAGTTTTATATCCTTGTGCAATGCTTGGACCAATTCTTTTCTTTCTTGAAGGTATTTTGTACACATCACCTGCCCACACAGACCAATTCACAAAAGTAGTTTCAGGCAAAAAAATATAGGGTAAATCCCACTTCCTGGAATCTTAACTTGTGATAGTAAGATATGAACAAATTCATAAATTTAAGACTAGCAACATTACTATATGTTATAGAGTACATAGTACAGACTACAAACATATTATTTAGGCAAGCCCTGAAAATTACTCATCAAACATTACAAGAAGGAAATGCTTTATGAAATGTGGCTAAAAACCCAGTCTTGGCATTTACCAGTAAAACTAAACACGAAGATTGTCCAGCAATCAAACCTCATTACTTTCAAAATTTGCAAATAGTAGCAATTTGTGACAATACAGAAGAAATCAATATTAAGCCATAGAATACATTTAAAAAAAAAATTAATTTTACAATGCAATGAAGGAGAATTAAAATGCAAGTCTTGGATTTGTGATGGAAATTTTTTCAAACATAACAACTCAAACCTGGTGAACTAAAATGACCCTTCAACTCTAAAATACCCAACAATATGGCAATGTTTCACACAGGTATTTTATCAAACACAAGGGCTTCTACACCGTCTCCCTCTCCTAACCCTTTTTTGGCTCCCCAACTTCTTCATTCCCCTTAGGAACCCCTATCCCAGCTGGTTACACTTCCCCTTCCGCCTCTTGAAACAGCCCCTCTAACCCTCTACTACCATAGATTCATTGCCTCATTCCCATTATCCACAACCACAAAACTACTCTTTTTCTCCACCACAATCTAGAATGTCTGCCCTTTCCCTCCCTACTAAAGAACCACTAGCCCTCCTCCTCTTACACCGCACCTCCGTTACACCATTCCATCCCCACCACAGTGCCACACGTTACCGAAAACCTTTATCCCATCATTAAACAACTACGAGAGAGAGAGAGAGAGAGCCATACCTTTGTGTGTTTTGCAAGAGAGGGATGAGACGAAACTGGAGCACCAAAAAAAAAAGGGGTGGGGGAGAATCAATAGGGTTCCTTTTTTTTCATTACCGCCAAATCTCAAAGTTCCCCCTTCAAGATTGGTTGGTGATAAAATAATTTTGTCATTAAAAATTTTAAAATATTAAAATTATTGACTATAAAAATATATTTCTCATTAAATAGTTTTAAAATATTTAAAATTAATTTTTTTAAAAAAATATTTAAAATTATTTGTAATGAAAATATATTCCTTACTGATAATTTTATAATTGGTGACAAATTTTTTTCTTACTAAAAATCTCAAAATTTTGGCGTCACCCAAAAAAAATTAGAGGGAAAATCTTTGGTGACGAAATTTAATTTTTCTTCACCTAAAAATAAGTATTTATTGACGAAAATAAATTTCATCACCTATTATTTTTACTTTTTATTATATGTGACAAAATTTTATAATTCGTCACGGATTATTCTTATTTAGTAACGAAATATTTTTTTCACTACTTTTCGTCACCATAGGTTTAGAGAGTTAATTAACTTGTGTTTTTTTTTTTTTTGAGAGAGAGAGAGAGAGAGACAGAGGGGAGAGAAAAATTGATAAAGAAAAATAAAAGGGGGAAAAAAGTTAGTAGTCTATTTTTTCCATTACCGCCCAATATGTTAAAATTTTTCCTCTAAAATTGGTGCCAAAATAATTTCCTCACTAAAATGTCTCAAAATATTAAAAATTATTAGTGATAAAAATATATTTCTCACCAAATGGTCTTAAAACATTTAAAATCAAGTTTCTCAAAAAAAATATATACAAAATTATTGGTGACAAAAATGTATTCCTCGCTAATAATTTTATAATTTGTGATAAATTTTTTTCTCACCAAAAGTCTAAATTTTTGGCGCCACTCAAAAAATATTAGCGGGAAAACCTTCGGTGATGAAACTTAATTTTTCCTCACCTAAAAAGAAGTATTTGTTGACACAAATAAATTTCGTCACCTATTATTTTTATTTTTTTATTATACGTGACAAAATTTTATAATTCGTCACGGATTATTCTTATTCAGTAACAAAATTTATTTTCTTCACTACTTTTCGTCACCATAGGTAACTTTTGTTGTAGTGTAAAGTGCGAGCCATTGTTTGAGATGATCTCATTTGGCACCCTGTAACTATAGATAATGTTGTTCTTGATGAACTTAGCCACATGTGACGCCTTCAACACAGAGTAAGACTAAGCTTCCACTCACTTAGTGAAATAGTCAATTGCCACTAAAATGAATTCATGTCCATTTGAGCCCTTTAGTGAGATGGCCCCAATGACATCAATTCCCCAAACTAAAAAAGGCTATGGCGAAATCATGTTGTAGAGTTTTAACGGCGAGATATTCAAGCGATTAGCATGGACTTGACATTTGTGGCATCACCGTACAAAACCAATAAAATCCTCCTCTATAGTTGACCAATAATAGCCTTGTTTGAGGATCTTCCGGGCTAGCATCACACCATTCATGTGTGCTCCACATTCCCCTCCATGGATGGCCTCCATGAGACGCTTCGATTCCTCTTCTTCAACACACAGCTTGTGCATTCCTAGATGGCCTCTCTTGTACAGCTTACCCCCATAGATAATGAGTTGGATTGCCAGACGCCGTATTCCCCGCTTATCTTTGCATTTACCCCTGGTGGATACATATCCTTTTCCAAGAAATAACAAATGTCGTAATACCAGGGGTTTTTGTCTTGCACCTCATCTATTCAGGTTACTAAAAGGGTCACATAAGCAAGCGTATATTTATGTTCAATAATAATCAGATGCATGTTCACCCCAAGTGGTATGTCTACCATGGAAGATAGAGTTGCCAGCGCATCAGTGAACCGGTTGTTCTCTCTTAGCAGATGTGTAAACGTTAGTTTTTCAAACCTCGGAATTAGAATATCCAGGGCCTGATGATAAGCCTTCATGTTTTCTTCCTTGACCTTCCAATCCCCATTGGCTTGAGAAACAACCAGGTTCGAGTCTCCGATGACATCCAACCTTATTGCCCTTAGTTATAGGGTAGCTTCCAAACCCGCAATGCACGTCTCACATTCTGCTTCATTGTTGGACACTTTGAATTGGAGTTTGAAAGCTAAGGGTATGTGGGAATCATTGGGTGCTATGAGCAACACACCTATCCCATAACCATATTGATAAGACACTCTGTCAAAGTACATTGTCCATATTTCTGTTTCTACATGCAGAATGTCTTCATCTAGGAATAGGTACTCTATCGCCTTGTCTCCTTCTACTGGGTGCTCTGCCAAGAATTCCGCTACTACTCTTCCTTTAACTGATTTGTGCATGACATACTTGAGATCAAATTCGGAGAGAAGAAGCAACCAATGAGCTAGCCTACCCCGTAAGTGTTGGTTTCTCAAAGAGATATTTAATGGGATCTAATCTCGAAACCAGAATTACAGTGTGAGCTAACAAGTAATGGCTCAACTTCTTGGTAGCCCATACCAAGGCTAAACAAGCTTTCTCGAAGGGAGTATAGCGGGTCTCGTAATCCAGCATCTTCTTACTTAGATAGTAGATGGCCTTCTCCACCTTGGCTTCAGATTCTTGAGCAAGCATGCACCCCATGGTTGAATTCATCACTGACAGGTACAAGATCAATGGCTTCCCCAGTTCTAGTGGTGACAGTACAGGTGGATTCTGCAAGTATTGCTCGACTTGCTCGAAGGCAAACTGACATCGATTATCCCATTAGAACTTCTTGCCTTTTTTTAGAAGACTAAATAGTGGTTAACAAGTCAAGGTTAATTTTGAGATAAACCATCTTATGAATTGCACTTTACCAAGAAAGACGCGCACCTCCTTTTTAGTCCTCGGTGGTGGCATTTCTAAGATGGCCTTGATTTTGGACGGATCTACTTCAATTCCCCTCTATGTGACCAAAAATCCCAGCATTTTCCTTGCAATCACCCCAAAGGTGCATTTTTGTAGATTTAACCTCATTCTGTACTCTCTGATCCGTTGAAAGAACTTTTCCAATGCGGTGTAGTGGCCTTCTCACTCCTTAGACTTGACAATCTTGTCGTCCACGTACACCTTAACTTCTTTGTGGATCATGTCATGCAAGATTGTGGTCGCAACCCTCTGGTATGTAGCCCCAATGTTTTTCAACCCAAAAGGCATAACTTGGTAGCATTAAGTACCCCACGGCGTAGTGAAAGCAGTCTTCTCTCTGTCCTCCGGTGCCATCAAAATCAAGTTATACCTGGAAAACCCATCTATGAACAAAAGCAAGGCATGGCTAGCAGTGAAATCTACCAACACATCAATGTGCGACAATGAAAAGTTATCTTTTGGACTAGCTCTGTTCAGATCCTGGAAGTCGACGCAAACTCTGATTCTGCTATCCTTCTTTGGAACTAGAACGATATTAGCTAGCCAAGTTGAGTACTCAAACAAATCAAGAAACCTGCCTCAATTTGTTTGGTGACCTCTTCTTTGATTTTCAACACCCAATCTGGAGAAACTCTACGCAATTTCTATTTGACTAGTTGGGCCTTAGGGTCAAGGGAGATCCTGTGCTATACAATCACAGTATCGATTCTAGGCATATCTTTGTAGGACCACGTGAAAACAACTTTGAAATCTTTTAATAAAGCGATTAAATGCTTGCGTTCCTTCGAAGACAATGTGGATCTGATCTGGACCAAGCGAGGATCCCCCTCAGTACCCATGTTAATTGCAACGATTTCATCTGTACAGGGTTTAACATACCTCCTCTCCTCGTGATCAACCAAAATTTTCAAAGCTTGAGGAATATCTCCCTCTTTGTTTAAGTCAAAATTTTGAAAATCAAGATTAGTGCAACAAACCAAAGGCACAGAGAAGTCAGCGAAATCTACAGTATTCCCATTCAAAAAATCTGGGTCTTCGGTTATAGTTGACTTAAAAGAGAAACTGAAACACAACCTAGACAGGACCTTGGTATTCGGGTTACCACTCGTGGAAGCACCAGACTCAGAAGAACTCGAATCTGACTTTGACACAGACTCAGTAGAACTAGATTCAGACTCACTATCCAATTCAGAACTGCCGATGGTGCCCTTCTCAAACTTCCAGACTTGAGCCTCAGATGCGTCCACGATGAGACCGGTGAAATCTACTGCTGGTTTGTCCCAGATCATTGAGATAGTAAAACTATCACCCAAGTTGATGGGCTCAACCCTAGCATTAGAACTTGCTAGTAAATCAGCCAATGCTTTCCCCACCAGCTCTTCTTCGTCGATGTCTAAGCTTGCAGTTCTGCTTTGATCTACATTGATGCTCAAGTTCACCTGTAGCTTGCTTTTCGTGCTCCTTTCGGATACGACTAGCCCTACAATTCAGACTCCCGTGGTTTTAAATTTGATTTTACGAGTGCAATGTGAAATCAAAAAACACAAATGAGTACAAATCTAGCAATTCTCTTGGAAAATTGATGTCTGAATCAAATGCCAAATATGGACGGCTTTACTAAATTACAAAGTTGCCACCTAAATAATTTTGGGAAATTTAGGAAGCTTGAGACTCATGCCAAATGCCACTTACCCGTCATCACCAAAGTGACTCGGCTCGGGAACTTAGGTACAAGAGGGAAGGTCATGAATTGAGCACCCCACTCGCCCGATCAAAGAGCAGTCTCTACTAATCATGATGTGATTTTTATTTACATTATATGCTCTTGTTCTGATTTATTAGGCTGCCTTCTAATGTGACGCACACAAGTATAGACTAATTTGCAAAAATTGTAACATTTGATTTTGTGTTTGTTTGAAAATTGTTTTGAATATGTACTACTTGAAAAAGTGAGTTTGTACATTAATCATTTTGTCCCAAATTTAACTATTAGCCTTCATCCACCGGCATTCAAACAAGTATGTCATTTAAGCAATTAGCCTCATGGAAAGCATGCCCGACATGGAAACAATCACACACAACGCGATATGCTAAAGCAATAAATATTCACCAAGTACTCTAAGGCAAGCCCAAAGAAAGAAAAGAGCTAGAAAAACTGCATGATCCTACGAATGCAAAATGACTAATGCAACACATGCGATATGCAATCAATAGGCTCGGCTACTAAATGGCATGTGAATCAATTTGATAGCATGCGGTTTGAGCACATTTCAAAGAGTTAATAAATAATAATGGGAGTTAGAATGATGCACCGGGCCTAATGCATACAGGACAATGGATGCAAGTCATGAGAAATGCTAAACGAAAACATGATGTTCTAAACTATCCATCATAAGCGGGTAAATAAAAGGGACAAAGACGTGGGATTGGAAGACATACACATTATTACAATTTGCCCTCACTCAACAGGGTCCAAATGAGAGTCCAAGTGTTCTAAGAAACAATAAAGGAATAACTATCTAATTTATTACAACCATAATAAATGAAGAATGAACAAAGATCCCACGCGCGCCGATGAACATAATCCTCAGAAATTGCTCTGTCTGCCTCCTAGGAAACTATTCTGTTTCACCCTCAGCCACTGCCCTCTTTTTCTATAAAAACATACTGTTTACCACACATTGAGGCCTAGCCAGCTCCTAATGAGGCTCGACCGGGTCCAAACAAGGCCTGTCGTGCCCTAATTTCTTGCAAAAATATGTTTTTGTGCTCTAGGGTGAAAATAGTGCAGACAGAGTGTTTCTAAGCCATGTTTGTCCTTTCTGCTCTCCTCTATCATGAAACTCAAGAGAAGAGCAAATTCGCATTCGAATCCATCAATTAGCACAAGTTGATGGCTTGATGATCCCCGAGCACGTTGGGACAAAATTGATAAATGTGATGAAAAACCACCATTTCCTCTTATCATAAAGACTCAAAGAGCGAAGTAGACACGTTCTAAGTCTAATCAACATATCATGTCTTGATATGTGACAATTCCAGGAACGATGGACCCGGCATAGCGTCCGACTGAATCCAACCAACTCTTAAGCATTTTCTTTATGTCGATTTAGTTCATTTTAACCAATTTTATTAGTCTTTGCCATTCTTCAATCAATTTATCCAAAGTAATGTTTAAGTTGACTAAATGAGAAGATATATCAAACAAGAAGTTATTCTTGGCATGAGAGACAGACTATGCCTTAACGATGAACCACCATAGAGATTAATCCATTAAGCTTAGGTCTATTTCCCATCTCTCGAACAACCATCAATCTTTTGAAATAACTCTCAAACAAAAGAAAAGAAGAAAAGATGGAGGTTGTAGAAATGGTTAAGCGAGATTGATTATTAGAATGAGACTCTTCGCATGAAAACTAAGTAAATAAAGCTATCAACTCAAACGACTCGATGTCTAAGGCCTAAACATTCGAAGCCATTAGGACTTACAACACAACAAGTATAATATTCAAAGAATAAACTATTTAAATGAATTAAACAGCCCCTAATAGCCCCTAAATCTAAAAAATAGTAGCTAAAAGCCAAAGAAAATAAGTAAAAAGAGTAGAGAAAAAGCTATAGAACAAAGCCTAAGGAGGAGTGGCTAATCCCTCTACTTTTTGAAATTTTAAATCACATGTTTCAGCCCCAAAATAGTCCCAAAACAGCCCAAAAACAGTGGCTAAAAATGTGTTTAAAGAACACAAAAAGATAGACAAAAGCAAGAGATATAAAGCTAGTAAGCAAAATCAAGGAGAGGTGGCTAACCCCTCCACTTTTGAGACTTTTAAACCATGTTTTTCAGCATTTTTAAACTCTGAAAATTAGTGTAAAAACCAAAGAAAAGAGTGCAAAACAAAGGGTATGAGCTATGGGATAAGGTGCAAGAATGGGTGTTAAGCCTCTCTACCTTTGGTAGCTCTTCAACCCTAAGTTCCAACACTTGGAATGGATCCAAAACAACAAGAAAACACAAGAAAAAGATTGAAATGAAAGCAAGGAAAAAGGTGACAAGCTTATACCTCTTGAAGAGAGCAAGCTTTGGTTGTTGATCTAACTTGATTCCAAACACCCTCAAGTTTATGAAATATGATTTGAAACTCTAGCAAAAAGCTTCAAGAGCAAGCTCTAATGGTGGATGCATTGTCTATGTATTGTTCAAGAATGTTTGAAGATCAAAGGAAGCAAGGAGGATGGTTTTAGCTCTCAATCTCCCTCAAAGCCCTTAGGAAAATCTTCTAACCTTAAAATCTGAATGCAGGGGGTCTATTTATAGAATTTGAGCCAATTTGGTTGAGAATATCTTCAAAAAACAACAGTTGGCAAATTCTCTCCAGCTATCCTGTTTCTCGCCATTAAGACCCGGTCAGACCCCAAAACACACGGTCTGGCCCAAAAAGAAAGTCTGGAAAAGTTTTCATTGAGACCCGGTCGGGTCTAAATGCGGCATGGTCGATTCTAAATGGACCCAGCCGGGTCCAAAAATCTGCATTTCATGCTCGACTTCAAATGGGTATATATGCCTCATCTGGACTCCATTTTAGGTGATTATTGAGTCTAAATTGAAGCCCCAAAAGTCTACTTTCCAATGGTGATGGCCTCACATTTAATTCTAAGTGTACAAAGATATATACCTAATTTAGTGAAGGCTTCTCATTCTTTCTCAACGGTTTGATGCTCAACTTCTCCCCAACTAGTTTTCTTCCCTCTCCTCCTATTTCCTTCAACTCCAAACCTATAAATAAGATGTTTTACATATTTTTCAAAGAGTTTACCTCCCTTCCATTTATTTCCACTTCGTCCTTACTCAGTTTACCAAAAAGTGCAATGTTTTAAACGAAATGCGAGCCTCGAAATATCATAGAAGCATTTGGAAAAATATTTTGAAAAAGTGGGTTTTAAAGTCTAAAATAGTTTGGCCAAAATGGGTGTAAGGTTGGGATTAGAGCTTGAATCCAAATTTTTTCGCTGAGAATTCAAAAGATTGCACAGTGTAACTTTCATCATCAGGAGTTCGAAATGAAGCACCTAAGTCTTAAGGGTGGTCAAAAATGGGGTGTCTATAGTTGCCCCTCTTTGACAGAGCTCGAAGTCATGAAATGACATGAGTGAATGTCAATGGTTGAAGACGACCTCTTTTGACGAGGCCGTAAGACTTGGGCAAACAAACAAAATGCAGATGTAGTTGGTTGAACCCAAAGGTTGCCTATGTATCGCTTTGTAAAGAATCAAACCAACGTAGTTCTGGGCAAGGTGCAACATGATACCCAATGCAACGAAACACTACAAATGATATACAACGTATGTATATAACGAAATCATCAAACCATGAGCAGTGTTTACCACACAAATATCATAAGGAATGGGGATGCAAATCAAACTATGTTTTATATAGAAAAGAATATGGGCACGAGCCAAACGATGCCTAACACAAGCTAAGTGCCTATATCTTCAATACTGGCCTCAGCGTAGCATGGATGCTTACACATAACAGAACTATATTTTAACGTGAAAGGGGTGTAAGCACCTGCAAAACTATGTTTTTCGTAAAAAGAGAAAGAGTATAAGTAATTGGGTGGTATGATATAAGTGAGGAATGATTTGTTGGGGAAAGGTAATGATCCTAAATGCTGAATGCAACAAGACAAACTACAATGCAATGAATGCAATGGACGAAGTGAATAAGGGGCGCAGGCCAAATCACGTCTTACCTAGAAAAGGCATGGGCACAAAACAGGCCTCGTCTAACATAGAAAAGGTGTTGAAACCCTCAATACTAGCCTCAACGCAGCATGGGTACTTATACATGACAAAACCATGTTTCAACGAGGAAAAGGTATGAGCACATGCCAAACTAAGCTTAACATGAAAAGGATGTAGGTAATAAAATGGTACGATGTAATGGATGTAATGGACAATGGGGTAGATGTATGTGATAGATGTAAATGCAATGTAAGGTGCCAAAATAAGCTTAACATGACAAGGATGCAAGTAATAAAATGGTACGATGTAAAGGATGTAATGGACAATGGGGTAGATGCATGCGATAAATGTAAATGCAATGTAATAGATGATAAAATGTGATATAGTAGCTAGGAAATGGAAGTACCTTACAGGGGTAATTGGCGAGGATTCACCTTACGCTGCTGGGGAGCTTCCTCTTCTTCTTGGTTTTAAGGCTTTTTCTATCATCTTGTGCTTTGAAACCACAGGCACTACTTTTCTCCCTAGCTATGTTTGCAACTTTCCCTATTCTCCAATAGGGTGACAAGCTAGGTTAGTTCAGTATCCAGAATTGAGGCGCGTACAAGCTACCTCAACCTATGAGGCTGCCATACAGATTTTAAGCTAAGGATACACCCCTGGGTATTTAAACCAAAATTTAGCGTCGGAAATCCCAAACCTTTGTGTTCTATGCGTCACCATTCAAACTCTAGTTTCCACCGTCTCAATTGGTCTTTTAGGAACTCGCTACAAACACAGTTAGGTGGCTATACCAAACCGCCTGAAGTCGTTCAGGCATGACAAACACCAAAGGAATTGCAACTTTAGAGGATTTAAGGTCTCTTAGACCTAGTGAGTGCACAAAACAGTGCGAGTGAGGATGGATGAATACACAAAATAGTGCTATGTAAGGTGAATGCACAAGACAGTGCAATGTGGGTGCACATGACAGTGTGATGCAAGGTAAATGCAAAAAATAGTGCGATACAAGGTTAATGCACAAAACATTGTGACCAAGGTGCATAAAACATTGCAATACAAAGTACACAAAACAATGTGATAGAACATGAATACACAAAACAGTACGATGCAAGGTGCACAAAATGGTGCGATGCAAGGTGCACAAAATAGTGCGACACAAAGTGAATGCACAAAACAGTGCGATGCAAGGTGCACAAAACAGTGCGATACAAGCTACACAAGACAACGCAATATAGGGTGCACAAAATAGTGAGGGGATGGTGAATGCACAAAACAGTGCGATACAAGGTGAATGCACAGAACATGCAGATGCACAAGACAGTGTGATGCAAGTTAAATGAAAAAAACAGTGCGATACAAGGTGAATGCACAAAACAGTGCTATGTAAGATAAATGCACAAAATAGTGCAATGCAAGCTACATAAGACAGTGCGATGCAAGGTGCACAAAACAGTGCGATCCAAAGTGAATGCACAAAACAGTGCGATGCAAGGTTGAATGCACAAAATAGTGCGATAAAAAGTGCATAGGACAATGCGATACAGGGTGCACAAAATAGTATGATACAAAGTGCACAGGACAGTGCGTCAAGTACCTTATGAAATGAGTACAGGGCATCTTGCAACAAGTTATTGAAATGTAACACAAAGGGAGGTAACTCGACAAAACTCTGTTTAAGTAGAAAACAAAGTTAAGAGCAAGAGCAACCAATCTAGAAATTCAAATCAACCAGGGCATATAAGCATGCATGCATAATCCAAAACACATATGTTAATCAGAGGGAAGATGAAAATCCCAAGAAAGTTTTGAAATGGTTGGAGATAACTTTCGAAAGCTGAATCATATCATAATCATCATGGGAGTGAGCCCACCCTAATCTAGGGAAAAGTGCCCAAAAATGGCTCTGAACAGATGGAGAGAAAGGTTTGGTTCATGCCCCTTGTTCAATTGATGACCCAATCAAATACACTGAAAATTGCCCCTAGTGTCAAGTCATTGGCCACCGATTGGGTTCATGCCGCTTGTTCGATAGATGGCCCGATCAGATGTACTGAAAGTTGCCCCTAGTGTCCAACCACTAGCCACCTTTTCTAATATTATGGACGCACATGTAATGGGGATCATCAGATCCTGGAACAGTTGCCAACTAATCAGACTCATGCTTCTCTTCTGTTCTAACATGTTGAGAACTTACTCCAGTCCCCTCCAAAGCGGTGACAATTTCCTCATATACACTTTGCAATGATCATGAATGTTATGCCCCTTGTATGGGCACTCTCAATTTGTTTATGAGTTCCACACATGGACTTGTTTTCGAGTTTGGAGTGAACACTTGTGTATGGAATTTTGACCATGCCACTCTATTGAACTTTTAAGCAACAAACACGCTATGGTGACTCGATGAAGAGGGCTTTTGAGCGACAGACATGTTATGGTGACTCGATGAAGAGCACAAACTGAGACAAACACCAGGCATGACACAACTGAATTCACAACTGACCCAAAAGCAGAAAAAGACTCAAGGTAACTGATCATTCATAGTGTCCCTAGTTTTACTTATGTTCCCTTTAGAACTCAGTTTCATAAAACCCCGAGTTTCGATTCATTTTTTGCTCAAGTTAGAGATTCAACTGATAAGTTCAAGTATTGAAACTTTCTCCACTTGTTGATTCAAGCTAGTTTTTTCTTACCCAACGCAAGTATGATATGTGCAGCAGTCAGTGTAGCTCATGGATTAATGCAAAGCTAACGGCGTGAATCGGTCAAGATAATTGGGTCGAGACGAATAAGATGGATATGGTTGAGACCAAACTTCAAGATGAAGTTGCCTAAGTATCCCAAGAATGGGAATCAGGTCAATATAGTTCATGGCTAAGGTTCACTCGAGTGTTGACACTCTTCTTTTGCGCTCTAACATTTGCCAAAGTTGCCCCTTCGAGGTTTTCAACCTTGCGAGCTGTATTTGTTTGATTTCTCATTTTTCATGCTCCAACTTTTGCTTAGGTTGCCCTTTCGGCTTTTTGGCCTAGCAAGCCTCTCAAGGATAGCGTTATAACACTTATGGTGAATTTGATCAATATTCATCCTTGCCCTAACACGGGAATTGGCTTCACCTTAATTTGAGTTTGGTTCTTCATTCTCTTATGCACGTCCTCTTCCTTTCTTTTGCTCTATTTTCAAAGTTGGTTCTTCTCATGGTACTTCCTCGCATTGGCTTTCCTGAATTTAGACAACAGTTCATTTCTTCACAGTTGATTGGATTTCAATCCAATGAATACCCTTGGATTGGAGGTTAACTTCTTTCTTTTCCCTCTTTTTTTTCTTCTTCTTTCTTTCCCTTTATTTTTCTTTTTTTTTCTTTATCTTTCTTTTTTGGCTTCACTTATCCATTTCTTTCTAAAATAATGAAAACACCAGGGGGAGAAATTCTATGATTGTTAAGTCTGAAAGCCGTCTTGTGCTGGCCAAAATGATCGCCTAAAGGTAAAGAGCATCCCTAAGACAATGCACAATACCACGCACAATTCTGAATCTATCTTTGCAAGTTTTGTAGAAGAAACAGCTGAAACCTTTGAGATTATGAAGGACTTTGCGCCGACAAGTTAGAATTCACTAAAACCATTCGGGGGGTTCTTCTCAACACTCAAGCTTATTAACAGAATCTCATTCAAAAAGAAACATTCAAAGTTTTTCTATTTTTAAAAGGTCACACATGCATTACTGTAGGCACAACAAAATGATCACAAACTTGACTCCCGCTTTCATATTATTAAAACAACAAAACAAAGACCCAAGGGTACACGAGAGCGACACGAAGGAAAAGACTCAACTGACGCGACAATGCAAGAAAAGAAAAAAAAATAAATCTCTAAACCCGACTATTTATAGGACACAACTCAAAACAAAATTAGCACCCTGGAGACAAAAAAAAAGGGTTTTGATTCTCCAAATCCATCTGCAGAATTCAAAAAAAAACTTCAAGTAGCCCACGAGAGAGTTCAAACCAAACTTCAATTCAGCAATACTAACATCCACACCTAGTAGGATTGTTTCAAACTTTCGAACTGAGTATCACAGATTGAGCCTCGCAATTATCCTAGTTGTCCCCACATATCTCCTTGGTCGTGCTGGTTGTGGTCAATGTTGGTTGTTGGCAAACCATGGATGGGATTTATGCTATGGGGTGACAATCTATTGTAATCAGGGAGAGGTTTATTGACAACTTTGGAATTTGTAGGTGGGGTGATGACCTTATTGTCAATGAAGTCTTGAATTTCATGGCAAAGGCGAAAGCAGCGGTCAGTATGATGACCGTAGTGTTAATGGAATGTGCAATATTGGGTAGGATCATGTCTAGGTAGGAGAGGATTAGGAAGAGGTCGAGGATTGAGTGGTTTGAGATGCTCTTTCTCCATCAATACCTTCAAGGCGAGGGTTGGGCTCATATGGAGATAGAGGAAAGTTTGTTTTTTAGAGGAGGAAGCATTAGGTTTAGAAATATTAGCAAATGGGTTAGCAGGTGTTGGCTGGGTATTCATGGTCTTGGGATGGGAATTAGGATGAGTGTTTCTGGTAAAGCGTCCCCTTTTCATTGCTTGCCCCCTTATTCAAAATGCTCCCAACCTGATTGACAAAAGCATCATCCACAGTCTTTGCAACAACTGTGAGCACTACCTGCTTGTTCAACCCTTTGACCTTCAAAGTGTCAATGACCCACTGAAGGTGTGCATCGAGATCAATAGTTACCCCAGACTCATTCTTGCTACTTGCTTCGACCATGTTCGCTTTTGATTGGCCCATTCCACTTTTAGTTTGTCCCAAGATTAGAGAATTGTTTGACGGGGTTGGAACCCCAAAGGTTAAATCTGCCACCGTTCCTTGAAGGTCTTCAATCATTCTCAACATCTCAATAGCAGTGGGTTCGGCCATTTGGCGCTCTTAGTGTATTCGAATCAGAGTGGGTGTATCTATCATGCACAAATCAGTACTTTCAACAATGACCACCTCTGGCTTGGGTAGATGGGATAGAGTGATACATATACTAGGGTTGAAGGTAGGAGGTAGTGTATGCATAAGGTTAAGGTGATGAGGAGGTACTTGGTCACAAATGGGAAGTGGGTTGGTGGTAACATTGGGTTCCTAAGGTGGAGCTATCGTCTGGTTGTCGATAAGATTCTGAACCTCATGACGAAGGCGGTAGCAACGATCAGTGCCATAACCACGCTACTGATAGTACACACAGTATTTGGTGGGGTTATGTTTAGTAGGGAGTGGGTCAGGAAGAGGTTGGGGATAAAGGGGTTTGAGATGCCCTCTTTCCATCAGGACTTTTAATGCGCTAGTTAGGCTCATATGGAGGGGGGTAAAAATTCTGCCTTGAGCTTGAGTTGGGCCGGCTATTTATGGGTTGGTATTGGCAAAAGGGTCAGCAGTTTTGGGATTAGTGGCGACGGTATTGATTTCAGTGGGTTCAGGAATAGTGCTACTGCTAGCATTGGTATTCCCGGAAAACACCCTCCTTGTTGGTTCGCCTGTTCCAGGAATAATCCACTTGTTAAATGCACTCTCAATCTGAACCCCTAATTCATGCAAATTTTTGAAAGTGAACAATGGAGCGACTATCAACTTTTGCAACATATCAGGCTCAAGATTCTACACCACTATCCGTACTTGGTCCCTCTCAAAAGGTCAATCTGTAATCTGTGCTGCATTTGCTCTCCACCTTGCAACAAATTCCATAAAAGGTTCTTTAGGATTCTGGTGGGTTACTTTAAGCTCTTGGGTGGTCATTTCAATTTGGGTATTGTAAGAATACTGATTAACAAATGCCTCAGCCAAATCTTACCAGTTCTGCTTCACTTTATCCTCCAACTTGGCGTACCAAATGGCTACTATACCCGACAGGGTTCTTCCATACAGAGAGAGTTTCTAAGGCTTAGTTAGACCCATCAATTTCAGGACGTCCAAGAAAAGCCGGATATGTACCGTAGGATCTCCAGACCCATCGAAACAATCAATGGGTGGCATTTTCAATCTGTCTGGGAGCCTTACGGCAGCCTCAATGTACCCATCCTCAATGTCAGGTATGAAGCTAATTTCCTATGCCTTGTTTAAATGCATCTCAAGGTTAGCAATTTTTAGTAAGGTCGGGTCGAGATCATTAATATCAAGGGGAAAAAGGACCTCATTAGGTTGCACCAAGGGTTTGAAAACCCGAGCCTGAGCTAACCCTTCTCGAGGATCTGGACCTTGCAAATCTTTAGCTGGTGGAGGTGGGTCAAAGTTTAGTTGGGGGCCTGGGATTGGATGTGTGGTAGATGCCTCAGATGGGCATTGCATTTCAACATTAGTCTCATACTGTATGATAATTCCCTCGTTTAGGGCCGTTATTATAGCCACAACTTCTTCTGGACTCTGAGCCATCACGGGTCTATTGAGTTGGTAATCGAGGAAATGGATGGGTGTAAGTTGAGAGCTAACTAAGAAGGATTTCGACCCAGTTATACTTGAAGTATCTGGTTTGGATTAGTCTAAACAGGTTTGACTGGATTAGGCTTTTTTTAAATGGGTTTTTTTGGCATTGGATGGATTTTTTCTGAGTTGGCCTTTAGGAATCAGATAGACTGGACCTTTGCTGAGTGAGTTTTTTTTTCTGGGATTGGATGAACTAGGCCTTTGTTGAGTTGGGTACAGCTCCTTCTTTGGCTTAGAAAAACCTAGCATCAAAAACAAATGCCCTATCAGATCGAGATACTGAATATGCTAGTCAAAACAAAGCAAGATACAATTTCGGGCCCTAGTTCTGGTCTTGCCGACAATTCGCCCATATCAAACACAAACCCCTGGATTTTGACCCAAATTTTGATTCTGATATGACCCTCAAGTTTGAAAAAAAAATATTGCCTCAATATTAAGACTCTTCCAGGATTGCATCAGGCATTGCCAAAGATCTCACATTTTGCACTTAAACAAACAGTATCACCATAGCCTAGTAAATAGAAGGGCATCCTGTCCTATGTTTGAAAAGTCACTAAGGCTGACTATATGCAGTTAGGCCAATTGGTCAAAAGGGGTACCTCTGCAAGACTACCTAATATTCCTCTCACACCAAACACCGAGAAGTGAAAGAAGGATCAAACAGTACAGCGGTAATCTAGATCCAACATGGCAGATCCCAAGACTGGTCAGCCTTTTGGCAAGCTTTTGTGCAAGCCTCCGACAAACCATCCAGGAATAGCAGATGAAAAACACAGTGACTTAAAGTTACAAATGCAAATGCAATGGAAAGAACATATATATGTAAATAAAACGTCACATCATGAAATTCAAGTCAAGTTCTCTAAATCCCCAGCAAAGTCGCTAGAAATTGTAGCATGCTTTGAATTAGCCCTACAGTTTAGACTCCCGTGGTTCTGAATTTGATTTCACAAGTGCAATGTGAAATAGATAAACACAAATGAGTCCAAATCCGACAATCTTTTGGAAAATCAATGTTTGAATCAAATGCCAAAAATAGACTGCTTTGCCAGATTACAGAGTCATCACCTAAATATTTTTGGAAAATTTAGGAAACCCAAGACTCATGCCAAAGGCTACTTATCCATCATCACCAAAGTGTCTTGGCTTGGAACTTAGGTACGAGAGGGAAATGTCATGAATTGAGCACCGCACTTGCCCGATCAAAGATCGGCCTCTACTAATCATGATGTGATTTTTATTTACATTATATGCTCTTGTTCCGATTTATTAGGTTGTCTTACTATGTGAGACACACAAAGATAGACTAATTTGCAAAAATTGAAACATTTGATTTTGTGTTTGTTTGAAAATTGTTTTGAATATGTACTACTTGAAAAAGTGAGTTTGTACATTAATCAATTTGTCCCAAATTTAACAATTAGCCTTCATCCACCGGCGTTCAAACAAGTATATCATTTAAACAATTAGCCTCATCGAAAGCATGCTCGACATGGCAACAATCACACGCAACGCGATATGCTAAAGCAACAAATGCTCACCTAGTACTCCAAGGCAAACCAAAAGAAATAAAAGACTTAGAAAAAAATGCATGATCCTACAGATGCAAAATGACTAATGCAACACATGCGATATGCAATTAATAGGCTCGACTACTAACATGGCATGTGAATCAATTTGATATCATACGGTTTGAGCACGTTTCAAAGAGTTAATAAATAACAATACGAGTTAAAATGGCACGCCGAGCCTAATCCATGCAAGACAATGGATGCAAGTCATGAGAAATGCTAAATGAAAACATGATGTTCTAAACTATCTGTCATAAGCACGTAAATAAAATGGAGAAAGCTGTCGGATTGGAAGACATACACATTATTACAATTTGCCCTTGCACAAGAGGGTCCGAATGAGAGTCCAAGTGTCCGAATTAAAACTAACTATTACAAATCCCAAGAAACAATAAAGGAATAACTATCTAATTTTTTACAACAATAATAAATGAAGAATGAACAAAGATTCCACGCGCGCCAACGAAGACAATCCTCAAAAATTGCTCTGTCTACCTCTTGGGAAACTATTCTATTTCACCCTTAGCCACTGCCCTCTTTTTTTGTAAAAACATATTGTTTACCACACATTGGAGCCCGGCCGACTCCTAATGAGGCCCAACCGGGTCCAAACAAGGCTGGTCGTGCCCTAATTTCTTGCAAAAATATGTTTTTGTGCTCTAGGGTAAAAACAGTGCAAACAGAGCATTTCTAAGCCATGTTTGTCCTTTCTGCTCTCTTCTATCATGAAACCCAAGAGAAGAGCAAATTCGCATTCGAATTCATTAATTAGCACAAGTTGATGGCCTGATGATCCCGAGCACGTTGGCACAAAATTGATAAATGTGATGAAAAACCACCCTTTCCTCTTATCATGAAGACTCGAAGAGAGAAGTAGACACGCTCTAACTCTTATCAACATATCATGTCTTGATATGTGACAATTCCCGGAACAATGGACCCGGCATAGTGTTCGGCCGAATCCAACCAACTCTTAAACATTTTCTTTATGTTGGTTTAGTTCATTTTATGCCGATTTTATTAGTCTTTGCCATTCTTTAATCAATTTGTCCAAAATGATGTTTAAGTCGACTAAATGAGAAGAGATATCAAACGAGAAGTGATTCTTGGCATGAGAGAGAGACTATGCCTTGACGATGAACGTCCGTAGAGATTAAGCCATTGAGCATAGATCTCTTTCCCATGCCTCGAACAACCATCAATCTTTTGAAATAACTCTCAAACAAAAGAAAAGAAGAAAACAGGGCGGTTGCAAAAATGGTTACGCAAGATTGATTATTAGAATGAGACTCTTCGCATGACAACTAAGTAAATAAAGCTATCAACTCAAATTACTCGATGTCTAAGGCCTAAACAACCAAAGCCATGGGGGCTTACAACACAACAAGTATGATATTCAAAGCATAAACTATTTAAATTAATTAAACAACCCCTAAAATGTAAAAAATTGTAGCTAAAAGCAAGAGAAAATAAGTAAAAAGAGTAAAGAAAAAGCTATGGAGCAAATCTTAAGGAGGGGTGGCTAACCCCTTCACTTTTTGCAATTTTAAATCACATGTTTAAGCCCCAAAATAGTCCAACAACAGTCCCAAAATAGCCCAAAAACAGTGGTTAAAAGTGGGTATAAAGAACACAAAAAGATAGACAAAAGCAAGAGATATAAAGCTAGTAAGCAAAATCAAGGAGAGGTGGCTAACCCCTCCACTTTTGAGACTTCTAAACCATGTTTTTCAGCCTTTTTTAAACTCTGGAAATCAGTGTAAAAACCAAAGAAAAGAGTGCAAAAACAAAGGGTATGAGCTGTGGGATAAGGTGCAAGAATGAGTGTTAAGCCTCTCTACCTTTGGTAGCTCTTCAACCCTAAGTTCCAACACTTGGAATGGATCCAAAACAATAGGAAAACACAAGAAAAAGATTGAAATGAAAGCAAGGAAAAAGGTGACAAGCTTATACCTCTTGAAGAGAGCAAGCTTTGGTTATTGATCTAACTTGATTCCAAACACCCTCAAGTTTATGAAATACGATTTGAAACTCTAGCAAAAAGTTTCAAGAACAAGCTCTAATGGTGTATGTATTGTGTATGTATTGTTCAAGAATGTTTGAAGATCAAAGGAAGCAAGGAGGATGGTTTTAGCTCTCTATCTCCCTTAAAGGCCTTAGAAAAATCTTCTAACCTTAAAATCTGAATGTAGGGGGTCTATTTATAGAATTTGTGCCAATTTGGTCGAAAATATCTTCAAAAAACAACAACTGGAGAATTCTCGCCAACTGTTCTGTTTCTCGCCATTGAGACCCAGTCGGGCCCCAAAACACACGGCCAGGCCCAAAAACACATGGTTGGGCCTAAAAAGAAAGTCTTGAAAAGTTTTCATTGAGACCCGGCCGGGTCTAAATGAGGCACAGCCGGTTCTAAATGGACCTGGTCGGGTCCAAGAATCTGCATTTCAGGCCCGACTTCAAATGGGCATATCTCTCTCAGCCGGACTCGATTTTAGGTGATTCTTGAGTCTAAATTGAATCACTGGAAGTCTAATTTGCAATGGTTGTGGCCTCACATCTAAGTTCTAAGTATACAAAGAGATATGTCTAATTTAGTAAAGGCTACTCATTCTTTCTCAATGGTTTGATGCTCAACCTTCTCCCCAACTAGTTTTTTTCCCTCCCCTCTTATTTCCTTCAACTCCAAACCTATAAATAAGATGTTGTAAATATATTTCAAAGAGTTCACCTCCCTTCCATTTATTTCCACTTTGTCCTTACTCGGTTTACCAAAAAGTGCAATGTTTTAAAAGAAATATGGACCTCAGAACATCCTAGAAGTATTTGAAAAAATATTTTAAAAGAGAGGGTTTTAAGGTCTAAAATTGTTTGGCCAAAATGGGGTGGAAGGTTCGGATTAGAGCTTGAATCCAAATTTCTTGCTAAGAATTCAAAAGATTGCACAGTGTAAATTTCATTATCGGGTGTTCAGAATGAAGTGCCCAAGTCTTAACGGTGGTCGAAAATGACGTGTCTACACCATCTGCTCATCTTCTTTTTCTGGTGACTGGTGCCCAAAGAAGATCTTGAACCCCAGGTACCTTGTCTTTGTTTCCCGGTTAAACCAAGGCTCTAGAAATCCACAAAATTGGAAATCTTCCCCGTGATAGACAAAGTGTCCGTTTAGGGTTCCTCGAATTGGCTTGTGGACTAATTCATACTACCTCACGGTCCTCTTTGCTTTAAGTCTCCTTCTCAACTTATCTCCCTTCCTTTTCCAGTCTTCAGCAGTCGGTTTCTATCGTACCCCAAAAGCATAAAGGTTGTGACTCATCTCTCTAGCAATAATACCCCTTGCATGCCACTCCTACCCAGTCCTGATCCAGGAATATGCCCCTGTTTGTTCATCATGCAAATGGATTGGGCACCACATAGTTTCCATCATCTTCCGCCACGATAGTTTGGACCAACCAAGCCTCCACCAAGGAGAAGCCAAAGAGGAACATGTCCTCTTCCCCATGTATGATTTCTAACAGAGGTATGGTAGTTCCCCAGGGAAGATGAATCGCAAAATTGTCATTGACCATAGCAATCCCACCTTTAAAGGGATATTTCACCAACTGGTGAACTATTGATGAAACTGCCTTCATCTGATGCAACCATGGCCTTCATAAGAGAAGATTGAAAGTTGCTGATACGTCCATGACATGGAATTCCACCTCATGCTCGGAAGAGCCGATCAGTACGTGGCTCTTGAACGTTCCCATAACATCCCGACTAATGTTGTCATAGGCTGGAACGGCTTGGGTTGTGGGCGTGAAGTCAGTCGGCTTCAAACCTATGGCATAGGCGGTCCTTGCCGGACACACATTAATCGCCAAGCTAGTATCTATTAGTACCACCGGGATCCATTTCTTCATTCTCTCCAATATCACGTATAGGGGTCGATTGCGGTTCACACTCTCAAGTGGAAACTCTTTATCTGTAAAGGATATCACTGGCGTAATGTCCTCGGAGGTAACCAATGACACCAGTTGGTCAATGGTGGTGTCGATCGGCAGTTTTGTCCTGTTCATGGCCTCTAGTAGCGCCTGCCTATGTTCCTAGGAAACCATCAGCAGTCCGCAGATTGATATGTCTGCCTGAATTTTCTTGAGCTGTTTCAAGACCAAGTCTTCCTTAACATCTTTCTCTTTTGATTTCTCCTCCTCTTTCCTAGAAGATTCTAGTTGATCTAAAGTCAGGGGTTTGAAATACCGACCACTGCTGGTCATTGTAGACACCCCATTTTTGACCGTCCTCAAGACTTAGACGTCACCGCTTGAACAATTGGTGATCATCCATGTTCGTGTTCGTTTTGAGTTCCCGGAGGTCTCGGCTACGCGCCCTGCCTCAGGATCTCTCAGCTCGACTGTTTTGTGTTTGGTTTTGCACCAAACACTTGTGTGTTTGCTTCTAAGGGTAGAGAGTAGCTTGTTAGCTACCCCTGACACCCACCGGCCCCGGCTTAAGGCCACCGGCCATGTATTCTTGCTACCGGCCATTGGTGAAATATACCATTGGCCGGTCGGCATCTTGTATGGTCGGCCGGCCATCTGTTTGGCCAATGGCCTCCTTTTCTGGCCGACACCACCTTTTTGCCTTTTTTAGGCATAATGCATGCCAGCTGTGCCAGCTGGAATACACGGACCCAGCCCCCCATGCACGGGTGTGGCTGTTTTGAGCCTTTGGCCCTTTTTTATCCAACCTCTTGCACCCTTTGCTCAAGCTTCTTGAGGAAGCTTGACCCTTAGTCTTAGCTTCCTCAAGAAGCTTGCACCCTTAGGATAGCTTCCCTTGGAAGCCTTGACCCTTTAGGATAGCTTCTCTTAGAAGCTTGGAGCCTTTTCCATTGTCTATATAAGAGCCCCTCCTCCTCCTTTGTGTGGGTGGAGCAAAAACCAGAGCAAAATACATATATATATATATCTGATATACACTTTCTCTCTCTATATCTCCCTCTCTCTCTTCATTGTGTGTGTGTTTAAGGGCCAAAAGGGTGATTTCTTCTTAGTTTTGCACTAAGACACACACTACTACACCATACTTCGACTTTGGGAGGCATTGAGGGTTTGTTCTTGAGGTTTTGGACTGGTTTTGATTAGAAGAAGGGTGCTACACTTGCTGTTCTTCAAGGGTTCTTCAAGGGTAACACTTTTGCTTTATATTCCCCAATCTTGCACTAGTCTTTAACCTATCTTGCTTACTGTTTTAGACTTTGTGTATAATTGAAAAAAGTCTTGTATTTGCATGCTTAAGATACTTCATTGAGGTTGTTTTGGTGTTGGGGGTCGACCTCCCTCTCTTAGGCCTTGTTTGGCCCTTTTGGTGCTCTCTTTGTTAAGCTTTGGATACCTTTGTGTGTTGACCTTCTCACCACTAAAATCCAGTGGATTTTTAGTGGTGAAGAAGGAGTTTTGAAGTCTTGCATAGGGGAGGGACACCCCTCTCCCTTGGTCTCTCTTTTGTTTGCATTTTTGGCCCATAAAGGTAGCATGTATGATTAGTTGTTCTTGGCTTCATTTCAGAGGTTTTTGGGTGTTATTGGGTCATGTTATGCCTCTGTTTTTGGTCGGATTAATGGCCCCTTTCATGCTTAATATACTTGCTTTGTATTCCCCCATTTTGCCTAGAAATGCATCATGCATGTAGCCTACCATACTCTCATGTTTTAGCCTAACTTTGTGAAGTTCTTAGTCATGTCTTACCATGATTGAGGTCTGTTGGGTGCTGTTTTGACCATATTTGCTATGTTTGGTATAGCCTCTTTGCATTTTGGCATGTGAGCCTTGAGGGTGTGAGTCATGAGCATGCTTGAGTTGGGTGGTTTCAGTGATTTGGAGTCATTTCCCATGCTATTTCAGTCCATAATCCATGCTCGTATGATTGCATTTATCATCCCTTTCATGTCTTGGAGAATTGTTTTGTTGTACCTTGAAATGAGCATTGTGCATGCTTAAGTGTTTAAGTCTTGGGGCTGCCATGTCAGTGGGTTTTGGGGGCTCATTTTGCATGTTGAAACTCTGTTTTTGGTTGCTTAGTCCATGCCATGTGTGGTTGGGATAGTTGTAGTAGAATGCTCCTCTTTATGCCTTAGTCTTAGGCCCATTGGTATGCATGTTTGTATGAGCATCCGTCCACCATTTGCATCATCATTGGCCACTGTTTTGGGGTGGGCTGAGGTCTGCCCCTTTGAGGTTTAAGTCCGCCATTGCATGATCATGTTGCATTATTTTGGTTTCATGCTTGCATTGTACCATGCTTGCATATTTGCACATTATTTAACTAGTTGCATTTCATGTCATAGCTTGCATGTTACGTTGCATTGCATGGCATTTTGTATGTTTGGCACATTGCATTTGGCATGTTTTGTACCTTAGCTTCATGTTGCATATTTGACCCATGTTGCATAGTTGAGCCACATTGCATACAAGCATTACATTTTGCTTGGTTTGGGGTGTCAAACCAAGCATGAGGATTGAGATGCGTTCGTACTCAAAGTGACGTAACGCGCCTCAACCCTGGTCGCCAATGCCCTTGACTTCAAACATGATAGGGCATAAGGCACTCATCTCTTTTGTTGCATGCATTTCACATTGAATGGCAAACTTGACCTCTTAGGCCATCATGCATCAAAATGCATAATTGATGGCCCGAGGGCCGAGGGTCATGCTCCCTTGAGTCCATTGCATGATAGGGAGTGTGACCATGCTCACATTCACTTGAAAATTCCATGCCATACATTACTTGCCCTCTGCTGCTGTCAACTGCAGGTTTCTGCAGGAAGAGATGGCCGGCCGGCCACTCACAGTGCCGACCGACCATCAGTGTCTGGCCGGTGGTCCAACATTTAGCCGATAAGACCATTTCCATGGCCGGTGGAGTTTAATTGTGGCCGGTGGCACTCCAGAGCACTCAGGAGGAAGTTCAAAGCAGTTCTGGAAATTTTCATGATTTTCAAGGAGCAAGGCAGTGTAAACAGAGGCAACAGTGGCATGGCATGGGTTTCCGAGCGAGTTGAGTCGAGCATGCATCATCTTAGCATTCTAAGGTGGGCTGCAGCCATCCTCTTCCTGCATTTAATTTGTTAATTTAAATAGAAGATATGTAACATTTAATTAGTTATAAGAGTTAATTATTTATTTGTTTTGTAATATTTATTCGGACCCTCTGAGCGAGGGCAATTGTGTAGTAAGTGTGCGTGAGTGTGTGTATGTCTTCCAACCCCATGTCTTTCTTCCCTTTTATTTACTAGCTTTCGATGGTTAGTTTGGGCATGTTTCTATTAGCATACTTATGATAGCATGTTTGCATACATTCATTCGTTTTGCATGCACCGGGCTCGGGCATCATACTAACTGCATTTGTATTTCAATCCCAAATTGAATACGTGATAGCATGTAGCAGTTGCATTCATATGCCATATTAGGTAGCGAGCCTATTGTAGTTGCATCTCGCCTGTGTTGCATTAGCCATCTTAACATGAACTAGGATCATGCATATGATTACTAACTGTTTCTGTTTTGGCTTGGAGTACTCGGTAAGCATTTATGTTTAGCATCCTTGCATGCGTGTGAGTGTTGCCATGTAGCATGTTTCCATGAGGCTATCACTTATATGATATACTGCTTGAATGCCTGTGGGTGAAGGTTGGATTGTTTGAGTTGGGAAACTCATTAAAATCCTTGTTTTTAGCCTACTTGCGAGTAGCAAATTCAAACCATTTTCAAACAACGGAATGCAATGTTTGTTCCAAATTGAGGCGATCTAGTCTATACTTTCGTGTTGTACGCATCACATAGTAAGTTTAGCTAATTAACCGGAATAAGAACGCAATGTTTTCAAAACAAGATATCATGTTAGTAGAGGCCGATCTTCGATCGAGCGAGAGGGGGTGCTCATAGTAACCTTCCCCTCGTACCCAAGTTCCCGAGCCGAGGCAACTTTGGTGATGACGGACACTGGCCTTAGGCAAGAGTCAGGGTTTCCTAAATTCCCCAAAAAAAATATTTAGGTGGCGACTCTGATCTGGCAAAGCAGTCCATGTTTGGCACTTCTTTTTTTAAAACATGTTTTCTCAAAATGATTTGCCGGATTGGGACTCTTTGGTTCAGATTAAGAACCGTGACAATTTGAGTTCGAACTTAGTAGCCCATGAACAAAACGGATTTCCCTCCGCAGCGGACGTTCAGGGACGTCTACAGTCATATGATTAATCTCGTCAGCATACCACGTATCATCAAGGGTATCGGCTTTCCACCCTTTGTCAGTGTAGCATGACTTAGGTCACTGTCTTCTCACCACTCCCCTGCAGTCATGGCTGGGCTTTTATTAGGTTCTACCTAGAGCATGTTCACATCACGCCCCCCGTCATCATATCACTCCTCTTTCACAATAGTTTTGGTTTTTGCGTTCTAGTACTTCCTAAGCTTTCTTCCATTCTTTTCCTGTCACTGGGCACCCACTCGGGCTTTCCCATGCTTTGGACATCTACCGCTGTCGGCTCGGTCTCTGCTTTTCCTTTCCTTTTTCCCTGCTCCAGGGCTATCTTTCTCTGGATTTCTTCTATCATTACCTGTCGGAATTGCTCTAACCCTTATTCCTTCTCAGTTAAAGGTACGACCTTAGCCTTGCTGCTATCACCAACTTCCTCTTCTTTCACAGTCTCTCTCACTTGCTCCTCCATATTTGATTCCTTCCACTCAGCCACCCATTACTGGTTTCGGGTTGGCTTAGATCCACCACCCAATTTGTACACTGCCCACATCTTCTTTTTCAAAGAAGTAAAGGTTCTCCAGATCTTTCACCAGGTTGGCTAGGTCCTCTTCTAATTCTGCCAAGTCATTTAGCCTTGTTCAGGCCAATCATTCTCATTTTTCCCTAGTTCAACTTCCCCAATGGTGTTGATGCTGAAGAAGTCCGATAGTATAACTGCTGGTTTTGGCAAATCAATGGCCACAATGTAAAACCTGGGGTCATACTCCTCTGCAAGTGAGGCCCCCTTTTCTATGACTTTGGTGTCCGAAAACCCTGTTTCTAGTGCATTCTTCTTCTTCTCTACCTCTGTCATCGTAGGCCCTGGTTAGGTTTTGGATGTTATGTCCATCATGCACATGTCCGTGCTTTCCGGAATAACTACCTCTAGCTTAGATAGATGGGATGGGATAATTATGTGCTAAGGTTAATGGAGGGTAGTAGTGTATGGATTTGGTTAATGTTTCTAGGCGAGGGGATTTGGTTATGAGCGGGAAGTGGATTGGTGGTTACATTTGGTTTGGTGAGTGGAGCGATGATTTTATTCTCAATGAGATCCTGGATCTCATGACGCAAGCGATAGAAACGATCAATAGGGTGACCATACTGTTGGCGAAAAATGCAATACTAGGTGACGTCATGTCTAGGTGGTAGTGGGTTGGGGAGAGGTCGAGGATCGAGGGGTTTGAGATGCCCTTTTTCCATTAATAGTTTGAGGGTGCGAGTTGGGCTCATATGGAAGGGGGTAAAGGTTCTTTGGTTTCAGTTCGGACCAGTGGGTTATGAGGGTTGTGAGGTTGTTGCGGCAAAGAGATTGGCCATTTTGGCTGTTGTGACAACAGTACTAACATTTGCAAGCCATCAAATAGTGCTATTGCTAACGTTGATATTCCTGGTGAATGGCCTTCTTGCAGGTTCGCTAGTTCTTAGGATGATGCCTTTCTTGAATGCACTTTCAATTTGGACCCCCAACTTGTGTAATGAAGCAAACGTAGACAATGCCACTATCATTCTTTGAAGCATATCTGGATCGAGATTCTAGACCACCAGGCGGACTTACTTCCTTTTAGAGGGTTTGTTTGTTATCTGGGCTGCCTTTGCTCTCTGTCTGGCGACAAAGTCAATGAAGGCTTCTTTTGGGTTCTGCATAGTTGCTTCAATCTCACTGATGGCTACCTCTATCTGAGTGTTATATGAGTACTGGTTGACAAACCCCTCAGAAAGCTCCTCCCAGTTCCACTTCATAGAATCCTCCAGTTTTGTGTACTAGATGACCCCACCTCGGACAGAGTTCTCCCAAACAACGACAATTTCTGAGCCTAAGAGAGACTCATCAGTCTCAGAACATTCGAAAATAGGGAAACATGTACAATCGGATCCCCACTTCCATCGAATCTGTCGATGTAGGGCATCTTAAACTTCTCCGGTAATTTGACCAAAGCCTCAGTGTACCCGTCTTCAATATCCAGAATGGAATTGAAGCCTTAGGACTTTCTCAGCCCTTTTTCTAACCTGGAAATCTTGATCATGGCTAGATCTATATCATTGATGTCAAAAGAAAGGAGTCCCACAGGGGGCTGTACCGAAGGCCTGTAAGTTGGAGCTGGTGGAAACATCTTCTGCGAATCTAGGACTTGGGGATTTTCACTGGTGGAGGTGGATCAGGATTCGGCTGAGTAGCCGGGATTGGATGGACAGTGGATGCGGATCCCCCAGATAGGAGTCACAGATCAGCGATGATTTCATCCTGTGCGGCCATCCTTTGATTCACAGTATCCATAGTTCTCTGAAAAGTTACCATCATGGCAACAAATTCTTCTGTGTTCTGTGCCATTGCAAGTTTGGGTGAGTTAGATGCTGGTGAATTGATTTGGTAAGAATGAACAGGTGTTTGCTGAGTGCTTTGTACTGGTTCTGCTGACTGTTTGTTCTTTCTTTGTCGAACAATTGGTGGAAGTGAGATTAACACTGGCTGACCGCAACAAGGTGCCAGAACGAGTCCAGATAACTTGGGGGATATCAAGTCTATCTGAAGCTATGATTGTAAACTACCTAGCAAAACAAAGAAAAAGAAACGCAATCAAAATCGGACAGCACTTCGGCCTAATTTGCACCAGATAAAATCACACAGCTGAAGAACTGTAAATTCCACTGAACTCTATTTCCAAAATGATATCAACCACTAATATGAACATTCCTGTACAGCTTCACTGTAAAAGAACATATTAGGAAAAAGAACCAAAACACCCCTATGAGAGGGTTAGGTTACCCTATCCTAGATTTTGACATGATTTAGGCTGCATTACTTCAAGCAAGTAGTTTCATAACATCGTGTACATGGGTGAGCATCCTGTCCTAATTTGGAAAAGTTATGGCTTTACTATATGCAGCTAGGCCAAATGGTCAAAAGGGGTACCTCGGCAAGATTACCTAATATACCTCTCACATCTAACACTGAGAAGTGAAAAGAGGATCAAGCGGTACAGCGATAATCCAGATCCAAAGGATGAGTCTCCAACATGGCAGAGCCCACGACCGGTCAGCCTTTTGGCAAGCTTTTGGGTAAGCCTTCGGCAAACCATCCAGGAATAGTAAATGGAAAACACAGTGACTTAAAGTAACCATGCAAATGCAATGCAAAGAACATATATGTGTAGATAAAATTTCACACCATGAAGTTCAAGTCAAGTTCTCTAAATCCCCAGCAGAGTCATCAAAAACTATAGCTTGCTTTTCGTCCTCCTCTCGAATGTGATTAGCCCTATAGTTTGAACTCCCGTGGTTCTGAATCTGGTTTCACAAGTGCAATGTGAATA